>CM067505.1:17894871-18262371 GCA_034509495.1 Acestrorhynchus altus
ATATATATATATATATATATACACACATATACATACGTGCAGAGCGCACACACATATATATATATAGTCACTATGAGAATCTTCAGATATATATCAAGTGTCCTCTTTTATGATTTTTTTTTTCTTTTGACCTTTGACCTTACCCTCTCTGACTAAACCTGGGGTCACCTAAAACTGGCCTTCTGTCTCTCCTGTTACAAAACATTCATTATTTACACAGGAACATGCACATAGCTGACATTTTCCTGCTGATTCAATTATACAGTAATCCACTGCTGATGCTGCTCAGGTATGACTGCACCTTCAGTGCATTTCAGTCTTTGTAGGGTTATGAACGATTGATCCTGAAACAGAAGCTAAAACTTCAATAGTCCGTAATAATATAATAATATAGTCTGTAATAGTATAAAATTTATTTTAAAAAATTAAGCTGAAAAGAACATCAACAAATCCTTTGATTGAATGTAAGAGATTAATATTTAAAATAATAATCAAATGAATTGAAGTCACTCTTTCCTGAGCACCATTTAAAAACTTCTCTCCATATCAGAACTTAAAATAAAAATCTTGACTGTACTTTTACGATTAAAAATGTTAATCAAACACTGCAGATTTATTGTATTTGTAAATGGGTCTCTATTAGTGCTTTTTTTACCTCTCATAATAGAAAATATATGAAAACAATCAGCCGTAACATTAGTAGCACTTGCCTAAATACTATAAGTACCCCACAAGAACTTCCTGATATTTTGACCAAGTCATAACCATCACAAATTGACCCTTATAAAAGAGACTAAGATTTTCCTGTTTTTGAGTTCACTTGCTGCTTGTCTTCTTTTTAAGTAAAATTTGAAAATCTAGCTATATTCTCCAGCCTTTCCCTTTTTAATTGTATTTTGTTTGTAGTTATACTGTGTGTGTGTAGAATAATTAGGCAAGTTGTATTTGAGAGGATTCTGTTTATTATTTAACATCTATGTTCTCAATCAACCCAAAAGACTCATAAATATCAAAGCTTAAGATATTTGGAAGTTGGAGTGGGTCTTTTTAGATTTTAGGAGGATATCTGATTGTGCAGGTAATTATTACTGTGCAGAATTTTTAGGCAACTTAATAAAAAACAAATATATACCATCTCACTTGTTTATTTTCACCAGGTAAATCAATATAACACAAAATTTAGTAATAAATGTTTCTGACATTCAAAAACAAAACCAAAAACAAATCAGTGACCAATATAGCCACCTTTCCTTAGGATGACACTAAAAAGCCTTCCATCCATAGATTCTGTCAGGTGCTTGATCTGTTTACGATCAACAATGCGTGCAGCAGCCACCACAGCCTCCCAGACACTGTTCAGGGAGGTGTACCGTTTTCCCTCCCTGTAGATCTCACATTTTATGAAGGACCACAGGTTCTCTATGGGGTTCAGATCAGGTGAACAAGGGAGCCATGTCATTATTTTTTCTTCTTTTAGACCATTACTGACCAGCCACACTGTAGAGTACTTGGATACATGTGATGGAGCATTGTCCTGCATGAAAATCAGGTTTATCTTGAATGATACCAACTTCTTCCTGTACCTCTGCTTGAAGGTGTCTTCCAGAAACTGGCAGTAGGTCTGGGAGTTGAGCTTCACTCCATCCTCAACCAGAAAAGGTCCAACAAGTTCATCTTTGATGATACCAGCCCATACCAGTACCCCACATTTCTGCCCTTTACTGATCCAGCCTCGGGCCCATCCATATGGCCCATCAAGAGTCACTCATTTCATCAGTCCATTAAACCTTAGAAAAATCAGTCTTCAGATATTTCTTGGTCTTGACGTTTTATCTTATGATGCTTGTTCAAAGGTGGTCGTTTTTCAGTCTTCCTTTCCTTGGCCATGTCCCTGAATACCGCACACCTTGTGCTTTTTGATTCTCCAGTAATGTTGCAGCTCTGAAATATGGCAAAACTGGTGGCAAATGGCATCTTGACGCTTGATTTTCCTCAATTCATGGGCAGTTATTTTATGCCTCCCCCCCCCCCAACATGCTTCTTGTGACCCTGTTGGCTATTTGCCATGAAACACTTGATTGTTCAGTGATCATGCTTCAAAGGTTTGCCAATTTCAAGACTGCTGCAGCCCTCTGCAAGACATCTCACAAATTTTGACTTTTCAGAGTCCGTCAAATCTCTCTTCTGACCCATTTTGCCAAAGGAAAAGAAGTTGCCTAATTATTAAGCACATCTTATATAGGGTGTTGATGCCATTAGACCACACCCCTTCTCATTACAGACATGCACGTCACCTGATTTACTTAATTGGTAGTTGGCTTTCAAGCCTATACAGCTTGGAGTAGGACATGTATAAAATGATGTGATCAAAACACGCATTTGCCTAATAATTCTGCACACAGTGTGCATATACATTTTAATTTGGTTTCATTTATTTTGATTTGGTTAGTCAGTGTTTTTTTATATGTTTATCTGTTTTTCATGTTTCTCAATGGTGCTAACGTTATGGCTGATATGAAAATGTCTTCTCTGATCCTTGGTCTAAAAAAAAAAAAAAACAAACAAACAAAAATAATCTTTACAGGAGAAGAAAAATATGAATTTTCTTTCTACCAGTTGATGTTGGTGGAACATTGTACAGGCTTGTACGTCATATATTCAAATTTAATTTTGCACAAAATTAGCACAGGATGCCTGGAGAAATAACTCCAGTTTCAGATAATATTACATTCAGGATCAGCAGGTAAGACATTGTATTTCACATTTTCATTTTGGAGAATAATCCTCATCAATCTACAACACAGTCCTGATATGAAAGAGCCTGAAACTATAAAGACGGCAACAAAAAAAAAAAAGGGTTCATACATTTATATTAAAATTATACAGCTTGTTATTACAGGAATTTTACATATTTCAAAATACATCATAAATCAAACATTAATGTTAGGTGCAAATGAAAGGCAGGTTATGTTAAACGCATGACATTTAGTACTCAAAGAGAATGTGGTATAGACACGAACATTAACAATTAATTTAACACTCATGATCCTACTGTGCACATTTGGAAATCTCAGAATACAGCAGTTTCTTTGGCTACTTCAAAGGAACGTTAGCTAATAGCTAGTTTTAGCAGGACTCCACATGAACTGCTCATGCTGTGCATTAATGTATAATAGATTTACATGGATCTGGCCACAGTGAAGTGATACTGTTGTCATGGCTTGCTAGGAGATCGTGTGGAAAATGCTCCAGATGTTTCAAGCATCGTTTTCCTGCGTGCCGTCTCCTTGGCCACATTATGGTTCAACCTCCGCAAACGTTCCTGGGGAGTAAATATAAGAGTCAATTACTTTTTCCATATAACCAATCTTTTTTCAATTTTGTAAGAGTCTATGAACAGTTTGATATGAACTGAGAAGTTTAATGATATCTGCACATACTTTTACACTGTCAATTACTTACCTGAGCATTCTGAAGTATGTTGTTGACCAGAACCACTCTGCGTCGTGCATTCAGCAGTTTCTTTACGTAAGGGTCCAAGTCAAGAGCAACCTTCTGGTGTTCGTTAATTCTGCATAGCTCTGAAATGAAAACGTGGGCATAAAAATAATCAGATAACAGAACAGTTAGGTAGACACATAGTTGCTTGCATTAGTGCCGCATTACTGTGGCATTAATGACACATACACTTCATGAAGAAAAGTACTGGGACACAGACTCATTCATTGTTTCTTCTGAAATCAATAGTATTAACGTTGACAGTGTATTTACAGTTTCAATATGATTTTTGAAAACAAAGATTTAGTTGCGTTTAGTATGCAAAATTAACATTGCATAAATAATTAGTACCCAAAATCTTACTAGAAATATTAAGGCCACTACATTGAGTGTCTGTGTGACCATGGTACAAGAAAGACCCCTACCCACCCATTTCCTTCTGACAGACTGTATCCATAGGCTCTGTTTGATTAACTGTAGTGAAACCTCTACACCAGTGGTCCCCAACCCCCGATTCCATGGACAAGAGGAGAGAAGAGGAGTAGAGCTTGTGAGTATTAGCGGTCCACAGTAAATTAGTCAAGCGTTCATCGGTCTGCGGTGATAAAAAAGGTTGGGGACCACTGCTCTACACCACTGTTTACAGTTTATGTGACATTACTATTACTACTAATAAAATGGTCATATTTGTGTGGTTGATCCTTCTACAAAGCCAGGAGAGAATCTCAAGCCAAGCAAGCTACGCCCAAGACTACATCGGATAACCTACCTGTTCATCTACCCGTTTCACACAATTCAAATGTAAAACATTCTGCATAATAGAGTGAGGCAAATTTCATGAACTTAAATGTGTTTTCTAATTATGCTAAACCAATATTTCCAATTTAATGTCAGTGGAATGTGTAATACAAATATGAATACTGTTACCAGTTGCCAAGTTGTCAATGTGTTCTCTGAGCTCCACTTGACTTTCTCTGTGAAGAGACACATAAATGAAGAGATCTTCAGATGTCTCAGCTAAATGTTACAGTGTGTTAGATTAAAGAGTAATACATTAACAAACAAGCAAATATAACAACTAGAGTTGGTTAGAGAAGCCTAAACGCATCCCAAAGTAAGAGTTGTTACTTACTAATAACTAGTTGCAATGATGTCCTGAAGCCTACTTAAACAAAACTGTCTCAAATCCTTATTTACTTCTAATAGTGCAGTCACGGGGCTTCCAGCTAATCCATCCATCATCTAGCAGTATTGAAGTAAAGCAGGTTAGACTCTGCTCTACCCTTTTTCTGACCATTTTGGTGTTAAAAACAAAACAAACAAAAAAAAAAAAAACCAAACAAACCAAAAGTACTGAAGTGAGAAATGTAGTTCACCAAATTACAGTCAAGTCCAGGAGCTGAACCAACCACAATAAGCCCAGAAAATGAGTCAGGGGCTAAATGTAACAGATCCATCTCTCTGTAGTATGTATCTACCAATCTATATAAATTTACAGCTAAGGAGCTCTAAGAAGCTAAATTTGAATGGTTCGTGTAGAAGAGCTGAGTACTGTGTGGAGAGAGAGAGAGAGAGAGAGAGAGAGAGAGAGAGAGAGAGAGAGAGGCAGCAGAGGAGAGAGAGAGACAGCAGAGGAGAGAGAGAGAGAGAGTGTAGAGAGAGAGAGTGTAGAGAGAGAGAAGAGTAGAGAGAGAGAAGAGTAGAGAGAGAGAGAGATGAGTACTGAGTAGAGAAAGAGTAAGACAGCTGAGTACTGAGTAGAGAAAGAGTAAGACAGCTGAGTAGAGAGAGATAGCAGAGTAGAGTTAGAGGGCTGAGTACTGTGTGTGTGGGGGGGGGAGAGAGAGAGAGAGAGAGAGAGAGAGAGAGAGAGAGAGAGAGAGAGAGAGAAATGTAACGGACACATGTAGTCTGTTGTTCTGCAGTGAAAAAAGGTGTCATTCAATAGTAAGCACACACTCGAGCCCCTCTTCATTACTTCACCTGACTGAATGCACGTGTAGGTCGAGCTGCTGCACTGCTGGCTTTAAAAGCCCCAGTAAACCTTCTGCTATCGCATCCTTTCCAGACGGAGTCTCGGCCACTGCCAGCGCCGCCATCTTACCAAAGATAATTCTCGCGATATGTTCGTGTAAAGTTACGTTTGTTCTCGCGGGATGTTGGTCGCGAACAAGCCGCCAACCCCCTTGTTCAGTAGTGATTCATTTAGATACAGGTCCAGTTAACCGATTCGTTTGAAGGGAGCGTGTGAAGTGTCTCGTTTTAGAGAATCTTGCTGATTCGGATTTATTTACCCCAGAAAACGTGTCCATGAAGGGCCTGTATCGGGACCCACATGAAGATGCCCACCAGGGTCCCCGAGGGACCAGGAGAAGTTATACACTGCACTGGGGCCCAGTGAGCTGGGTGTTACTGGGAGTCCAGCTAGAACCCATCTAGCCTACATTCCACCTGAGCATGTTACCTAGAACAGATGAATGAGGAAGCAGCGCTCCCTGTGGTTAACACAAAATACAGCCGTTTTATTTACTACCCAAAAGCACCAGCGAACTGACAGAAGTCTTCTGAGATTGACCTGCAAAGTAAACAATTAAAAATGAAGCGAAGTGAAAATCTGATCAAATATGCTGACTCTTCAGACATCCGATTCACTTCAGCACCACTGCTCTGAATTCACCTGATTCACTTCACCTTCACTGCTCCGAATTCATCCGATTCCCTTCACCGCCACTGCTCCAAATTAATCCGATTCACTTCACCACAACTGCTCCAAATTCATCTGATTCCCTTCACTGCTCCGAATTAATGTGTTTCACTTCACCGCCACTGCTCTAAACTCTTCTAAACAGATCTATCTATCTATCTATCTATCTATCTATCTATCTATCTATCTATCTATCTATCTATCTAATCTAATCTAATCTAATCTAATCTAATCATCTATCTGTAACCTATAGTTGGAGCGCCAGATGGCGCTGTCACAATGTTCCCTTAATTGGACACAACCGTGCTGAGTGATGCACTCCTGTCACGTGTGCCGGATCTCTGCGGCCGGTTCCGTGGGCGGAGCTAACAGCCTCCATTTTCCAGCAGCAGCAGCACCATTTTGTGTTGAATGAGGAGTCTGGAGGCTGATTGCTGTGTTTAAGGCGTTAAGTCGCTTTTTTTCTGCATCGCTTCAGTTTGAAGACTGAAATCTGTCACAGGAAGAGGGGAAGCAGCAGCGGGTCGATCTGATCGCTGTAAACCGCGGACTGACTCCGTCAGATAACCGTGTTAACCGACACTGCAACTAAACCACACCGACCTACAGCGACGGCAGATAAAGTAAGTGAGCTGAGCTTTAACTCGAGGAGCGGGGACTGAAAACAGGGATTCTAGTAGGTTATGACTCTGACAGAGCTGCCTTGATTAATGAGACAGAGAGGGGGAGGGGGCAGATCCAGAGCCACACAGGGGGCAGATCCAGAGCCACACAGGGGGCAGATCCAGAGCCACAGGGAGAGGGTAGGTCCAGATCCACAGAGAGAGAATAGAATAGAACTTTATTGCTCCCTTGAGAGGGTTCCTTCAGGGAAATTAAGGTTCCAGTAGCAGCATGGAATTAAGCATCAGTACAGTACAGAAGTAGACAGATAGATAAATAGGGTAGGTAGGTCCAGAGCCACAGGGAGAGGGTTGGTCCAGAGCCACAGGGAGAGGGTAGGTCCAGATCCTTTTATTTTCTCTGTTGTAATCAGCTTCTCTCTCTCTCTCTCTCTCTCTCTCTCTCTCTCTCTCTCTCTCCCCCCCATTTTTAAAATCTCTCCCCACAGGAACAAGCCAGCAAGTCTGAAGAGAAATGACTTCCCCCTCTTCACAAAAAGTCGTGCTGAAAAGCACCACCAAGGTGTCCCTGAATGAGCGGTGAGGGTCCAACGCATCCTGACAGCATTATCTCAAGCCCGGGGGGAGAAAACATGCAGAGATACTTAAAGCATGAAGCAGAGAGCCGTGTTGTTCTGTGGAAGTCAATGAGGGGAGATGCCAGACCAGGCACGGACGCTAGACTGCCCACGGAGCGTGTGCTGCTCACTCAACATGGCTGGGTCATACAGATAGGTGACAAAGGGATAACCTGAATTAACAAGGGGAGAAACGTAATGGTTTTTTTATTATCAGATACGCTGCGTGTGAGATGTAACTGGTTAACGTTCTGCTACACTACAACGATACTGAGCTGACGTGTTTGGACCATGCCCTCAAGGACAGTCCCATCGTCTGCTGCATAGAGAGGGTTGTAGCAGAACTGCGGTCCACTAGCCACTGGTCTGCAGAAAAGGAGGTGTGGGAGAATGTGACTTGTTCTGTCATCCACTGTTTTCCACAAGTGGGAGTGTGTAGGCTGTTCTCATTGAAACAATGTATCCATTACTGTCCTGAATTACTGTTCATCCTTTATAGTGGCGTAGATGTTAAGCGGTGCCTCTACAGGGCAGTTCATTTGACCAGAGCAAACCTGGCAATCATGGATGAGTTTGTTATAGTGTAAGTGGTTTTTTTTCAGAGTTCTGGAGCAGTGGACACTGGTTGTTGTGACATAATAACAGGTGGGTCATGTTGGCTACCAACCTGTCCCAACATTGCTATCAGCTTCAGCGCCAGCGCAGTGTTAACATGCTGAAATAGTAAATGTGTTCCAAAGACTGTCAGTGCATGTTGGCAAAGAATCCACAGTTACAGCACCTCGTGGTAGTCCGATGCCTCACTAAGACCTGTTTCATTTGTCACCACATTGCAGTTTTGTGACAGATTGTATTTAACAGCAGGGTGCTTTCTGGTTGACCCTTTGCCGTCTTGGGTAAGCAGTACACGCCCTAAGGTGAGAGAGTTTTGGTAATAATGGTAAGGTAAGCTGCCTGTATGTGAATGCACTGCAGACTCCCCCAGAACATGGGAGTGAAAATATGGGAGATTATTACAGCGGATGGTGCCCTCTCTCACAAACTCTCTCTTAGATGACCACCCTACACTTTTTTTTTTTTTTTTTTTCTTCTTTTTCTTTTTCGCTCAACATCTGTCTCTTCTTTCTCTATCAAACAAGGTGCCCAGTCCGTGTCTGGACGTGACCGTTTTCCCCCCCTCACCCCCTTTTCCCTTCTTTCTCTCATGAAGAAGTATGCACGGTCACGGTCTGGGCTGTAAGTGGCTGGGTTGCCTAGACACCCCTCTAGCCCTGGACCACCAACACCAGAACTGGGTAACAGGTCCGTAAGTGGCAATCACTTAAACCCTCTTTCTCTCTCTGATTTTCTTTACTCTTTGCTGTGCACTCTCCCTGAGTTTCAATAATGATTTTAACATGCGCTCACTAACTACCTCAAGATACAGGATGTAGTGATGTTTCCTAGTGGCCACTCGTAGGGTAAGGGGACAAGGCGGTAAAGTAGTGTGCATATAACAGGAAAGGTAAACATGCCTATGGCTAATCAACTGTCATTTTTAATTATCTTAATAGCTGTAAGCTATTGGTTGAATAAACACCATGGTCCCACCCTAGTTTCCTTTCTCACGAGCTGTTTATCTTTGCGTAGCCAGCTCGTAGAGTACCACATTACCT
The DNA here is from genome assembly GCA_034509495.1 of Acestrorhynchus altus. Taxonomy (NCBI): domain Eukaryota; kingdom Metazoa; phylum Chordata; class Actinopteri; order Characiformes; family Acestrorhynchidae; genus Acestrorhynchus; species Acestrorhynchus altus. The sequence goes on from CM067505.1 coordinate 17,903,969, forward strand.
TGGCGTTCATATTCCAGTTGGCGAGAGCATGTTAAAACCTTATTGAAAGAGAGAGTCTGTTTTCTTCACCTTTGGAAGTTTAATAGGCTTTCTGTTTAGTTTGGCCTGATCTGCTGAAATGCTGGGGTGTCTCCAGACAAAGAGAGAGTATAAGAAAGAAAAACAAACAGAAGTGGCTGAAAATGGGCATTCACTGAATTGCCACAGGCTGAGCCCTGTGGCTGCGTCCATGGTGTGTGTGAAATGATTTGATTTCGAAACCTCGTTTCCTCCGTATCCCCTCTTCCTCCCTCTTCTCTTCCTCTCCCATCCCCTTCCTCTCTCCCTTTTCTTTGCTCCCTGCCCCTTGGGTTGTGTTCCACAAGCTTCACAAACATGATGAAGAACAAGCAGCCGACTGCCGTCAGCATCCGGGCTACAATGCAGCAGCAGCACATGGCCAGCGCACGCAACCGGCGGCTTGCCCAGCAGATGGAGAACAGGCCCTCAGTGCAGGCTGCCCTGCAGCACAAGCAGGTACAGAGTGGGGTCTGGAAAGTGACACAAGGTATTATGGACACCATGGGAGGATGAATAGAAATTTGATGACTTGGAATGTGTAGGTCAGTGATGAATCTGATTTAAACAGTTTGTTACATCAGACGTATTTTGTTTTGAGGCTTTGATTGTAATATATTTATTAAATTTATTAGTAATATAAATTTAAACCCCACCTGAATTGGCTTTCAATGCACATGGAAAGTTCAAGCAGTGTGGTATAAAATATTAATCTTTAAGGAGCTAAATGTGCGGACCTGTCTGTCAAGTGCTTGGGTGTGGCCTCGTACTCTAAAGGAGCATGTTTGACCAACCTCTGCCTTAAGTCATTCAAGCAGGGATGTGTACAATAGTGCAAGAAGGAAGAAATGGTAGAATCTGTACTTATTTTATAAACTACACTGTAAAGTTAGGTTTGTTTTCATTTGCCAAGTTGCCATTTATTGGGCAACGGAAAGTTATTCACGGGACATGCATACTTGGTGTGAAAAGGCTTTTAACGTGAGCGCTTGTCAGTTTAGTTAAATATAGCAGCTATTTTTAAGTTCCAGTAGAAATGTAGTGCTTTATATTTAGTCCCTATTCATCTGCAGAGTCTGAAGCAGCGACTGGGGAAGAGCAACATTCAGGCCCGGCTGGGACGACCCATGGGCACATTGATGCGGGGCGGGCCTGGGGGCCGGGGCTTCAGCATGGGAGGAATGCGTGGAGCCACGCGAGGCCTGAGGGGACGAGGAAGAGGCGGAATTATGAGGGGAGCGCTGTCTCTCAGAGGTGAGAAGGTGCAGGATTAATCAACCAGTCATTCTGTGCCTGCTATCTACTGTATGTAGACAAGGCTCTGGTCCGACTGATTTTGGGTGATGTACGTCAGTGTTGATTCATCACTTTATATGCAACAGAGTTTTGTGTCAATGTAATTTTCTTCAGTCAAGCTTGCATTGTATTACTGCGTTGCTCTGTAGAGGTCTAGAGATAAACACGTTCTCCTGTTTTCCCTGAAATTTGTTTAAAGGCGTGTAACCTCTGAAAGAGTTTCCCTTGAATTAAAGCTGACCTTCTGCACTTCATTTGCATAGTTATTGTTCCAGTTCATCATGTCCAGGATGATTTTAGAGGGATTCATAAAAGCTGTTTGCATTATACAGTATTTTTAGAGATGTTTATCAGCATGCTTCTCATATCTTTGGTTTCTGCCACAGAAACAGATTTTTTTGGTTCCATGAAAATCTGAAAACATGACTTGTTTTCTATGGTATTGAAGATGCCAGAAGTAGACTTTTGGCATCAGCCATATCCCGTATTTGGTCTCGGAGTGCATTATTTGTTCTCCTCTGGTGAATATGAAATGATTACAGAATCTATAAACAAAGATAAAGTAGTGCCAGCAATGTCTCCACCAGTTAACATGAGTAAGCTTAGTCCTTCTCCTCGATAGCTCAACCAGCTGACTTTATCTTAAGTTTAGGTCTTAAAACAGACAAGCAGTGAAATCGGTAAACTAGTCACCATGGTAACCAGGTAATCATGAGCTGAGTTTCTGTGGATGCACAGCTGTTTGTGGAAATGTCTGTCAAGTCATGGCTCTCTGCCCAAACTCAAAATGAACACAACCATTTCTGGACGAAATTCAACAAACACATCACTTCACATCAGCTGAACATTTCTTAGTGATCATCCCTTTGGTGTGTTCTGGCCTTAACACTACAAGCACTCTGTTGCTCTGACCTGCTTATACTTAGAAGCACCATGCTTTGGTCATCTGGATTTTTGGTTTTACCCACTTTTAGTTCAGTTCAGCAGTAAAGACCACAGTCTATACAAGGAAGCTGTGGCATATGATTGCTAGACGGCTTTTGCCAAAGCTGGACTCGATACTGACAACCAGGTCAGTGGTTTTCTTGTTCTTATCAAGTTTGCCTGTTTGTTTTTAATACCCAGACTGGGTCCCACTGTTCACATGCTGTGATGACCTTTTTTGAAGGCGTCACTTCATTCTTGTTGTCGGGGGGGAAAAGTGGAATATTTGCAAGGCCAGTTTGTCTGGAATTCCACTTCAGCATAAACGTCTTTCAGAGATTACAGTCTTGCCAGTTCTGAGCATTTACTTTAAATGAATGCATTGTATTACGGCGATTGGTCACAACTTGCCTCCCCATGTTAAGAATGTCTGGCTTCTATTCTGACTAGACCACAGATGCTGTAAGTGTCCTGAGATGTATTATTTGTTGATTGAAAGACAGCTGGTTTTACTGCTGTTCACACACAGTCATCTGATGTTAAAAAACTTGCTGGAATTCTCCAGCGGTTTCCCAAACTAATTTCATTCAGCAGCTGCGCATTGGCTTTTATTAGAAGTGTTTTAGGTCAGCAAGTGTTTTCTTGAATTGATAGATTGATTTATTTATTTGTGCATGCTAATTAACAATACTAGGAGTGTAGCCAGATGCTCAATTATCAAGTACATGTGCCAGTATTTACATTTTCTGTTTGTTACACTGCATTACAGTTTATTAAAATGCGGTTAAGGGGTGTAAAGTACAAGTAAGCATATATTTCGTATAGTACAGAGTTGCTAATGGTTTAAGAATATGCATAACAAAGGTTGCTTGTGTGTGTTTGTTTTTGCCCCTCTCCCCTTTATTTTCCTCTTCTCACCCCTTTTTCTTATCTTTTGCCCACAGCCCCCCAGGTGGTTAACAAAGTATGCCTTTATTAACTCTTCAGTACTTGGATGTCACACATTGCTTCACCGTGAAACATGCATCTAGCAGATAGATTAGGGAGAAACTCACACTTCCAACAATCATGACTTCATAAACCTGCAGCTTTGTTTTTATAGGTGCAGGCCAGCTGAAGATCAGAGGTGGTCCTGGACGTATTGGGCTTCGCAGAGGCATGCGCCAACGTGGTGGAGGCCCTGGTAGAGGAGCCCTTCAGATCAGCAGAGGAGCAGGACGTGGAGCAGCTGGACCTAGAGGTAGGAGATTATAAAAAATGAGATTCAACCCCCTTGGCGACCCTGTTGGATACTGTTGATGAGTGAATTATATGGGAGTTTTGGGCATCACTATGCTTTTGTCAAAAGTGCAGATGGTTACTGTGATGTCTGTGCATTTCATTTTCTTCTACTGTATTGAGATAAATATATTCTTCCTCAATTTCCTTTCCCAAAGTTCAGAGCTCTTTATTTTCGCCATATTTTCCGCTAAACCATGTGTAGTCCGTTGTATGTTTGTAGGACTGTATGGGATGATGTGGACATTAATGTGCAGGTCTGAGCTTAACAGACCTGAAAACATTTGAATTATTGATTATAGTAGCACCTCCTACTGAAGAAACACCACAGCAACATGTGAACACTAATTTATTGAGGTGTGTCTGTGTATTTTAGGGTTTATATTGATCAACATAAATTGTATAAAAAGGTGTCCTGTAGGTGCCTAAATGAAAACAACAAAATGTACAAAACTTCAGCTGTCACATCAGTCTAGGAAATCTCCAGCAAAGACAGAATAAATGTGAAATGGTGGAGGAATAATAATAAAAGGTTGCTAACCCTTACTGATTACTTCTGTTTGAAACGAATAAAGAACTTGAACAAAACTTAACATGTACATAAAGTAATAATGTAAATATTGATGCCAAAGTGTATTGTTTGCTCTAGTTCATACAGTCCATATATGGAAACAGTGTGGTAAATCAGCCAGTTTTGGAGACACTTCATTGAATAACTGAATGATTAAAAAAAAAAAAGAATAAAAAGGGGGGCCAGGTATTTATTTTATTTATTTATTTTAATTTTTAAAAATTTAATTTAATCCGAATTGAAAGTTATTCTATGTTTTTGCTGTTTTTACCTCTAAGTCACATGACCAAAGATCGGATTTGGGACACTTGTTCTGTGCGAGCATTAAATGAAAAAGTTATATGAAAAGATAAAAATGCAACCACCTGTGCTGTAACAGTACATGAAATCTGAACCAAATTTTGAAGTTCAACAAACCATGGTATAAACTGAGCTTTTTTTTTTTTTTGATGGAATGAGCAGTAGACTTGACTGAGACCAGATTACTTGGTGACATTTCATCTTTTGATTTGTGTTAATCTCTTTCAGGACGTGGTGGCCTTCGTGGTCGTGGGGGTTTTGTTGGAAGAGGCCGTGGACGGGGCAGAGGAAGAGGAGCTGGCCGTCCTGTTGTTACAAGAGAGCAACTGGACAATCAGCTGGATGCCTACATGTCCAAGACCAAGGGCCACCTAGATGCAGAGCTGGACGCATATATGGCTCAAGCAGACCCTGAAAGTATGGAGTGATGACAGTAGTGGTCAGGGATGGAAGAATGAGAGAACAGGGCCCGTATTGATCTGCAAATAAATATAGACTGATATATTTTCAAGTCAGCCAACAGCCAAGGCTCTGTCCTGCCCCCAAATCCACCCCACCCCCAAAAATGTGTTGAGCTTCCTCCTCTCATGAATAACCACTGGCCAAAATCAGAACGTAAACCGAGTTCCACAGAGGAGACAGTACTTTCACTCGAACCCTCACTGAAAACCATGATTGTTGAGGGACGAGATGGAAGAAAAGCTTTCTGTAATGTGAATGGTTTTAAAGATGCGTCTCACTCCCTTTAAACAGGATCTTTGCACAGCTTATGATCATTAAACTCCAAAATGACATGGACCTATCATACACTCTAGCTGTTTTCCTGTTTCTGTAGAACAGCTGTGGCCCTGGGAGCTCATTTCAACTGGACTTTGAAGAAGAGTTTAGTCACTCAGCTGTTTTGTGTTGACACAAGCTGTCCCTGAATACAACGTCCTACGAATGTCTTTTCCCTCCCTTTTATTATAATATTTTATTGTGATTTTACAGTTAGACTTTTTATAGAGGCTAATGTAACTACTTTTGCTTCTTTATGTTAAAAATATACAAAATATCTTGGAAGTCTATTGTAACCCATGTCCATTTTTACTTCTTTGCCTTTTAATAAATCTTGGCCTCAATGGACCACAAACTTTGGAGCTGTGCTTGACCTTAAATGTAAAGAGTGAGTTCTAGAGGATTGAGTGTATGATCCCTTCCTTTTTACCATCCTCCTTATGCCATGGCATTGGTTCTAGGAATCGTATAGAAGGTCCTATTACTGGAAGGTAAGTGTTGTGTTTCTCCACAGGTCTGCTGTTTTCAGTTAAATATGCTGGGCTTACTTTACAATATGTACATTCAAAGTGGGTGAACTGGTTTCTTTACAGTGGTGGTGGTGAACACTAGTGATAGCATTTTTCTTCACTATCCGAAATCACCAGCGATCCTACACATGACATCTGAGGATATGTAATGATGATGGGGGTAAAATTGTGGATAGTCTGAAATCTTTGACATTTTCTTTATATGCATTGCTAAAGGTATCTCAGTTATCAGGTTGTGTGTTTATAAGATTTATGTGTAAAGAGCTTTTAGGGGCATTAAATATTTGATTTCTACACTGTAGAGCCAGTAATACTGGTTGCACCCCTGCTTCTGTATGAGTGGAGATTTATGGTTTTTCCAGAATAGTTTGACTGTTGGAGTGAGATGTCAGTTGATTTATCTTTGCTAGACCAATGCATTGAGAGGTGTCCTAAGACCCTCCACTAAGGCAGAAATATCATTAACACTGACATTTTAGCACAGTTTCCTTATATTTAGTCATTACAGCATCTTGGTTTTCTTCTGACATTAGATCTCAATGCTTTTAAATTTCTGTTGTAAATAATTTAAGAAGTTGTGTAACTACATTTTATTTTGACAAATTTTCAGAAAACAAGAACAGCCCTTGAGTTTACAAACCCTTGAATGCAAGTTACATTTTGTGGTTTCTATTGGTCTAGTCATGTGTATGAATTGGCCTGTAACAGTCTTGGTAAAAGCTATATAAAAATGTTAGTGTTCTATAACAAAGTTATAGAACACTAAAAGTTCAAAACAAAATAATGCACTGATCTTTAAGTAGTAGTATTGTGTACTTGGGGTACCATGAGGTAATATTATAGTATAATGTATTAATACAATGCTCATAAATAAAATGGTGAAACAAAGTCAGACTTCAAATATACTGATCTGCCCAGCTTGGAAGCATAAGCAACTATGCTTTGGTGCAAATAAAAGTGATGACAGGCACACCAGAGAGGTAACAGCAAGAAAGGGACAATGAATGGTTTGCAGATGGTGGTCACATAATTTCCTCTCCTTATGTTCCTGACTGATTCTCTAATTATGCATTTTGCTAGTGTCATCACTGCTTGTAGCATGAGGCAGTATCTGCAGCTTGTTCTGGTGGGACAGATAGTCCACGTTCACATTTTTCAGTCCCCAGCTGGGGAAATCACCATGAAAATATGTACTATTGCAAGAAGGTTTGTTGTGTCTCCCTGCAGTTTCAAGAGCACAGAGGAGATACCAGGACACAACAAAGTAGAACAGGAAGAGCACTGCCAGAGCCCTTCAAGTGACCACCAATGCGTTACTGGTGTGTATGTTTCTGAAGAAACTGTCAGGAACAGACAAAATGTACCAGATGTCCTCTAGTGGGAACTCTACAAGAAAACAGAATTGGCACCCCATTCTCATCATAGATGAGAGCGGGGTTATATTAATCATGTGACAGACTGAAAGAGTCTGGAGATGCCTTGCAACATCATCCAGCATGACCAGTTTGATGGTGGGTCAGTGATGGTCTAGGTAGGCATATCCTTGTAAGATCCCACAAACCTCATTACCCTGAATGCTGTTAGGTACTGATATGTATGCCTCAGAGCCATTGTCTGACCTTATGCTGGTGCAGTGGGCCCAGTGGCCAGAGTGTGTATGCAGTTCCTGGATGAAGGCATTGATGCCCTTGATTGATCTTCTGGGGCTTTATAGGTTAGTTATCGGTTAGTGTAACCAACACTGCCAAGTTGTGCCACATACTCTCCAGGAGCTTACTGATGACCTGATCCTGGTCTGGGAGGACACCCCCAGGATACCATCCACCATCTCAGTAGGAGCATGTCCAGACATTGCAAGGAGTGCATACAGATATGTTGCTGTAATTAAATTCACCGAAATTAGATAAACAAAGGATTTTAATGTTTTACTTTGAATTTTTGGCATGAATGAGTCCAGCCCTCCATGGGCAGTGGAACTGTGTTTGGGAATGATGGTAGTTGTGGATGAAGTGGGTAATCAAACATCAAACATCCTGACTGCAATCAAATCCTCATGGCAATGTTCCAGAATTTAGTAGAAAGTCTTCCATGGACAGTAGAAACATTTAATCCAACTAATGCAGGATAATACCTTTTGATTTCAGAATAAACAATGAATGAGCAGGTATCATTCACTGTATTTAGTGATAAAAGTCCTTAAAGAGTCATGGGTAGAAAAAAATAAGAAAATGACTGTGTTCCTTTGCAATAAAAACGTTACCAAAAAAGTAAAGCCTCACAAAAATAAAAAAATACAAATGTGTTACCTCACCCAAAAGTGTTGCCTCACAAAAAGGTTACCTCCAAAAAATAAAAACGTTACGTCACAAAAAATAAAAACATTACCCCACAAAATTGTAAACATTACCTCACAAAAAAATAAAAATGTTACCCCACAAAAATTAAAACGTTACCTCACAAAAAGTTACCTCAAAAAATAAAAACGTTACCTCACAAAAAAAATACAAATGTTACCTCACCCAAAAAAGTGTTACCTCACAAAAAATGTTTCCTCACAAAAAATAAAAACACGTTACCTCACAAAGGTTACCTCAAAAATAAAAACATTGTTTAAAAGTAAACTAATGAACAAATTAACAAATGTGCTTCTTTGCCAATGTTTTGCACTCCATCACACAAAATCCGTTTGACAGAGGGCCTGTAGGACCAGAGCTGCCTTAGTTCTTTTAGATCTCTTTAGAGATTTTAGAGTAGTAACGTAAACTGCGGTCTAACTTCATTCAGCAGTTGGCTGAAATCCACTGTAGATGTAACTCATACTGTCCTGTCGATCTCAGTGCTTCAGTTCTGCTGCAGAATCATTGTATGTTTTGAGAAGCGGTACTGTGTGTTTTTATGTCAGACAGCAGTAACATTCAGTGAGCTGATCCAGACTCAATCTTGAGCTAGACAGTGAAAAGTGTTTGCATGAGGATGCCGTTTTCCTTTCTTTTTCACAAGGAAATGTGATGTTGTTTTCTTCTCTTTTCTACCCATGACTGTTTAAGGGCTCCGTAAAGTCAACCGAACTCTCCTGACATTTCCCTAAGTTTGGGTGGCAGACACTATTGTGGTGTAAAATCATACACAATCGAAAGTTACACAACCAGCTACCAGACTGAGTTTGGGGTTTCTCTTTTCACTGGGGTTGCTCTTTAAAGGGGCAAGTGTGGCTCAAACTGAGCACTAGGTCTCTCCAGTTAAGAGTCAGTTTATTAGTTCACATTAGTTCGAGAATAGGTTTCAATAAAGGGTTTAAACAAACTAATCGCACACGCACTAACCCTAACTAGGCTCCCTACTTAGGGATCCAGTACGCGGATTGGAGCAGATCACGGAAACGGCGTAAGTGTAGTGTGTATGTGTGACGTAGACGTGCACCATGGCAACAGAGCGCTTGTGCGCTCCGCAGCGAGCCGAGCTGAGGCGCAGATCAGACTCACACACGCAGAGCTCAGCTCGTCCATGTCCGCGGATGCTGGCTGCTTCCTGACTGAGCTGCCTCATGTCCTCTCCTCGGCGCACAGACACAGAGTCCAGGGCAAGTGAGGCGATGCTGGAGGCAATAAAAGTGACCGGTGAGGCTGTTTATGACCTTGATTTTCTCCACGTTTCTCTAGTTGTGAAACTAACTGCCTGCTTTACTGGGTTTATTCTGGTGTTACTGGTTACAGCCGCTTCACACATCATACTCCTGACCTGACTCTAATTCTACAAACTCATTGATGAAACAGGACCACAGGAGAAAACACTGACAAATACAGCAGCACATTGTTTACCCATAATGTGAACCCGTGGAGTCCTGTCTTCATTCTTTATGAGATGAAAAATCATTAGAAAAGTTTTTCAGGAGATCCTAGGCAGCACAAACATTCGTAGATGTTAAAATGAACAGAATTTGAAGATGTGTATGAATCTGACCATGTTTTGATAAGAAATGTCTTCTGACCAAAATTGCTTTTTTTTGTTTATAAGAAATGAAAACACTTTATATCTCAGAATGGACATTGCTCATCCAGAATGTTTCTGAGCTGAAAATGTGTAATGATGAATTATTTGTAATGATTAGATTGACATGAACATTTATAATACGTTCAAAATACTTGACGGAATAAAAAACAAACAAACTGAATGTCATTCTTTATATTTCTTATGTTTGGATCAGTATTATCCCTTCACAGGACTTTTATTCTATAATCTTAACACTGAGAAAGAAAGAGAGGAAACAGTCCCTTCTCATTTTCTGCTATAACCCAATATCAGGATCTGTGATGTCGTCAGGCCCGCCCCTTCTCGCTGATCAGTCAGAGTCTGTGTGCAGGTCGATTATGGACACATGGACAGAGCAATAAACATACACTTGAAAGCTCCTTTGGCATTTCAACTACACTGTTGTGTACTGTGTACAAACACAGTAGTGTGCAGAGGTCTTAGCCCACTTCAAAAAATGTTTAAAACAACATGTGAGATGGTCTTACGGCAAGTAAAATGAAATAATAATTAGAATAAACTCAAATAAACAAAGTCAGAAATCAGACTATGTTCTTGGTCAGTAATGTTATTGATACAGCACCCTCCATAATTATTTGCACCCCTGGTTAAGAAGTGTTCTTTGGCTTCTAATAAATTCTTTAAAAATATATGACAACAATGCAAAAAAGCTTTAATTCAAGTGCCTTTATTTGGTGAAAAAAAAATCACACATTAAAAAATAAATCTTTTGAATGAAATCATGTGTGCCACAATTATTGGCACCCTTGGTGTTAGTACTGTGTAGAACCTCCTTTTGCCAACAAGACACCACTTAATCTTCTCCTATAACTCTTCACAAGATGGGAGAATACAGAAAGAGGGATCTTCAACCATTCCTCTTTGCACACCTTCTCCAAATCGTCCAGAGTCCTGAGTCTTCTCCTCTGCACTCTCCTCTTCAGCTGACCCCACAGGGTTTCTATTGGATTGAGGTCTGGGGACTGAGATATCAATGAGAAGAGCTTGATTTTGTGCCTTGTGAACCATTTTTGAGGTGATTTGGCGACATGTTTAGGATCATTATCTTGCTGAAAGACCCAGAGATGACTCATCTTCAGCTTTTGGGCAGAAGCCACCAGATTCTGATTCAAAATGTCCTGATATTTCAAAGAGTTCATGATCCCATGTATCTTTACAAGGTTCCCAGGCCCTTTGGAGGAGAAACAGGCCGACAGCATCACTGATCCTCCCCCATACTTAACAGTGGGCATGAGGTGTTTTTCTGCGTTCTCATCCTTGGTGTTACGCCAGACCCACTTACAGTGTTTGTTGCCAAAAAGCTCCATCTTGGACTCATCTGACCAAAGCAAACAGTCCCAGATAAAATCCCTGAACCGCTTGGTGAACTCCACCCATTTACGCTTATGAGTGTAACTCAGAAAAGGCTTTCTCCGTGTACGCCTCCCAAACAGCTTGTTGGCATGTAGTTAGAGCCCGACGGTTGTTTGGGAGACCTCGTAATACCAAGATGCTACCATTTGATTCAATTTTCTTACCATGAGCTTTGGAGAATTTTTATTTCTCTTACCATCCTTCTCACTGTGCGTGGTGGCAAGATACGCTTGCGTCCTCTTCCAGGCTTGTTCCAGTTCCAGATGTTTTGATTGCTCTGACTTTATATAAGGGCGTCTGCAGGTGAGTGGCTATTTTCTTGTAGCCATTGCCTGATTTATGAAGGTCGACACACATCTGCCTTACTTGAACAGTGTGTTCTCTTGTCTTTCCCATGTTTAAGAGTGAGTAAGAGAAAAAGACCTCTGTGGAACGCCATATTTATACCCCAGGGAAACAGGAAGTGATGAATTACTAATTAAAGGTTCCTAGATACTTTGATCCACTTTATAAAGTACACTAGAAATGATTTATAGAGAAAATGACATAAATGATTTAAATACATTTATTTCCAAGAAAGTTAAGGGATCCAATAATTGTGGAACAGGTGATTTTATGGGAAATAAGTGAGAATGAGTGAGAATATGCTTCTGCAATAAAAATTTAGCCATGAAACCTCCCACATTAAAACAGGCGTTTCAGTTTCATTGTCCAACCCCTGTATATTTGAATTATGCAAAATTGCATATGTGCACTTATAGGACAAGAAAGGTATGGGCTGGTATATACAGGGGACATCATGTGTATTGTAGTGTGTGGCAGGGTTATTTAGGAGGATTGCAGTCCTATGTTATGCAGGTGTGAATGAGGTTTCGTTTTGGTCTACACTCAGAGGTAAGCATATTACAGTAAAATATTTTAAAAGGTCAATTAAATTGACTCTAAGCATATTAAAGCATTTCCACTTGTTTACTGCCTAAAGGATTATTGCTTAACATAATCCTTTGCACATCCAGTCACCATCATTTGCCACTGTTGTCATTTCAAAGCAGCATTTGAAATTAAACGAAACGCAGTCTTGGTTTTACATCCTGATACTTAATAGGCTTAATTAGTATAACTAAAAAAAACCCACACACCCTACAAAAGGAATCTCCTCTGTGTTCAGCTTGGTTCCGTGACACTAAGGCTGAACCCTCCTGCTTCCAGCTCAGTGGCTTTATTTAGACATGCTTCACCATTACGATGCCAGGGGTTTCTGCAGAATCTCTGGCTGTCCAGATGAATCAGACTCATTTTAATGAAACCTAACTTCTCACAAATCACTTGCTTCAGTTCTTCACCAAGAAGGTCACGTGGCAAGAATAGTTCTTCCAGTATTGCGATGGTTTCTATTTTCCATAATCTTTAGGACCCTTTTTTCTTAGAAAAGATCCATTTAAAGGTGCCAAAGAATGCACTGTATAATACGTTGTTCTTTGACCTACAAATACAATATATGGACCAATGTTTTGGGACCAAAGGTCTTCCCAGCTACTGTGGCTGGGAATAACATCCCTCACTGGTACCACGAGGAACCTGTATAGTGTTCTGAACACTGTGGTAACCTGATGCATTAGCTAATCTTTAGCTCCAGTTTGATAGTTAGATGACGTAGTCCGCTTTGATTTCAAAGGAGTAGACTTTGTAATGAAGTATCAATTGGTAAAAGTCAGCGTAGCACAGATCCCTGTTTGCCTCTGTGGCTTTTGCTTTGTCAAATGCAGAGTTTGAGCTCCATGCCACTAGAGAAGCTGTGGTCCTGAGGGCCTGGTTCATGTAGGTAGTATTCTGCTCGATTCTAGATTAGCACAGTTAAGTGGTGATATGCTGCTCTCCAGTATCAACACCATATTTTCTCGTCACTGATTAGCCAGCTTTGACTAAAGCTTTTGCTAGTGGGCTGAGTTTATTTCAATTTCAGGAGGCTAAGGAGAGTCTTATAGTTGTCATATCAACTGTGGCAAGATGCATTCAATAGCATTATTATTATTATTATTATTATTATTATTATTATTATTATTATTATTATTATTATTATTATTATTATTATTATTATTACTACAGCTAATTTGTATAATGCATATCTCAAAACCAAGGTTGTGCTGCAATTAATGTAACCTTACACAAACCAGGAAGAATGAGTTCACTGTAGCTAAATATATGAAATAACACAAAGCTGCTACATAACAGTAGAAGCTCATATTAACAGTGATCTGCTGTAAGTGAGTCTCTGTTGGTCTCTCGCAGCTGAATGGGTGTGTTTATTCTATCTTGTTCCCTCAGTAATAGGATTAGGTGGTGCGTCTCCGTAGCTCAGGGTAGAGTGAATGAGCCTGTACACAAGGCTTCGCTCACCTCTCTACCAACCAGTAGGTTTCTGGTCTTTGTTGAAGTCGGGTAAGAGGGGCAGAGAGATTTTGTTTCCAAGAAAATGAGGACACAGCGCTAAAACAACCAGCGAGTGATGTGAGACGATGCCCATGAATGAGCTGTTTCCCTTTTGTTCCCCGTGTTCCTGTCTTAAGTAACATTATCCTACACCATTAAAGCAGTCATATCATGCTTTCCTTTGAGTCTGATGAAAAACTTAAAAGTTGTTAGTTTCAGAAACGTGCTGCTCACTTGCCAAGTCCAGGCTGCAGATCAGCCAGTTTTCAGTTCATGGTTGTGATGTCACAGCTGTGAAGAGTGTTACATAGGGCAGTCCATTCACTTTACAACAGTCTAGACCTGCCTAATTACGCTGAAGTTATGCCGAGTGTGTCAGCCTAGCTTAGACTTCATACAGACCCACTGTTCTTGCACACAGGGGAATTTGTCCTCCACATTTTAAATATCCATGCAATGAAACACACATACACACTAGTGAATTTACACACTAGAGGGCAGTGAGCATATATCCTAGAATGGTGGGCAGTCCTATCCATAGCAGCTGGGGAGTTAAGACACTTCAATAATGTCCTGCCAGTTCATGGAATTGAACCGGCAACCAGTCACAGAACTGGTTCCCTAACCATCAGGTGACTGCTGCCCAACATTACATTACTATTAACCACATTTTTGTAATCAAATAGTGCCTCTAAAACTAAAAATGAATAATAATAATAATAATAATAATAATGATAATAATAATAATAATAATAATAATAATAATAATAATAATAATTAATAAATATGTAAATATATAAATGTTGCATTTCTCTGCAGAACACCTCCACTGGCCAAAGACAGAGATGTCTAAGAAGCGTGTTTTGAGTCCAATGGAGAAGCCGCTGAGCCCCAGCCAGGTGTACCTGGAGCGCTGGTCTTCAGGAGTGCTAAAAGACCTGTTTGGAACTCGCAGCTACAATGTCATTCTGCAGAACACGGAGGAGGAACAACTAAGCCCCAAACACTCCACTTACAGACAGGCCAGAAGAGCACAGCACCTAATTTCCTCAGACTCAAGAAAGGCAGACGAGAGGCCTGTAGTTTTAAAAGGTCTGAGAGAGGGTTACAGAGATGGCAGACAATCGCAGCTTTTCTCCAGCAGCACACAGTTTGGGCATAATATCACAGTTTTTGGAAATTCCATGGGATTGACCCCCCGTCCAAGGCCACAAAGAAGTTCTCAGGCAAGCTCCTCTCGCATCAGACTCCCTCTGCTGACCAAAGGTGGGACTGTGAGAGATGGCGAAAATACAATGAAGAAGTTGTGCATCCTCACTGCCATCAAACCCTCCAACGTGGAGAGTGAGAAGAGCCGTTTCTTCAAGTCAAACTTCACCTACAACCCTCAGTTTGAATACAGCAACCCAGTGGCTCCGCAGGTGCTGGAAAAACACAACAATGCCTCTGACCGCTTCCTCACACAGGTACAGGTCACTTTCAGACAGAAACACACAAATCACCCGTACTTACAAATTAAAAGGTTCTCTTTGATTGCTTCCCTCTCTCTGTGTTTGCCTCTTTCTCTCTGTTTACTTTCTCTCTGTCACTCTCTCTGTCTCTACTTACTCCACTCACTCTATTCCTCAACTTCCCTTTCTGATTACTTCACTCTCTCTGCCTCGTTCTCTGTTTGCATTCACTCACTTTCTCTCTGCCTCTCACTCTTTATTTGCTTCACTCAATCTGTGCTTCCATTTCTCTGTTTCACTCTTACTGATTACACTCTCTCTGCCTCCACTTCTACTTTTTTTCTCTACTTCTACTTTTTTTTTTATAGGATTCTTCTACAGGTTTTATAGGTCCTAAATAGAACCATGACAACTCAAAGAATTTGGACGCTTAAATGATGAAAGTGTTCGTGTTCTTTGCACTGATTTCTATATATCTGCAAAAAGGGTTCCACTATTGTTATGAGTCGAAATTTTACAGTACATCTCTTCTGGTAGGAGGTTTTGCATTTGGGGTTTTGCTCTACCACACAGTGCTGCATTTAAAGCATGACAGCTTTAGGAAGATGAATCCAGAAAAAGGCCTTCAGTCTCTAAGCAGAAGGCAGAAAGAGATACTGATGCTCCTTCAGCTTGGATTAAGTCAGAGCTGTATAAATATGACCTGGGCAGGAATTCAGTAAAGCATCTCACGAAGCAGCAGACGAGCATGACTGCATTTAAAAAGTAGGTGCTATACTGCCAAAAACAGAACCTGTGTAATACGCTTAAAGACAGGAATTAAAACTGTAATGGGAAGGGCAGTTAAAGCAGCAGTTTGGCAAATACTCTCATGCAGTTTCTTCCCTTACTTGGGTCTTTAGTCAACCATGTGGGCTGTCTGCAATTTGCTTTAGTTCTTTAGGTTAATGTAGCTAATATGTAGCTAATAGAAACCACTCGTTAGTATTGTTCTAACTAATAATCAGTGTATGACTCACTGATATGTACACATATCTCAAATGGCAGTTTCGGTTTGGGCCACTTTCATATGTGGTATTATATGTGCAATGCATATCTAAATGCACACATCTGTATATGTTGTGAGATGTTATCATGTGATTGTGATTGAAAACTGGTCAGTGTGCTCATGGTGTGGAGATGTAAAAGTATCAGAGTTAGAGCAATAATTAGTTAGGCATAATAGTTGGTGCCAGATGGATGGGACATCGCGTTTCTGAAGTTGGGCAGGTATTTATGGTTTCTCAATCCCTAATGTTACATGTGTACAGGGAAAACATCATAGAAGGCATTACCATCCACAGTGAACAGCACAGATGATGATTCTGATCATCAGTGTTTCGCTTGAATTGTCTGTGCAAACAAACAAAGCAACTTTGGCAGAAATCACTTCCATATTCAGTGCTGGAGTGCCCATATGCATATCTTCAGCTTTCCCAGGATATGGGAGCAGATGACCCACCAGAGAGCCTCTGTTATCCCCACAACACCAGACACAGTGCAAAAACTCTTGAGGACTGGTGAGGTCCAATGAGTACAGTTTCATTCTGATGGCAGGCTTTGGGTGTGGTACAGACACCATGAAGCCATGGACTCCAGTTGTGAACAAGACGCTGTGCAGACTGATGGTTCCATGTTGGTAGGGGGTGCAGCCTCATGGCATAGGTTGGGTCTACTGGTCTGCCTAAACACGTCATTGACTGGTGCCTACTATGTTTCAGTTCCATTTGCAGCCCTACATGGACTTCATTTACCCCCAGAATGATGGGATATTTCAAGCTGTCCCAAGTTGTCCAGAATTGGTTCTATGACATATTTCTGCTATACACATGACACAAGATTAAGGAACATCAAATGCCTGCTCAACTTTGGAAATGCAGTAACACCTCATAACACCTTGTGGCTGTTTCTCAAATTTTCTCATCATCAGTTTACATAGTGCTATCTACCGAGAAGCAAAAATGGACAACAGCAGTGAAGAATTTGCACAGGTGTGCCAGTTTGGGAGTGTGAACTATGTCAGATATAAGTTTTGTATTAAGATAATGTTATAAACAATCTAGAAAAATCTAATGTGTTTAGAAAAGCTAAAGCTTTGGGTCACTTGCTCTGTGAAAGTAGCCTTGTATAATTGTAAATCTACATTTGAAATAAGAGGTAAAAATAGGTTAATAGGTCATTGCTTTGATGTATCGATGTATTGATCAGAGTTTCTCTAGACAAGCAAGATTCCTGCTCTTGTAAAATCCACACGAAGTGAGGAAATATAATCTGAGTAGTGCGTGCTATAGTTTAGGCTATCAAGTTTTGTCTCTCTCATTCTCATTGCGATTAGTTGTACACTACAGCAGCAGCCCTATGGACATTAACTTTTCAGTGCCTCCCTAAAGGTGTATTTTTTTCCACTCATTAACCCAAATACACTGTTCACACTGCCTTCTTGGCTTACAGCTCAGTATACAGTCTATTGGGGCTATCTTCTTGAGTGCATCAGCACGTAGTTAATGTGCTAATAATGTGCAGAGGAGGTCCAGGTGTGTGTATCAAAAAGGCCATCAGGACTCATTAGGTTTGAGTGGTTACTCTGATTTGGTCAGACAAGTATTTGTCCTCCAGGTGCACTAAAGCCCTCAGCATTGCTATGACTGGTGATTTAATGTGACACATTGCCTTGGAAGCATGTGTAGCTGCAGCTCTATCAGGCTGGACATAAAGGGAGGCTTTGCATTGGCTAAATTTGGTCAAAATCAAAATGGACCTTTTCTGACCTTGTAAATACTTGTCATACTATACAGGTCATATTAAGCATGGATTTTCAGTAAAGACTTATAAAGAATATAAAGACTTTTTCCAGAACTTAAACATATTTTTTTGACCAGACAGCAGCAGGTGGAACAAAATAATTGTTGACCATTAAGGATATCCAGTTTTTTGTCACCCAGTCCCAGTGCTTTTATATTAAGGATCAAATGTATGTAGCTTGCCCATTTATACTACAGCCAATCACTTTGATACACACATTATGTGACATTCCTTTGTTGTTCTGAATTATACTTCATTATGGGTAACACTGGTTTATCCTGGAGCTCTGAGTGTCTCAGTGTGTAATGTATCTAATGCACTGGCACTATGATCCGAGGATTGCAGATTTAAATCCCAGATCATGCTGCTTACTCTGCGTGAGTAGATGGTGCTCTCTCTCCACATCACACCTAATGAATAATAAGTAATAATGAATCTGTTATCCAGCCTATTGGAGCAGAGAACCCAGCACTTTCCTCTGAGCGCACTGGCTTCCCAGCAATGATGTAGTGGCAGCAGATTGAAAAGAGACCGTGGCTGGCTTCACATGTATCGGAGAACACATGTGCTTGTCTTCACCCTCCTAGTGTCTGGAATACTGTATGTGATGGAGGAGAGTTTTACCAGGATCACCCAGAAGGAATCAATCAACTGCAATTCATGGCATCATGCCAAACTGTGACTCACTGAGGAATCCTGCTTTTTTGAATCCATGGTCAGCACCGCAATCAACAGTTATCATGGGTCACATGTCCAGAAGGCCTGGTGTCATGGTGTGGAGTGCAGTTTCATACGAGACCAGATCACCTTTTGGTTTTCTGAACTCACACTCCAGTGTAAGGTACCTGAGGTACCATAACTTCTCATCACAGTGAGGGATTCAGTAAGGTCATATGTCCTACCTATTTAAAAAGTATAGCTGTAGTCAGAGATTTCAAGTCCAGCAAGTCAAAATCACACCTGGACGGATGTGCTGTGCATCACCTTGGGGTGGATTTTGACTTGCTGGACATTAAATACCC
Source organism: Acestrorhynchus altus (assembly GCA_034509495.1). Lineage (NCBI taxonomy): Eukaryota > Metazoa > Chordata > Actinopteri > Characiformes > Acestrorhynchidae > Acestrorhynchus > Acestrorhynchus altus. Next base: position 17,922,849 of record CM067505.1, read on the forward strand.
TCCTTTAACTATAGCTATACGTTTTCAGCTGCAGCAGAGCCACCGAGGCACTTGACAAAAAAAAACCCTGGGTGGATTTTGACTTGCTGGACCTGAAAGACCCACTTTTGATTGTAGTTGTATGCTTCCAGTTTTCAGACAGTAACCTCAAGAACATGTTTACCTTTCCCCTCATATGTACCAGATGTGTTGTGTTTATATCTCTGTCCAGGCTGTGCGTATTATGGAGCTTGCTCTGAAAAAATATGGTAATTATGAGAAGTTTGAACAGGCCACTGGTGGAAACCTGCTGACCAAGAGCAGAATCTGGTCCCACGTGAAGAAGTACATGGAGAAAGAAGGCTGTGAGGGGGAGGTAAGAGAGAGAGAACTGCTCCAAATCCTTTAAACTCAGATTCTAACAACTGCAATAATTATAATGTATATTGTCACCCAAAAAAAATGTCTCCAAATTGGCAAAATCTTATTAACTTTCAATGGAATCAGTGTAAAAAGATTTCATTCCAAATTGTTCTGCATTTCTATTGGTCCATCATAAAAAGAAATTCCTAAAAGAATTGTAATGTAAAGTAAAACTGCCAAATTCACAGTCAAACAGCAAAAACCAAACACCCTCTTGTATTCAAATGGTTTTCAGAGTGAACGGAGGTATTTACACAAAGTAATTATCTTGAGCCCTGGAGGTTTACTGATGACTGGTAAAATACATAAATAGAATCAGTCAAATAAGCAAAATACATACAATACAATACTTTAACTAAACACAACAGAGACATGGCAAGGAATCGCACACTTTCTAGCTGTTAAGGAACCACACTTTAAGTTCAGGTGAGGTTCAGATGTGGTTGGTGATCGGAAGTCCCGTCGACATCATGCGATGTAGCCCTGAGTAGGGAGGAGATGTAAGCCTGGCATTATTGTGATCCATGAATTTCACCATGTCCCATGAAGCTAAACAATGCTACACCTGTAGGACCTCCTGCACTGGACTCAATAGTAAGTGATGGAAGTCATATAACTACACACACAAACTAAATAAATGTCTGTTAAAAATAAAGTATAAAATGTAATTAATAGAAGTACAGTTTTCTTGTGAGGAGAAAGCTCACATTTATCACTACTTAAAATGTCTAAAATTAGAATTAATGCACCACATCAGCTGCAAATGATTAGACCATTACAAATGTTGTTGGAGGCGATTGCCCTTTAAATTCAGCTCAAGAGCACATAAAGGATGCATGAAGAATTCTCCATTTCTAAATTGTCATTAAGGTACCTACAGGTAACTTGCCACAGCTGATGTCAAATTAAACTTAATACCTGTGCAATACTACAGAATACTACAGAATTAGTGCATAGTGTGAAACTGTAACAGTATAACTCTGTACTCAGATGATATGGAGGAAAATTGCCTGTGAGTGTAAAACATCTCTCATATGCTTGTTGAACATTTCCAGTGTGCTGCTGATACCAGCATGTGTCATTAGAGGTTATGTGAGGCTACACAAATGACTATACTCATTACTGTCATGCACAGAGAAAAATAAAAGGTTGCACAATGTCACACTCAGAACCACTAGCAACTATGAGTCTCTGCTCAGTCGATTCAGTGCATCAGTGTGTTACTGTGAACGACAAATGTCTTTCTTGTTTATCAGACATGTTCTTTAAAATGTGTAAAAAGTAGTTACAATAAGATTGTTACTATAGGATATATGGGATCCTAAATTCCAAATGATGAACAAAGCAACTCAACAGCAGCAGAAGCAAATCCTGCTGATTCGTTTTAAGGCCTTATATTGTTATATGATATAATACTGACAAAATGTCACATAGACTGTCAAATCTGGGTCATTCTGTCAAATGCTCATACAGAATGAAGCTCTAATGACATGATTATCCAGAATGAAGCTGTTTTGAAACTCCATTATTCATAATAATTTGGAACAATACATTTTGCATTTTTTAAACAAATGAAGAATGAAGAATGAAGATCTAAAGGAGATTAAAAAAAAATAATAATAATTGAAGCTTTAATAAAATTAATATTTAGAATATCTTGTCCTAAAGGTCAAGACTAAATCTCAAGGATGATAATTTAACAAAAATATTATAATAAATATTTTCAGTTAATTCTTCCCTTTTAATAACTTGTTTTCATTGTTTTCTAAAACAATACAATTTTATTGGACACTTTTATTTGTAATATTTAAATCTCATAGGATGCATTGTATGAATAAAATAGGTGTGTGTGTGTGTGTGCGTGTGTGTGTCCGTCCGCAGATAGTGGTGCACTTGACTGATGACCTGTTGTCTCGAGCCTCCATGACTATTGTGAATGGCAGACCTACACTGACCATCAACATCTCCACAGCCAGAGAGCAGTGGCTTGAGGGCATGCTGAGACATGAGATTGGTGAGTGTGTGTACCAGCTACAGGGCTGAAGCAGCTAACAAGGAAGCCTAGACCCTGCCAGATAGCATTTTGCTAACTGCATGCCATCACAGTCAACACATTCTTACCTCAAACTGTATGGAGGAGTTCGGTAATCTCTAATAGACTTGCTTATGTGGTTGTTGCACTGTTGTCTGATGCGCAGTTCAGACTTTCTTGCTCAGTATGTATTTATCTGCCCTCCCTTCACTCAGGCACTCACTACTTCCGTGGCATCAATAACAGCCAGCAGCCATGGAACAGTGGGGCGGCGAGGAAAAAGCTGGGCCTGCGGCCTCTAAACCCCACGGAAGAGGGTCTTGCCAGTATCCATAGTGTCCTTTTCCGCAGAGACCCCACGCTGTGGCGTGCTGCATTGCTCTACTACACCGTCTACAAGGCCAGCCGCATGAGTTTCTCTAAGCTGTTCCGTGACCTGGGACACTTTGTCCATGACCCAAACACACGCTGGGACTACTGCGTCCGGGCCAAGCGGGGTCAGACTGACACCTCGCAGCCAGGTGAGATGTTAATACACAAAATGCTCTTCATTGTCAGTCCACATATTTTATCTAACTGTAGATGCAATTTATGTATCTCTGAACTTGTCAACAGATGCATGTTACTGCCATAAGGGTGTCGGGGGAGGGTTGGGGGCTCATAGCCCAATTTGTATTCACAGTGGTGTTGTAAAAGTGAATTCCACTCCACAAAAGTAGGAGGAACCCAGGAGCATATGTGTGAAAAAAATACCATGAATTTTACATGCTATTTATATTCAAGTTATAATAATAATAATAATAATAATAATAATAATAATAAAAATAAAAGTATTCATAAGACATTATTAAAAATGTATACAGAATGAATATTTTCACTCAACTCCTTGCACTTCGAGTACTGAAGTAGATACAAGCAGAAACATTTATTTCACAGTCTGTCCTCAGTTAGGTCTTATGAAGTAATAGTACAATAACAAGTGTTGTTCTGTGATTCTTAGAAACATTGGCGTACCCTGAAAAACAGTGGTTATGAATTTTTAACATTGCACAACGCAACATACTTGTACTTCAATAATCTTGTAACTCTAGTACCAAACTAAAGAACTAACCTGCCTGACTGACGTTCAGGGTAAGGGAGTAAAGTGAGCAAATTTACAAAGTAAGATTCTGTGGGTAAATTATTCAAACATTAAAATATTATAACAGCTAAGTGGTTGTAAAGTACAACCACACATTTTACACTTGATGAATCCAGGTGACATAACTATAATATTGCTATTACATAGTTGTAAGTGTATAACAACATTGACAGAATCTGCACTGGAATTGTTTTTATCAATATCAGTGTTTTGCTTCCCTCCAGGCTGTTTCAGTAAAGACCAGGTTTACTTGGACGGAATCCTGAAGATCCTCAGACACAGAGAGAAGATCAACTTTCAGCTCCTCACTGCACTGGGCAAGGTCAGTTTAGCCTGGTTTTGTACATTATCGTTAACATTACATAATATGCATACAAATGTCAAAATTACAAAATATACATTGTGTGTTATTTAGACATGTTTAGACATTTTTCTGGTAACTGTATGGTAGCTTTTTTGTTAGGGAAACTGAATGTTCTTTAAAGTAACAATCTTATTCCAACTACTTTTGGACCATTTAATTATGAAAAGTTAAGTATTAATATGATAGTTTTGGTATATGTACATTCAAATATACAGTGGGCAAAATAAGTATTTGATACACTGCTGAGTTTTCCCACCTACAATAGAATGGATAGGTCTGTAATTTTGATCACAGATACAATTCAACTGTGAGATACAGGATCTAAATTTCCAGAAAATCACATTGTATGATTTTTAAATAATGAATTTGCATTTTATTGCATTTGATACAACTGCAATAGTAGCAATTAAATGATGCTATTTGATACAATAGAAAAACAGAACTTAATATTTGGTACAGAAAACTTTGTTTGCAATTACAGAGGTCAGATGTTTCCTGTAGTTCTCGAGCAAATTTGCTCACATTACAGTAAGGTACAATTTTAGTTCACTCATCCATACAGATCTTCTCCAGATCTTTCAGGTTTCAGGACTGTCGCTGGGCAACACTGAGTTTCAGCTTCCTCCAAAGATTTTTATTGGGTTCAGGTCTGGAGACTGGCTAGGCCACTCCAGGACCTTGAAATGCTTCTTACGGAGCCACTCCTTAGTTGCCCTGGCTGTGTGTTTTGGGTCATTGTCATGCTGGAAGACCCAATCTTTGGGATTTTCATTAGTTGTCAGTTATAATCATCAAAATTAAAAGAAATAAACATTTGAAATATATCGGTCTGTGTGTAATGAATGAATATAATATACCAGTTCCACTTTTTGAATGGAACTACTGAAATAAATCAACTTTTTCATGATATTCTCATTTTTTGACCAGCACCTGTATATTGCACAATAGAAAGACAGTCAAATGTCTGGTACTGTATATACATCGCAGTAAGTACATACAGTACATATGAAATCGGTGGCACTCTAAATCCAGTTTTTATTAGCACATTAGCCTAGCACCTATAATTCTTTGTAAACATGTTCTTCCAAACATTGCTTCATCAAGTGTATGTGGAGTCAGAGAAAAAGCATATTTATTAGGTTTCTCGCCAGACTTTACTCTGGCTACAACGTAGTGAACTCATTTGTATTCTGTTTGCTCAGTATTAATGTTAATGTTTGGAATGTAGACAGGTTCCTTGTATGTTTCCAGCCCAGCTAACGGGGTGATTTTCCACTGGAGAGAAAACAGAGGTGCTCATTTGCATATCAAATGGAGTGAATGTGACTGCACTGAAGGCTAATTGCACAGATGGTGTGGCTGGAAGGACGTACTGTGAATCAGCAGCTATGACTCAGCACATACAGACAGACAGACGATAGAGGGTTCGCAAAGTGTGAAGTAGAGCTTCCATTGTTATCAGAAAGGTCAAAAAGGGGGAAATTGCCACCACCCACCTTTATTTACTACTGGAGGACAGCTCTTTTCTTTCTGTTATGTATCAATAACCATTCCACGTACTGTATTTTTCTTCATGTAAAATACCAGAATAGGGGTCCTTAAATATTTGGACAGTAATACAATTTTTGGAATTTTACCCTTTACCCTTTGTTGATTAAATGTTCTTTAATTCAAAGGCTTTAATTAAAAATCTAATGACCATGTAGAAATTACAGCCATTTATATAGTCTCTCCATTTTTTCAAGTTTAAAAGTTATCAGACAAACGAATAAAATTATAAATATGTGGGTTATTTTTAATGCTTGGATCCAGACACTTGGATCCAATCCAGTGTCTCAGTGACTGCCTGAAGTCTGGAACCCGTGAACATCACTAAATTCTTAGTTTCCACCCTTTAGATTCAGTCAATTTCAGTTTCTACTTTCTGTATGTTTAAGGGTGTTGAAGTCAGGTGACTGATCCAGTCATTCTGTAACATTTTCATTTCTGGGGTTGATTTCCAACTATGTTTCCAGCATTTGTGTAATTTGAGTAGAACGTATAATTCTGTACAACTTAGAGTTCATCTTGCTGTCTCATGCTAATTCTATCAGTAGGTATGTTATTTAGATACATCAGTGACCCAATTCCTTTGGCAACCATACAGGCCTATGTCATAACAGTGCCTCGGTGTACTCTCCTCCTTTCCTTCTCCATATTCTTCCCATTGTTTTGGTACAAGTTTATCATAGGGCTTTATACCCCTCTAGCCCAAGACTGGTAACAGGCATTGGTACCAATAGGTTCCAGAGAGTCCTGTTCTATTGTCAGTTCTTCTCTAAAGGGCCTAGACAAATGGTGTTTGAATTTGCAGATCTTTGTCAGCAATGGGTGCAGCTTAAAGTACCTTAAACTCCCTGAGGGAACCCTCCCAAGGGAACAATAAAGTTCTATCCTATCCTAGTTCTATCCTGAAAGCATTAATTACAAGTGGTGTCCAGAAACATTTGGACATCTATAATGGTAAGTATGCCCCACCTCCTTAATCAAAACTGTCTGTGTGTGTGTTACTCAGGTGTCGTATGAGGACATAGAGCGGCTGAAGGGTTTGGCGGTCCTGGAACATGTGCGCATCCCTCACTTTCTGCAGGATCAGAGTCGTTACTCAGAGCAGTTGCTGAAGATCATGGAAGTCAATCAGCTAACAGACGAGGAGCTCCGTATGCTCATCTGAACTTGGACACATGTCCTATTGTGGCAAACCTTGCATCCACCCAGCCTATGAGTGATGCACTTTTAACCTAAGTGTACTTTTGACCCCCTTTGTGTAGTTTTAATGCGACACATGACCTGCAGGTGTGTGAAGAACAACAAATAAAACTGCAGTGCCACCTGCCTGCCATGCACAGTAATACATTTTTATTCTGTTCAGTAGTTGAGATCTAGGAGACTGAATGAGTGCCAATTTCCCATCCATGTGCATGCCTGTCTTTTTTATGTGCACGTTTTTCCCTGTTAACGCAAAACATTTTAAAGCCAAGACATGTTTGGTGTTTTAACTTTAACTTCAGACACCAGATGGGACTTGGCTGATTGACATTTACTTCCAAACTGTTCCATAATAGAAGGATTCATTTGATGTCAATTCTGATTTAAAAGATTGAAGAACGGATTCGTTTTAATTAGATTTTCGTCCATGTAATACTTTTTTAGAACTTTGTGGGAGTAGAGTATTAGACAAAAGCTTGTACAGTTTATGTATTGAAAACATCAGCACTAGCAAAATGTGCATTAGGTGTTAAATACAACAGGAGTGTTTTTAAGCCTTTATATAAAGTGGACTCCTCATTCATCCACTAAACGCACACTGATTCTTACCAGCATGCCTGCTGTGACCCAGTCTTGCACATTTTGACTTTTAAGCTCCTCTTTTCCCAGCAGTGATTTGTAGGCCAAGGTTTCCTTAGCAAGAAGTAAAATATTTTTTGTGTTAGATATAAAGAACCTTTTATGAACCTTTGTTTACAAATGTTCCGTATTGAGAACTGAATTCTGTACCAGTGCAGTTTTGTGCTCTTGATATTTTCAGTGAACACACGCTGTTAACACTATAAGCTGTCTTTAACAGACACTGTATGATCTCTGCGAGTGAGAGACGTTAATGATAAGCTGTTTAAATGTTTTCTGATATTTTTTAGAATTGTCAAATCCTAATAAATGAACATGCGAGTGTTTTCTCCAGTAATACATTTGCATACTCAGTGCTTCTTTGTTTCTTTTCACTGTGCAGACCGTAATGTCTGTTAATAGGTCAGTGTTATTGTGTGATTTTTTTTTTCCATGTACATGTCAGTTATTTTACTCTTAAATAAGGGAATAAATGCATGACATACATGGTCTTAGAAATGTCAGCTGCAGTAAAACTCCACAGCCACAGGTAGGCACTCTCACTCCACAGGATTTACAACTAGTCCAAATGACATAATATGCCTAATGCAATACTGCGATGAAAACCTGTCAGAGAGGTTCAATCTAACAACATTTATTTTTAGAAAAGTCTAGCTTTGGTTACAATGTAAAGCCCTCATACTTCTACTCCTACAACTTCAGGATTTCCCCTTCAACAACAAACAGGACAGACTAGCCAAGTTTGTGTCCAACAAAAAAAACACTGCGTTTTGATCACTGACATGCACCTGACCAACATAAACCAGCATAGAACAGCATGTTGATCTACACTTTCCAAAGCAGGTTGTACTGGATTGTATCTATATTTATTTAAACTGCAGATCAAGCATGTCATTTATTTTTAAAGTACATCTTATTTTCATCTCCACGATGGTTTTTTATATATATATTTATATTTAATTCCACTACATTAAAACATTAAATGAGCTGATCAACCAATTAGTGTATGGAGATTCCATTGGAGACTAATGTAACTAGTTAACATACAGTGCTTCCAGAAAGTATTCACAGCGATTCACTTTTTACACATTTATGTTACAGCCTTATTCCAAAATGGATTTAATTCATTTTTCCCATCAAAATTCTACACAGTGACAAAGTGAGAAAAGTTTGATATACATTTTTGCAAATTTCTTACAAAATAAATCTATATATATAAAAAAAAGTATTCTCAGCCTTTGCCATAACAATCAATATTGAGCTCAGGTGCATCTTGTTTCCGCTGATTTTCCTTCAGATGTTTCTGCAGCTTGATTGGACACCTGTGGTAAATTCAGTTGATTGGACATAATTTGGAAAGACACATGGTTATATAAGGTAGACAGTCGATATCAGAGCAGAAACCAAGTAGACAGGATTGAATCCAGACACAGATCTGGGGAAGGGTACAGAAAATTTGCTGCTGCATTCAAGGTCCAAATGAGCACATTGCCCTCCATAATCCATAAATGGAAGAGACCGAACTGAATGATCGTGGTAATGAAGAGTGGCTTCAGGAGAACTCTGGCAATGTCCTGGAGTGTCGCAGCCCGAGCCCAGACCCGATTGGACATCTATGGAAAAATGTGCACTGACGCTCCCCATCAAATCTGATGGAGCTTGAGAGGTTCTGCTAAGAAGAATGGAAAAAACATACCAAAAACAGGTGTGCCAAGCTTGTAGCATCATACTCAAAAAGACTTCAGGTTGGAATTGCTGCCAAAGGTGCTTCAACAAAGTACTGAGCAAAGGCTGTGAATACTTATATTTTTATGTTTTTTTTTTTTTTTTTTTGCATTTCAAATATTTGCTCAAATGTTTGCTCTATTCTTTTAAATTGGTACAGAACACTCCAACACAGGGGTTCTCACGCTTTTGCATGTCATGGCCCACCTGTTTATGACTAGAAAGCATAATGGCTCACTTGAAAACAAAACTTTATATGTGCAGATGCCTGTGGCTGCATTTTCTCAAACCACAGTTAGGACTACGGTCTCCTCCTGAGGATGGGCTGGGGAAGCACAATAAAGTGTTTCACGGCCCACAGGTTGAGAAACCCTGCTCTACCTGAGCTTCCATACACATTTAATATTTGAGCAATCTAGGTGACAAGAATATTATAAAAAATAATACTATAAAAAATAAAAGGCAATAATTGGCAGGTTTCCCAAAGATTACAAATGTAAAACAAGGAAGTCACTCAATACTAACCCCACAGATGTTCCTTATACGACCATTTCACAGTCCTCTTTTTAAACAGTCAGGGGATTCCCCTCAAGCTCAGAAGCAATTTCTACTTGTTTAATGCACAGCTACCATTCTGGGAGCCACTGGCACAGTCTGTTTGAGTACTGTTGCTGATCATGTGCATCCTTTCATGGCCATGATTTACCACACTTCTAATGGCTACGTCCAGCATTATATTGCACCATGTTGCAAAGTATGAGTTCAGCGTTCTTCATTTGCCTTGAATTAGACCTGACCAGCATCCTATAAACCTGCTCGGAATGTGGTAGAACAAGAGTTTTACAGCATGAAAGTGCTCATGAAAACACTGACCAGAATCCAGAATCACACAACACAAGCCCTGACATTTCAGAGATGCTCCCGCGTCAACTACAAGAAGCAAAATGTTATACATCTTAACCTTCACGTGCACAGCTGTTACAAGATAAATAATGCTAATCGCCTTTAAGCGTTAAAAATGCATCAGCTCATCATTGTACTGTATAGTATCTATAGTGTGATAGTATATACTGCCCCCTGGTGTGTGTCGTAATTAGTGTGCATGTATGTATCACTGTGTGAGGATGGGTTAAAGGTGGAGGATTAATTCCTGTGTGCACAACACAGTGGGTTAAAAAAGTACACTATTACTTATAGCAGTGTTTTTAAGTCTGGTCCTGGAGACCCCCTATACCATGTTTCAGTGGATGAAAGGGTTAACCAGGAAGAAACACTATACATTACGTTTGTGGTATAATAGTAAACAGGTATCATCACAGTCAGGCAAAGACCCTATATCTGCAAAATGGCAACTTCATAGGCCAAGAAAAAAATGGGAAAACTTTCAGTGGAATTCAGTCTAAAAAGAGTAATTTTGGAGCATTTCTATCTGTCCATTCATCTTTAAATTCTGAAACAATGTAAAGAACAACTACTAGATTCACATTTGGTCCAAAAGTGAACAACACAAATGGAGACACAAGGCTTCTGAGTAACAGTGACGATGTGTTATGCTAGGTAACGCCTCATAAGGAGAGGGTTTGTAGCATCAAACCACAAATAAAACAGCAAGTAAACATCTCATTATTGCTTTATTTCACTTCATTTAAAAATGTCTTTTGGCACGTGCAACTTGACACATCATTGTCACATAGATCTCTCATATTTAAATATATGATTTTATAGAATTTCTCTATATTTATAAAGAATTTAGTGCTACATCATTTCTATTATACAATAGCTGTAAGCAGTCTCTGAGTCTCTCCCTCACCCTCTCTCTCTCACCCTCTCTCTCTCTTCCCATATGGAACAGTTCTGAAGTCTTTCACAATGCAGTCTGTGACAATGCAGCAGGACATCCATGGTCAAACCACCATGACCCTGTCCACAAATATTGAAGGTCATCGCTCATGTTTTGGCATAATGTCATCCCTCTCCAGTACAGCGACGCTGCTGCCATTTTGGACTGGTTCTTTTGTGACCACGTCCAGGTAAAACTCCGCCATGACCGGGCAGTGCTCTGAGGCCACTCCACCCCATGACCAGTTATCAGGGATCCAGGGGTTGGTCAGGCCCTCCCTCACAACAGAGCATTGTCCTAAAGGGGACATAAACAGGACATATAAGGCATATGACAGACTATGTTCACATTATGTCAAATATATTCAGACTTTTTCCAACCATAAGAGACACCTATTCCAGTTTTTGAGAAACACCTGAATTTGCTCTTTAATTATTAAAAAACTGGATTTTAAAAGCCTAAATTACATTGGACATTCCAGATACGGTTGGGTACTGAAGTACGTTTAATGGTACCAAGCAAATTACAATGTTATTACAGAATATTGATTCACGTTATATCATTCAGTACCAAATTTCAGGTCAGTGGTGAGCCAAAGGTGTGATCTCGTGTGATTCCACTTTTGAATAAAGTGCAAAGCTGGCGAAACGTCTAACCCGAGCAAAAACCTGGTCAAATAAAACCCCACCACACCCTTCTGGAGGTTTTTAACATGCCTGACCAAAAATCATCAATAATTTTAAACTTTTAAAAATAGTATCAGGGAGATACTAATATGCAGAGCAGAAAATCCAGGAGCACGTCAGGGAAACATAAACCAGGCTAAACAGTGTGCTTAGATTCTCACTGAGAATCTACTCATTGCACATCAGAGTTTGTGTTCCTTTACATTAACGGCATTTAGCTGACGCTTTAATTCAGAGTGACTTACAAGGTTAATCACATTACAGAGGCTGGCCAGAGTAATGTTAGGAGTTTTGCCTAAGGAATCTTATTGGTGTAGCACAGCATAGTTGCCCAGACTGGGAATTGAACCCCAGTCTCCCACATGGTGTGGTGGCTCACGAGTGGTGTTATCGGTTGTGCCACACCAAGCATGTTCACCGCTGCTACATTAGCTACTGATTTCATGGTTGAGGATAAATAAGCCATGAGCAAAAATCTGATCAAGCCACAGTCACCAAAACTTCACTCACAGCCACATACACCAACACACACACACCTGTAAAGATCTTCTTCATTGTGCGGCTGGCCCAGATGTTATCCAGTGCGGAGGTGCCTTGTGGTGACTTTGTGCTGATGTTGGTGTAGACGGATGGTGGCAGAAGGGCAGTGAGTTTCTCTTTCTTCAGAGTGTCTAACTCGGCACGGTCTGGGGGCAGCCCAAAACCACCCAACACCAACACATCCTTCACCCCTGCAGGTAGACAACAAGGTCTTGTGAGAAGTTGAACTTTACTTGTACTGCAAGCTCCGGTATAAAAGGCTTAGTCTTAGTCTGTTTAAAGTCTTAAACAGGGTTTTTGAAAGGTTCTTTAGTAAACACAGTGCAGTTATATAGACTCATTGCAAAATAAATGAGTGAGAAAATTAACCTACTCTTCAGTTTCATTTTATTCACTATTATTAAGTTTCTATTCCTTGAATTTAGTTTCTGGGTTTAGTTTGATTGTGTGTTGTTGGTTCTGGTCCTGAACTGATTTATGGCAACTCAAACCTCTCACCCTGATGCTCGAGTGTTTTATTCCACACCAGAAAAGTAAGAATAGAGTCTACTTCTGCTCCTGTGCTCATAGACGATAGATGGACATATAAGCTCCACTGCAGTTCTTGAAGTTACTCAGTACTTTGAGCTGCTGCCTTTGTTCTTCTACTCAAATCTGAACTTTAGTCACTACTATACTCTGCTCCCTAACCACACGTTTTGCACCAAAGGCAGTTCATAAAGTCAAGAAGAATGAAAGCATGTGATTTGTCCAATTAAATCTCCAAGGGGAAGCAATGTGCTGCTGTATAAAGATGTGAAACTGTAGACAGAGGTTTGAGGAGTAGAAACAGTGAATCTGCACGTGTTAAAACAGGTGAGCTGGTGGTGGAACTGAACAAATCCTCTCAGTCTGGAGTTACACGTTACATCTCCTTGCTTAATCCTGCTGCTACACTGCTAATTCATTCAACAATCTGAACTCTGATGCTGAATATATACCATATGTATTTTACTTTATTATATAGACTGTACTACTTTCCATGCATTCACTAATCCAACATGGGTTGAATTAGAATCTAATACCTTTGAGATGAGTTGGAGCAGCAGAATTGAAGCTGAATGCAACACATTATCAAATGGATTTTTTCTGTTTGTGAGGATCAAACTGACCTCTGAGAGTGTCCTGTACTGTGGTGTTAAGTCTGTGATTTTTTGGCCAATCAGAGCTGTGCTTTCGCCCATTCTGCTCTTTAGGCAATGGCGGAGTTGTTAGATGAACGTTCACCAAGGTGAGCTCTGATGACCCGATCTGATATTGTAGATAAAGGAGAGGGCTGTTAGCATAAGATATCTTGTCCACACAACATTCTTATACAACAGGTATAAAGAATCAAGCTGATAAGATATGGATAGGTCTGATCCAATTCTTCAATGATTATGTAGAAATGCATGTAAAAAATAACACTGCTGTTATTGTGTGTTATTGTTTACCTGTCAGACAAATATAATTACTTAGATAACATCACCTATTTTAATGACTAAGGTATTTAGCAATTAAACTATTTAAACATTAGAAAAGTATATTGTTTTCAGCAATAACGTTTGTGGTTGTCTGGTATAATAAGCCTGTCATAAAAATCCATTACTGTCAGTTAAAAAATGACCAGGGCTGCTGGTACTTACATAAAAGTGGGCAAGGTACGGTTTAGTCTGGCCATGGTTTCTGTTGCCATTGGAAGCAGTGTTGTCAATCACCTTGGCGTCCTTCAGCTCAATACCAGCAGAGGAGTCCCAGAGGAACCCGGAATATTCCGATCCCTGCACAAAACACCACACACAATCACATTAGCCTGATTTTCTGCTTAGTCTGCAGACTTTAAACTTATTTCAGGCAAAACATGAATTTTCTGCCATGATGCTGTTTCACTTTTTGCTGGGCTGAATCGCAATGGCAAATTAAATGATACAGCTAATCTCCAGGGTAGGTTGAGTTCATGATTACAAGTTATAAACATCTCATGGACCATGGACATGGACCTCCTATTGTTGTTTTCAGTTCATATGTTGTAAGTGATCATCTAATTATTTGTTCATAAAATTCACTACAGTAACAACGTCAGGTTGGAATAAAACTATGAAACATGTAGGGTAATTAACACAAAGCACCGGAAGTCATTTGAGTATTAATAGCACCCCCTTGGGGAGAAACTTCAGCCTGTTAAATGTGAGCAAACAAAAGTGAGAGTGAAAAAAATAGGTCTAGGAACTACTTTAGATATTAAAACACAAATGTTGCTGTTATGATGGGGAAAAAACTAAATGTCAGTGTCAGTTTGCTTTGTACCATAAAATGTAGCTGTAAATTGAATATTAAAAAACAACAACAACAAAAACAAAGACAAAAAACTCGATTCATTACCTTTTGCGAAGCTAAAACTTACTCAGGAAACCTCAGTGTGTTGAGCTTGCTTTGTGAAACAGGCCCAAAGTTTGGGGTGTCAATCTAATTAAGCAGTTTCTGATTTTGTCTTTGAATGATTTTAACATTTTGCATCTCACACACACACACACACACACACACACACACACACACACACACACACTTCCACAAGCAGCCATCTATCTATCGTGCTAAGCTCTGCTTCTCCCAGTTAGAGATATTACCCTCCCCAGGTGTTATTGTATGGCTCATGCTCATCTTGTGCGTCTCTACTTGCAGTCATCTGTTATATGTGTAGCACATGTTCCTGCACATACGCCAGTATAAACACAAGTAAACAGTACAAAAGATAACAATGTATCACTTTCCAGCTTGGCTCAGTTCAAGGGAACCAAACTACAACTATAAATGCACACTGGGGCAATTAGGTACTTGTACAGTCCAACAAAATGTTCTCTTTGCATATCCCATCTTGTAAAGCTGGGGTCAGAGCACAAGGTCAGCCATGCTATCGCACCCCTGGAGCAGAATGGGTTAAGGGTCCAACAGTCATCACTGTTCTAATTTAATATAAAAATACAAATAAACTTTAGATCTCTGAAAAGACATGATTGACAGGATTTAGATTTCTATAGGATTTCTATTAATATTGTTAACTAATAATAAACACTGACTATCAAACCTGCGTAGATCACAAAAGTGTAATCTGGCCTGATATTTAAACCACTGAAGCTGCAAGGCTTCACATTGTCTTCCAAAAACAAAACAGCTATCAGATCATATTTGCATTTCCTCTGCACACATATTGTGACATAAAGCATTTACATTGATGGCATTTGGCAGATCTTCATCCCCCACAGTCACTATGAAAAGAACCTTTGCGGACAGAGCTGTGGAAACTGAAGATACTGAATATTCTCCATTTGGGGTTCAGAGTATACAAAGGTATTTCTATGTGTGTATTTTGCAGGAGGCCGCTGTGTGTAGGTGGATCAGCAGTTGCTGTTCTATTTAGACAGAGAAATGTGTGTGTGATAAGACAGGGCAGGGGAAGAATGCACATTAGGACTCTTAATTCCGAACACATCAAACACACACTCTTAGCATCATGGCATATACATTATATGGACCAAAGTGTTGGGATACCTACACCTTAGAGGAACTTTCAGCATATCCCATTCTAAATTCAAAAGCATTCATATGGAATATGTCCCATTTTCAGCTCAAACAGCAGGTGTGGAAGTCTGCTTTTAGAGTCAGCAGAGCATTGGTGACATTTACAGTCATGTCAAATAGTTAGGACACCCTATGAATACCTTTCTTTTTTTCTCCAACATTATTTTGTTTTTTTAACATGTTGCTGATTACATGAACATCTGACAAAACTGGAACAATACAATATCCCAATGGGGAAAGAAAAAAACAAACAAACAAACAACAAACAAACCATGATATCTATAACAATACAAAAAGAATAGGAAAATGAAAAATCAGCTGAATAAACAGAACAAAAAAATAAAGAAATTAGTAAAAATAAGTTAAAAAAATTAAAATAAGAAAGTATAAAATTATAAATGGGGATCATATAAAAATATGTTTATTGTCTCATAATTTACGTATTAAGTTTGCACATCAGTGAGGGGATGAACGGACAAGTAAACCTGTGACTTTGTTACATTTTTAAAACATATGGACATTTGATCTTCATTTTATGAATATTAAGGGATGGAGGAAATTAATTATTAGAAATAATAATTATTAGAACTTTTCTTGTAAGGAAACACCCACATTTATTACTGTTTAAAATGCCTTAAAATTAGAATCAGGTGCAGCACATCAAAGAAATAATTCTGCACGGAGGAGAAGGAAATCTTTCTTTCAGATGTGTCAGAGACTGATAGATTGTTATGAGAAACATTATAGGAACATTATAGGAACAATTGACATTATTCAGCCAAAGGAGGAAATGCCAGCTAATAGGGCATAGGGGGTCCTCACAAGACAACAAGATATTTTTTTCATTACATTTTCAATCAATAGCAAATGATTCAAAAGCCTTTTGTATATATTATGAGTCTCAGCAGGTGACCCCACTCTGTGACGGAGTGACTCAGAAGAAATTTCACAAACTGACTGAATTCAGTGAATTCTTAATAAATGTGGTTTATGCCTGGTTAAAGTTTACTGTGGAATGTTCCCTTTGGATAAAACAACAGAAGAGACAGTTCAGTTAAACTAATAAATCACAGTTTACTTTGCATTATAAGTTTATTATAGCAACCACAAATATCATTTAGTATCATATTAAGAAAAACGTAATACCACTAATGGCTTAAAAAACATGTGAGAATGATCGTTCCCATTAATCAGCTTCATTTTTTCGTGTCTACAGTGGCTAAGTAATCTTTTACACCTGCTAATGTTCACTGCAGAGATTTTCCTTCTATGTGTTTAAACTTCGCTTAATCTTTCCTGAGGCCAGAGAACATCCTATGTTTAGCTGGACTTTACTGGAAACAGCATGTGCACTCTTATTTTGTATAAATATTATGATGGTGTCCTGTTTTATCTGTGTCTGCTGCCCTTTTCTAGACATTACAGTGTAAGAGATTAAATCAGAGACACTGTTCAGAGTGTGTGTGTAATTACATGGGGTTACATGATGCTCTCAGTTTCTGTGTCTGAGTAAGTAAAAGAATGAAGACATGCTTTATATACAGTGCTTTATATACATAACTGTATATACAGTGTGTGTGTGTGTGTGTGTGTGTGTGTGTGTGTGTGTGTGTGTGTGTGTGTGTAGTATGGTGCATCAACAGATCATCATCAAGGATGTTTCTATACACTGCTGCAGCCATCTTTCCCTTTTAGCTAGATGATGAGCAGTGCCTGGTTTCCTCCAGATATGATGTTTGGCATTGAGTCCAAGGATTTCAAGTTTCATCAGACCAGAAGGTAATTTTGTTTCTCATGGTCAGACAGTCCTTTAGATGGGATGCCATATGCCTTTTACTGAGGAGTGGTTTCCGTCTGGCCATGCAGACCTGATTGCTGAAGTGCTACAGAAATGGTTGTCCTTCTAGAAGGTTCTCCACTCTCCACAGAGCAATGTTGGAGCTCTGTTACAGTGTTTCTGTTCTTTGTCATCTCCCTGACTAAGACCTAAGACCTTCTATGACAATTACTCAGTTTGACTGGGCGGCCAGCTCTATGAAGAGTCCTGGTGGTTCCAAACTTCTTCCATTCACAGATGATGGAGGTCACTGTACTCATTGGAACCTTCAATGCAGCAGAAATGTTTGTGTACCTTAAACTAGATCTGTGTCTCAACACAATCCTGTCTAGGAGGTTGGCTTGGTTTGTGCTCTGACATGCACTGTCTACTTTGGAACCTTATAGAAACAGATGCGTAACTTTCTAAATCATGAGAAGGTCATGTGGACAGATGAGACCAAAATGGGACTTCTTGGTATCAACTCCACTCACCATGTTTGGAGGAAGATGAAGCATGAGTACAACCCCAAGAACACTGTCCCAACCATGAAGCATGGGAGTGGCAGTTTACTTTGGGAGTCAGGATGACTGCACCATATTGAAGGCAGGAGGGACGGGGCTATGTATCTTTTGGCCAACAACCTCCTTCCCTTGAAGCAGAGTTACAGATTTAGCACACTATTCATGTTTGTAACATTTGTTGTTTGTAATGTTTAATTTTTCAGCAGAAAATGGCTTTACCTTTACAGATCCCTTGTTTTTACAAAATGCCACAATATGTGAAAATGTAGATTTTATTTCATGATTCAAGTGCATTTAAAGAGTGATTTTGTTGTTTCATAGTTTCAAGTAGAAATATACATTGATGAGCTAATTATGACTAGATGAAGACAATAAAATATCTTTAAATAAGTTACTAACAAAAAATTTAATTGAATATTCAGTTCTTGTAATTTATGCATTAGATATGAGAGAAATGAGAAAGCAGAGAAACTTTGATGCGGAACAGACAAGCGAGTCAAAACAGTTGTGGGTACCTACTGACAGCAGCAGACCTCAAACCAGGGACAGCGTATTAGATGGCAAG
Source organism: Acestrorhynchus altus (assembly GCA_034509495.1). Classification (NCBI taxonomy): domain Eukaryota; kingdom Metazoa; phylum Chordata; class Actinopteri; order Characiformes; family Acestrorhynchidae; genus Acestrorhynchus; species Acestrorhynchus altus. The sequence goes on from CM067505.1 coordinate 17,941,468, forward strand.
GGTTCTCACATCAGGGCAAACTACAGAGGGCCTACTGATCACAGAAATGCTTAAAAGTGCTAATGGGAGAAATGTGTCCACACGATGCATTGCCCCTTGCTGTGTATGTGGCCGTGTAGCAGCCTTGGTGGGCAATGGTAATCCATTCTGCCACACTGGACACACTGTTCGGGAATGGTTCGAGGAACACAAAGAAAACCTCAAGGCATTGTTCTGGCCTTCAGGTTCGCAAGATCTCAATCCGATTGAGGCATGGCAGTGTGTTCTGGAATAACTAGTTTGATGTATGTCAGCTCTGTTTTGTTGTGTGTTAGCCGTCTTACCTCACTGGACTCTGCAGTAGGGTTCTCAGAAGTAGAGCATTTCCACACTCCTCGAGGGCCTTTCCACTTGCGCACATTAAAGAGAGACGGCTGATTCAGCTCTGTGCACAACTAAAAAAAACACACAGATATGTGGAACAAATTACAAAAGAGCTAAAACACATGAAACACACATATACTAATTTATTCACTGCATGTATGGTCCTGAGATCATCCATTGTTTTGTTTTTTAAGAACCTCACATGGGCTTCAACAATCAATCAATCAATATTCATATAATGCTTTTAACACCAAGGGAAACAAAGCAGCTTTACAGAAATCTGGGTCCAAGCCTCATTTGAGCAGCCAGCAGGCAACAGTGGCAAGGATAAACTCCCTCAGGCTAGGAGGAAGAAACTTTGAGAGGAACCAAAGCTCAAAAGAGGAACCCATCCTCCTCTGGTCGACACCGGAGAGCACAGAAATAAATAAATAAATAAATGCAGCATCAAGCTTTCAATTGAACATTGTACAGATTAATATACAACATATTACTCACACTCTTACTGTCCACATGTTATAATATGAAATAAACCTTGAACTATTCTCTCACTACAATACTTGCAGGGCCTCAAATATCCACCCAAAGCCCTCTAATTTCTTTTACACAAACCAAACAAATGCAATAAATGCACCTGAATATTTTTAATCACATTAACAGAGCAGATTAAACATCAGGCATAAACCTTTAATTGTACTTTAAAATAGTCATTTAAAGTAAAAGAAAAAAAAATGATCTGAGAGTGTATTTCTGTAGTGTGTGTGACGTATGGTCATATACACACATTTCAGACTGCAAATACACATGCAACTGGATCCAGCATGAGGAGCCCATGACTGGAACTGAGAACTGGTCACTACGCTAAGCATCTCTGTCTCAGATACTTGGGACAATTATGTAAAACATCTGGCAAAGAAATGCACATCTAGAAGCTTCTGAGCATGCCTCACATGAGCTGTGCAATTTGAGCAGTGTACTTAACACTTTCTTGAACCTCTGACCAAAGCAGGTCTATAATTAGCCCACACAGCAAATTCCCTCTCAGGTACCCAGGGGTCTTTAAAAGCAGTTATTAGTAGCCAGAATATGAAAGCCATATTCTATAAAAAAAAAAATCTAAATGTACACAGTTCAGTCCGTCTCACCTCAAACGCAGTTGCCATGTTTGGTGTCTAAAGTCTGCTTCTTTGCTTTCTGACAGCAATAAAATAAACAGGTTTCTAATGGGTTGTATTTTCTACTAAACACAAAAGTCTATTACAGGTAGGGCTGGGCTGTATGACAAAAAAAAAACCTCACATCTCAATGTGATTTGTTGAAAACTTACTAAAGTGTAATGTTAAAGTGTCAGAATTTATTTGTAACACCAAAAGCACAGCATGCTGTATATAAACAGTACATATCTGTGTACAATATTTTTCAGAACAAACATAAGACAGCAATCTGCACTGGGATGATATTAAAACCATCATTTTGTTCCATCATTTATCTATGACGTATTGCCCAGACTTAAGTATATGTGCTCATATTATTCTCACACTTAAAAGGATGATACTTGAGGCCAAGTTATGGTATCCAGAAAGAGACACTTTCAAAGCGTCCATTTTTTAGGTTTACTAATTAATTAATTAATTAGTTAATTCATTGGTTGGTTGATTGATTGATTGATATCAGGAGACTAAATATCAACCACAAACATTTTGTCCTCAAATCAAAAATCTGGCTGGCTGTTAATGAGATTATCACTGAGTTTGGTGAAGCACAGTAGATATATCACAGAGAAGTTATTTAAGGACCCCCCATTCACTTAATCCCATCCAAATCAGGCTGCTAATACCTGGCTTATTTGCATGCCACAGCATGGAGAAAATTCCGGCTTGAAAATGGCTTTGTCCATTTTATTTAATCAACACATCAAACTTGGCTGATCATCAACTAGGGGGTAAGGAGGGAAAGTGTAAAAGTAATCTTCACCAAAATATCTAGTGGGCAGTAGGTGTATATTCTTTTAAGAAATGAGGGTAGAGAATGAAGTTAGAAGCTGAAAGGGTGATTTTGGACAGGGCCATTTCTCTAAAAGCAATAGATTTCCAAGTAATGACAGCTTTTCCCAATAATAAAACAGTAAAAAGCCTGAAAATGCCTGTAGAGTTCCCTCTATAAAACTGTAAATGGCAAAACAGTGGCTAGTTGCCCAGCAGTTTTCACTAAGCAGAATCAGTCACTGTAGCCAAATCTCAGGGATGACAACAGAAGGGCTCTGGCAGAGGTTGTGCTTCAGACAATGCACTGACAAACACACACTTGCTTAACATCCAACAGAAAGCCAAGAGGTGGTTTGAGGCAGCTGGCCAGAGGAGCTCCCAGCAGAAAGTAGAGCAAACGTGCAGACATGCACATTTGACATTTGATCATATCAATATCGACAACATTAATCAAAAGGTGAAGATGAGGTTCAAAAACCACCCACCGCCAGAATGCAAACATTTACATGTAAAGACATCATGTATAATGTGGAGGAGGGAGTAAACTATTAATAACTAGACTTATAAAAATATATAAAGAAAGCACAGAATAAGGAAGAACACTGAAAAAAAGTGAGATAAATTAATGAAAAGGAAATGAAGGGCTGGGTGATTTATTGAAATTTATACCGATATCTAGATATAAACAGGGTGCAATATGAGCTGAGCAATTTTTTAAATAATAAAAAACAAAAAAGTTCAGTTTCAATCTTGCAGGAAACCTTTTTTCTGCTCCCTTGCTCTGGCCCCTGCTCTCAGCTCCTCTTCTACTCTGACCCAGTTGTGTTTTCACACCATGGAGGGGGTACAAGACCGAGCTCTGGCACAAAGACAACTTGGTGTGTATAGAGAAGAAATGAAGATCAAATTTCACTTTGTTTAAATATAGTTCAAGAGATAAAGGTTTCCTAATTTTTTCATATTGTATAATTCATTTCATTTTTCACCATACAGTGGGGAAAATAAGTATTTAGTGAGTCACCAATTGTGCAAGTTCTCCCACTTAAAAAGATGAGAGAGGCCTGTAATTGACATCATAGGTAGACCTCAACTATGAGAGACAAAATGTGAAAAATAATTGAGAAAATAATTTTGTCTGACTTTTAAAGAATTTATTTGCAAATAATGGTGGAAAATAAGTATTTGGTCACCTACAAACAAGATTTCTGGCTGTCACAGACCTGTAACTTCTTTTTTAAGAGGCTCCTCTTTCCCCCACTCATTACCTGTATTAATGGCACCTGTTTGAAGTCGTTAACAGTATAAAAGACACCTGCCCACAACCTCAAACAGTCACACTCCAAACTCCACTATGGTGAAGACGAAAGAGCTGTCGGAGGACACCAGAAACCGAATTGTAGACCTGCACCAGGCTGGGAAGACTGAATCTGCAATAGGCAAGCAGCTTGGTGTGAAGAAATCTACTGTGGGAGCAATAATTAGAAAATGGAAGACCTACAAGACCACTACTAATCTCCCTCGATCTGGGGCTCCACGCAAGATCTCAGCCCGTGGGGTCAAAATGATCACAAGAACGGTGAGGAAAAATCCCAGAACCACAAGGGGGGATCTAGTGAATGACCTGCAGAAAGCTGGGACCAACAAAGGCTACCATCAGCAACACACTACGACGCCAGGGACTCAGATCTTGCAGTGCCAGACGTGTCCCCCTGCTTAAGCCAGTCCATATCCAGGCACGTCTGAAGTTTGCTAGAGAGCATTTGGATGTTCCAGAAGAGTATTGGGAGAATGTCATATGGTCAGATGAAACCAAAGTAGAACTATTTGGTAAAAACACAACTCGTTGTGTTTGGAGGACAGTGAATGCGGAGTTGCATCCAAAGAACACCATACCAACTGTGAAGCATGGGGGTGGCAACATCATGCTTTGGGGCTGTTTCTCTGCAAAGGGACCAGGACGACTGGTCCGTGTACATGAAAGAATGAATGGGGCCATGTATTGTGAGATTTTGGGTGCAAACCTCCTTCCATCAGCAAGGGCAATGAAGATGAAACGTGGCTGGGTCTTTCAGCATGACAATGATCCCAAGCACACTGCCAGGGCAACAAAGGAGTGGCTTCGTAAGAAACATTTCAAAGTCCTGGAGTGGCCTAGCCAGTCTACCGATCTCAACCCCATCGAAAACCTTTGGAGGGAGTTAAAAGTCCGTGTTGCCCGCCGACAGCCCCAAAACATCACTGCTCTAGAGGAGATCTGCATGGAGGAATGGGCCAACATACCAGCAACAGTGTGTGCCAACCTTGTGAAGACTTACAGAAAACGTTTGACCTCTGTCATTGCCAACAGAGGATATACAACAAAGTATTGAGATGAACTTTTGTTATTGACCAAATACTTATTTTCCACCATTATTTGCAAATAAATTCTTTAAAAGTCAGACAAAATGATTTTCTCAATTTTTTTTTCACATTTTGTCTCTCATAGTTGAGGTCTACCTATGATGTCAATTAACGGCCTCTCTCATCTTTTTAAGTGGGAGAACTTGCACAATTGGTGACTGACTAAATACTTATTTTCCCCACTGTATATCATATCGCATATAGTATTGCCATTCAGCTAAAATATATTGGGAAATGATTTTGTAAAATGAGGGAAGGAATGAAGCAATGAAATGGAAGGAAGATGGAAGTACTATAATAAAAAAGATTTTGTAGGGCTCCAAGTGGCATGTGCTTGTCCTCATCCTCCTAGTGTCAGAAGGAAAAGTCCTGGTGGGTTTGGAGAATTGGCACTTTCAAATTGGGGGGAAAATCTAATTAAAATTGTGCATGTATTTACAGAAATGAAACTGGTAACAGTTCATGTCCAGTGTCTAACATCACTATAATATCTTCTGTTGTGAACTAAAGATGCAAACTTTAGATATCAATCTTAACTGATTGACTGCATCTGGGGAAGGGATTAATGATGTTCATTTGATTTTTCACTGAACTGATCTGTGACAGCAGGGCTGGGGAACTGTGGTCCAGCACAGCTTGCTGATGATTTCCATGCTCCAACACACCAACTGCACCAGGTAATTAACTAGTGAGTTGAAACATCTGGCCTTCCAGGAGTGGAGTTCCCCATCTCTGCTTTTCAGGGATAATATGGTCAGTAACTGCAGCCAGACAAAGGTTTCGGTGGACGTTGCTTGGCTGAATACCCGTGCAAGAATGCAGTGAAAATCAATATCATACGCATGATCAGAATGACTCTGATCTGAGCCAGAGTGCCAGAATTAAGTTATTGGATCAGACACCTAATACTGTTAACACAAATACCGGTCCCTGTGTGGGAGATCCAGAAGCTGTGTCTGATATCCTTGTGACACAGAACAAACACTTATTATGCTTCTGATCTTCCTCACATTACTTTCTACTTTTCAGATGCAAACACTTTTCCTAATTCCAGATTTGCTCAAACTTCTTATTCTATATCTTTATTTTAAACCAAAAGGAGTCCAAAAAGGAAACTGGTGTGTAAGATTCGAGCTTATTGATGCTGAATGGCCCGAAGCTCCGCTGCATTTTTTGGTTTTGTTCAGGCTACTTTAACTTCAAGATTCTTTATTCAATGAACAACAACTTTTACTCCAGTATGGGTTTGATAGTCTCTATCCACTTGTGTTCTCTCTGAACATAAGCAAAGGAAATGCCTTTTCCTGAGAAATCGCAGATCAGAGCTTCTAGTAAAAAGCATGTAAACAAGTTAAGAATTTCCCCATCCAAAGGAAACTCACCAAAGACTTTAAAGGCTTTAAAGGCTCTAAAAGGCGGCACTCAAAATTTCTATGAACTTATTTGACTGAGACAAGAATGAAAAAAAGACATCTTACCATTTTCTTACCAAAATATTTGCTGATGTAACACTTTTTATTCACGTGGAAGGCATAAACAGAATTGTGAATTCCAGTTAAACTGGAATGGCGTGATTCCTGATGATTTTAGCTAAACTGTTTTTACAGCAGATGTGTTCTTGCAATCTGTTTAACAGCAGTGACTCGGAACAGTGGAATCCCATCTTTTTTCCTCATAAACACAAAACACAACTGTGAGGCACAGCAGTGCTCCTGGTGTTTTTACACTTGTCATTGTCACTGCTGATTGAGAGTGGGTCCACATCAACAGCTGGGCTGTGGACTCTAACAACATACTGGAGTGGAGATACAAGAAAGGAGTTTCTGTTTAATTGACCAGGGAGTGTGGGTCCCATTGGTTGTGATACAACATGATGAAAATCAAATAAAAAATAAAGAGAATGATGGAAAAAAAGCTTTGTTGTCATCGTTGGTATATATATATAAAACAACTCTGACAGTGCAGTCTGATGACTCAGGACAGGAAACTAAGAATTATGGGCCACAGACCAACAGTAATGTTACAATAGCAGGGTTGCCACAGTTACCAAAACATTAGTGCAAAACTAAATATTTTAGGCCTTACACTCTCCCACACACACAGAACTGGACACAGCACACCAGTATGTGGTGTATGTGATGTGGGTATGGATGGGTTTGGCCATGTGTGAATGAACATGGATGAATATGGATGGCTGGGTAAGAAACAGAGCTGTGTATTCATAAGAACTTGGCGATAACACATGGGTTATAATTCAATACAATGCTAGTAACAAAATGATATTTATTTTTTTTAATTTAACAAAAACATTCATAGTATAACATACCATTATCAGTTAATAGCATTCTAATACAGAATTGGTCACAAAGTGTTCCTATCAGACAGGTCCTATTTAGAACATCTACTGTGTGTATCCTAATGTAGCTGTGATGCCGTAAATGAGTGTGTGTGTTTAGTGTGGTTTAACAGAACACTTTCTATGGTGTAGAAATAGGACACACATGAACATAGCACATTATAGCCTTTCAGAATGACCATGTGGATCCTATGAACATTACAGAACACTTTTGTTGTTATGGTAATTCTATATCTGAATGAGATTCCTTCTTATTTAACTGGTTCACACACACACACACACACACACACACACACACACACACACACACACACACACACACACACACAGGATGAACAGGGTAGGTAGAGGTAGAGGCTGGAAACAGTACGCAGCTTTGTGCTGCAGAACTAAAGGGTAAGCAGAACATGCAGTGTGAAATCACACACACACACACACACGATTTACACAATCTGCAGTAGAAGATGGTTCTTTGTGAATTTAAAGCTTCTTCATTCTTTATTGACCCAAAAATTATACTGCATTTTAAGGAACTTAAAAATAAATATATACACTAATATACACTAAAAATAGTCACACATCCAAACATTAAGTGTACAGAATTAGTGACTATTAACAGAATATAAAAGCAGGAGGACATAAAAAAAATGGCTGGCCAAAGAGGATGGACTCTGCACCTACTGCCCACTAGAAGAGGCAGAACTTCCTCTTCTTCCAGAATTACTTCCTTCTTTCATGCACAAAATATAAAACAATGAGAGTCAAGTCTCCCATAAAATACACAAAAATCCTCTTTCTTTAGCACATTCAATAATGACCAAATGAAAGGCTTAGTGGGTGATGAAAGTAGTGTATATGAGAAGAAAGAAGAGACGACTGAGGAATGGAATGGGGAGAGTAAGGGATGTGGGACACCTCCATGTGGAGCAGCCTTATGATCTTTTCCTCACACACACACACACTGCTGCTGCTCTGCTGACCTACTTTAGCACCAGACTAATGGCAGACGGCACCATAACAGGTCAGACCCACCCACCCAAAATACAAACACACACACAAACACACACACACCACTGAATTTGATCATCTTTATGGCCATTATTATCTAAGCCAATGTCATGTCATGTTCCTCTCCCACACTGCACCTGTTCTGAGAGCTGATGTCATCAGTGGCATTATGCTTACTAACTCTATGAGATCAAGGGACGTTTATCATTCTGCAGTTGGTGACAGGCTTATAAAAGGTACTGCAGTTCTAAGCTTTCTTTATTTTTAACCCAAAATCGCTACCATCACATTACCGTGCAATTTGTGTTATTATATATGCACGATCCAGTTCACTAATATAAAATACACTGCAGAACACAACCTGACACTTTCACTATCACTGCATTCTATTGTTTGCATCTATATTTAAGTGTGAGACTGTTTTAACCATGAAATACATTTAAGATTCTGTATGAAGTCATTAGTATGATTACCAGAGGAACAGATTACAGCAAAATCTTTCATCTCAAATATGGCATCTTTATAGCACAAGGGAAAAAAAATCTACATTTTCAGTGGAAGTCACATTTAGCTGAAGTTATTTTATTCTGCCACAAATCCACAGGTCTATTCACCATGAAATCTAAAAAAAGTGTAAGGAACAACTGCCTGATTCACATAGTCAAAATGAAAAATAACAAAAATGAAGGTTTTTGTGAAACTGCGACATTATAAATTTACCAGATAATCAGAGAACTATAGCAGAACATTTTGGGAGTATGTGTCCTATGTGCCCACACTATTTAGTCAAACCACATCAGCCTGCTACTTATCTTTGAACAAGTTATTGTTTAAGCCAGTTAACAGATGCCTGCTAATATATTCCCTCCAGTAGTATCCGGGGCCTTGCTTTGGGTTTAGTTTTTTAGCACTCCTTAGAATTCACTGCAAAAGTGAAAGCCTTTAGTCTGGCCCTGCACAAACACTAACTGTGTGGGGAACCCATCAGCCAGATGAACTAGGAAATAACTATGTAAAAGTACCATTATATACTCACTTTGTAACTAACCCAGGAAATGCTTGGCCTGTCCTGTTATTCCTAAGCAAGGTAAGCGGGCTTTCTAAATATGGCACCAAAATGCTGCAAGACTGGCACTGTGAATGCAGGGGGGTTGGGGTTTGGAGGCTGTCATCACCTTTGTCCCACATCCAGCTGAACAAAGGCCACAACTCTGCTCCAGTCAGTCAGTCAGTCAGTCAATGGACATGCTGCAATAAAAGCTAATCCATTCTGTCATCTAAGAAATGTGGTGATGTGTATTATGGATGTTTCTCATGCACAGGGGGTGGTGCGTTATGTCCAGTGCAAAGTCCAGACCATTAAAACAGTGCTGCACTATTTACAGCTGCATAGTTGCACCAAATAGTGTTGTAAAAATAACTAAAAGGAGCTCACATTTTATGGACTGGCATGAAAAGAGAAACAAAAATAGGCCAAAAAAGGCAGAGAGAAAAGAGGTGTGCAGTGTTTGTTCTTGAAAATTGTTTGGTTAATTTTATGATACAATACAATGCAGTATACTTTAGTGTATCCTTGGAGAACGTTACACACAACACTAGGGATCCACCAAATGTACATACCACCAAAAAGTTACTTATCTATAAAAAGATTAACCATCAGGTCAATAAATGATAACCAACATATTCACAACACACATACAACATCTCATCCCTCATAAAAAAGTATACTTAAGTTGTGTTATGTACTTGGGTTATTTTGTTTTGAAACCAATAATTTGTACTGAAGCACTACTAAAAGATAATAAAAATTATACTAAAGTACACTTAATACATACTAAGCATACTTGTGATAGATTATTTTGATCACTAAGACACAACACAATTTTTTAAACGCAAGTATTTAAGAATATTAATCTGCGCTGTCTGATTGAACTAAACACATTATTAACATTAAAGTTAAATTATTGCTGTAATACTGCGACTGTGTTTATGAATCACATGTTCAGCAGATTTATTTATTTGTGTATGTATTTGATGTATTTAGCAGACAAGTATACTGTATTAGAAGAGTGGCAAAAGTTTATCTCCATATATATCAATGTCACTACAAAGACTTTAAGCCTCAATATCTCAAAACTGCTCAGAATACAGAGAGAATATTATAATTCCAAACGGATGGATCATCCACTGTTTTGGTCATGGCATTGTTAGAAATTAAATTCACAACCCACCAGATTTTAGCCTGAATCCTTACACAGCTGTGGAGTCTAACATCAGGAACCCCATTTTACCCGAATGAACATGTATTTTATATCTGGACACAGTGATGGACTGGCCAGGACCAGTCAGCCGAGAGATTTATCCTAAGTAGAGGTCTGCTACTTGTCCAGAGCCCTGCAGCATCTGACATAATCTTATGTTTCATGACAACTTTACTTGTACAATATCAGGAAACCTTAGATGTGTTTTACCCCATGAATGTGTGTGTATCAATTATACTGCTTGTAACGTGCAACAATAACAGTACCTTGTTCAGAGCTTCACAATCAGACAGGTCCTGAACTGCTAACAGCTTGATGCTAGAAGGAGAGAGAGAGAAAGAGAGAGAGATTTTATCATTAGTGATTCATAAAGCCACAAGAGCATTAATGAGATGCTAGATGCTTAGTTCTGCCCAAATGTAGTGGATCATTCTTTGGCTTATGCTTGGCATTAGACACGCTGACCGTAGGCTCACAAGCATCATTACTGTTACTATTAGTATTGCATAATTCCCTGTCAGCCACTTGTCAAACCTTCCCACCCTAAAGTAAACAGTAGCAGCAGACAGGAGACAGCCCTGGACAGAACTTCAGGATGATGCTAATAATGCTCAGCACACAAACACAGCAGCATAAAGGGAACATAGTCAATATTTAAACTCATGATAAGGACCAAGTTGTTTCTCCAGACTGGTTCTGAGCTGTTTAGCAGGAAGCAAACAGCAGGATATTAACTTGTTTCATCTACATAGCTGAATATAGGATGCTCCTTATTTAAACCAACAGTTTGGCAACAAAACGAACCATTAGTTACTGATAAACAGCCCTGTGTTCTGTATATCAGTATAACTTCTTTAGAATGCTTGTCCAACACAATTTCTTTCATAAATATCATTTTATATAATGGAACTTTATAAACATTTCACATGCAAGTACATGAAAATATTGGATATCGGCACCAACCCAGAATCCCTAAATACGCGATTAATGTTTCACTGCCCAACTGTAATCCACAGACAATAGGGACATGAACTGAAAACGAAACTTGAAACTTGATATGAAACTTTTGGACATCAGCTTACTTCTCTCTGCTTTGTCTAACTCATACAGTTGGCTTCAGTGTTTCATTAGAAATCAGCACATTTCATGTTCAGTCACATCTAGGTCACACAACTGCATGAGGATGTATATATAAACAAAGAACTGAGGCAAAGAGTTAACATTTAATGTGCTAAAAATACACCAATAATTGGAATTGTGGGACAATCCAGATATCTGATAATATTCATGTGCATGTTTAAAAACGTAAAACTTTAGTGAAATTAATAAAATGCAGATATTTTAATGCAGGTGTCCAGCATCAACTAAACATTCTAATTTCTAATGTTCCAATTGTAGTACTTTTGTAGCATCGAGTCTGAAACTGTGTTTTTAGTTTTTGTTGAAATGAATTACTCCTTCAGTCTGAACTCTGCTTCATTTACACAAGCAGCTCTATCAGACTGGGGTAAAGTCTAACTGAACAGCTGGCCTACACCATCAGCACAACAGAGAACGTGCAAAAGGAAAGATTACATCTGGGAGAAATACACAGCCCTGTTTGGGGACACCAAAGAGATTTTCCCAAAGCTTTCTTTTAATCCAAATATAGAACAATTCTTGGTCAGTTTGCAATAACTTTGATTAAAATATTTGTTTACATCTCACTATTTCAATTCATTAACAGCCTTAAACTTTTCAGACACTACCTTTCAGTGACTGGAAAAGAAAACTGTCAGTATATTATTCAGGCCAAAATAGCTCTTCTTATCAAAGAAGACAATTTCTTTTATCGGAAAGAGTTGCATAAATATGATGAGTACATGCTTTACCATCACCTATAGAAGTTTCTTTAAACAACAATCCAACTTCACTCAGAAACAAGGCAAAGAGCCCCTAAATCTTAATAGGCAATGTGTGTCGAAGAACTTGTTGAACCAAATACACCCAATCAACACTTCTACAGTACAGCTTAAACCGCCTTGTGCCTTGGCAGCCCTTCAATTCACCTCTTTAACTGAGAAACCTAAAAACAGCTGAAATGAATCTGATTATGTAACCAGTACAAATCCACTTTACACAACACTTATACATCCAGAATCCATTGGGGGAAGAGGTCATCATAAGAGAATTCCATCCCTCCACAGTAATCTTCAGTTCTGCCAATGTTTTTTCTGAGCTTTTTAAGTTGTTTCATCAGAATATCAGAAAGAAAAGGCTGTTATGGGGTTCTGATGGCCAATGTAAGTCATTCATGTTGTAGATCTCATGACAGTCAGTGCTGGTGGTGAAGGATGGTATTGGGTATATTAATGATGTTCTGATCCAGCTTTTTTTTCCCCTGATCTGAACAGATTAGCTTATTGCAACCAATACTGATCCAGTTGTGTTTCTCTAAGTAATAAAGCCAGTTATATGAATATTTAGACATGAAGTTAGCAACCAATCATCAACCAATATGGATTTATAATGGGCCAAATATTTCGATATCTGGATGCTAAAATGTCACACTAATAATAAGTGGATGCACAACATTTCTGAACTTAACATAATTTATTGAACATTGATTTGAACCATCCTTATAAATGATAATATATATAAATATAACATAAATAACAGTAGTGCTGCAAATACTGCTTTCTGCATTTTATATAAAACAAAGTCCTCAAGTAACCAACTGTGAATACAAAGGTTTAGTGCACTTGACTTAACAGCGTCAAAAATCTCTTTTAGTGCAAATAACAGCAGCAAACCCCATTTCTGAGGGAAGGAAATTATTTAACAATTACAGAATATAAGATGAAATGAACTGGGAGACTAGTCAGTATTGAGGGAAAGATGACTGCAGTGATGTACAGAGACATCATTGAGGATAACCTGAGTGCTCTGCACCTCAGACTGGGATAAAGCTTTATCCTCCAACAGAACAACGACCCTAAACACACAGCCAAGATAACAAAGAAGTGGCTTTGGGACAGCTCTGTGAATGTCCTGGAGTGGCCCAGCCAGAGACCAGACTTGAAACCAATTGAACATCTCTGGAGATATCTAAAAATGGCTGTGCACCAACAATCCCCATCAAGCTCTGATGGAGCTTCTGGGGTTCTACAAAGAAGAATGGGAGAAACTTCCCAAACCAGATGTACCAACCTTGTAGCATCATACTCAAAAAGACTTAAGGCTGTAATTGCTGCCAAAGGTGCTTCCACCAAGTATTGAGCAAAAGCTGTGAATACTTATTTAGATGTTATATTTTACAAAAATATAAGATTTCAAACAAACTTTTGTCCCTTTATCATCATGAGAGTGTGTGTAGAAATTTTGAGTGAAAAAATTTATTTAATCAATTTTGGAATAAAGCTGTACATAAGATGTGCACAAAGTGAAGTGCTGTGAATACTTTCTGTATACACTGTATATACAGCCATTTATTACACAGTTGGTGGAAACACATGCAGAGGCACATATTCTTGAGCTGAATTTTCATTAATGCAGTTAAGTTGGACGGAAACCCGGCTATTGTCCGCATCATCTAAATCATACTTCTGTACAAATGACACTGTTCTGAGCTCTCTGTGAGTGGGCTGCTCCAGGCTGGCTGCTCGCAACCCTCAATCACACTGCAGTATTTGTGAGAGCTGCCTTCTCCACCCCACACACAGAGTGAAATTTTCTGACTCTGATACCAGAAAAATAAAACTGAACTTATAACTTTGGGGCTAATATGTTACATAAGCTGCTAATATGTCCTTAAAGTTAACTGTAACTGTAGTGAACCTTCATCCAGCTGTAGCTATATCAGCTTCCAACATTTCTATACTGTTTGTTTTTCCTTCACTAAGTAAAACAACACTTCATAACTTACTAGTAATATATAGTTATATGATAGTAAGAAATATCTAATATCAGAATGTAAGGTGTACCTTTGTCTCCCAGGACTATTGTTGCTGTTGTGCTCCAAAGGTTATGGCTTGGAGTCCTTCATATGCGGTAGCCGCATGTTCCACTGAACCAATAACACAGGGCTATCCACAGACGTGTCTATTAACAAAGGTCAAAAATTGGCCCGATAAATTTGTTGACTTCTAGTACGCACTTCTACCACTTCTACGTGTTTAACTTCTCTTCTGAAAGTATGATTCAATACGACTATTGTGTAAAGATGTCAATCAGTATGAGACGGCTTCTCTAGAAAAGGAGAAGTGAGATGAGTCAGACAAGTTTGTAGAAAACACCAAAAAATAGCAAAAATGAGGAAAGTGATGGAAGTGCTAGAATAATCTATGAATAATCATGCAACCAGGCTTCGGAAACACTGATTTTTCTTGATCTTGTCACCCTGTTTTTGGGATTGGTGGCTCACATACAGTCAGTGTTCAATGAAAATATCTCCTAAAGTGATGGTTACTTGTTTAGAGCCACAAAGAAAGTAATCACCAGGAGATGGTGCCAATCGGTACCCCCTATGATTAAGGAGTGGACACAGGCTGTAAACTCAATATGTGAGTCTGAGCTTTTGTCACACAGACTAAGGACACAAGAAGAACAATGCCAGGATAAATGGGAAAAATCTTCACATCAACGATACAAGACTGAACAAGGCTACAATGTATTAATTTAAGACATATACCATGTAATGGAGAATCCCCCCTAGTGTTCACTTGTCATTTTGTTCCTTGTCTTTCTCTCTGTATATATTTATTTTGTTATTTGTATATATGTAATTAGAAAAATAAAGTTATAAAAAAATATATATATCTCCTAAATGGTGACTTTAGAGGAGTAGGCAAAAATGGACTTAACTTTGAATGATAGAATAGATAATAATAGAAAATAAGAGTAATTAACAGTAACTTTAGAGCATTTCTATTGTTCTATTCATCTAATTATTTACCCCGATGATGGAGAACATAAGAAAATTGATTTTGAAATGTTTTTCACTGGATAGCAGTAATATATTATAAATATATATATTTTTTTTGTCTTCCCAACATCACACAGTGGTCTTGGTTTGACGTCCATAATCTGAAAGCACATGATTAACCCTTTCCAACTGAAGGTTAATCCAAAAACCAATGCATAGCTATATTTCTAATGTGTCCTTACTGTCACTAAAAGTGACAGCATATGGACTGATAGCAGAATTTTACACAATTACAACTCTGGTAACTGTTGTGCAGTCCTTGACCCCTTCTCCAGAGTTAGATAGTGCAGTTAGGAGCATGCTGAGCCCAGAGTGATGACAAACACTATTCACTATTACATGTCAGTGGAGCTTCACAATGATGATGATTGAAGCTTTCAATGGTAATATAAAAATTCACGTTAGGGTAAAATGCTACCCAATGCTGCTTTAAAGTTCAAATCTTAAGTGTTCATTGACTGAATGAAGAGGGCAGTGATCTGTTCTTCTCATTAGCCAATCAGTGTGCAGATTTTATTTTAGCTCATTTATGGCTTATAAACTTCTATTGCTTGTCTACACTAGTCTTTTAGATTAAGTGTAAAATTAGAAGCAAAAAAGAAACTCCAGACACTAAACATAGCTTTAACTATTAACTAAATTTGGGTTGAAAGAAAAAGATATATATATTACTGATCTGTCCCATTTAAACTGACTGCTTCATGATCCAAAGAGAGCATGCTGAAATTTTACGCTTGATTCATGAGTGCAGACTCCAGATATAAACACACGTTAGATGATTTGTCCCATGTCAAGGCCTGTACCACATCAAGCTGACTGCCACACACACAGTAATACCACCCATTAACATTTACGCTCTCTTTCCAGAACAGAAACATGCTGATTTCATCATTTCACAGAACTCTGTAGGGATTACTGACAATGGCAGATTAATGTGATCTAATTACAGCGATAATACATCATGTAATCTGGCGTTTTTCTGCTCAGACGTTCATTAGTCCATCTCGGATCACATTTGCAGCACAAATGAAGGCCATTGTTTTGCGGAACAACAGTGACCAGTTTAGAAATATGGGCAATTTTATTTACACATTTATAAAGTTTAACTGGAATGCAGGACCATGCAGTAGAAAAGCACCATAACCATCTGCCTGTCTAATGGTCAGTCCATCTCTCTGGTACTTGGCCCATCTATCTGTCAAAACTCTGCAGACCCAAGCTGTACCTTTCTTTCTGTGTGTCTGCAGTCAGCTTTACTCTCCGAACATCAGACCCACTCCACTGAGTGCAGATACACATCATATGTACTAACACAGTCAAAGCTTGCCCAGTTATGGGAGTGAGTCAGACGGTTTGTCTTAGTGACTGTTTGTGTGTGTGTGTATCTGTAGGGTTACTATAGGGCGTTTCAAGCTTGTGCTGCTGTCCTGCAGTAACCTCAGAGCCGGCTGACACTGCTTCCCTTTGGCCTGCGTGCTTAAGGCAGTTCAGGGTGTGGCACCTTCACTCATTAAAAATCCTGTTGATTGTGATCCAAATGATCCGAGGAGGGATCAGCTTCCCAATTAAAAGTCTAACAATGGAAGGAAAGGATATGTCCAATTATTATTGCTCCTCGCTTGATACGTTTGAATACTGTCATTTCTTTATCTAATATCTATAGCCTGCACCTACATCGTGAGGTATTCCAGTCCTAGACCTGAGGCATGGATGAACTCAATGTGTGTGTATGTTAATGAGCAGTGGTGACTCTGTTTCAGTAATGAGAACAGTTCAATGTCCTGAAGTGACCCTGGCCATCAGAACACCAGATCAGGAAACACTGCACAGCTGAAACACTGATAACAGCAGTCCTGACCAACTCCTTCCTTCTTTATCACCACCTCTCTCTACCTTTCTCTCTTTATACCCCCTTACTCTCTCCCAATGTTTTACTCTCCACTATTCTGTCCTCTCCATCTCCCATCCCTTATTCTCTTCTGTTTTTATACCTTGCTCCTTCATCTTTACACGCATCCTTATCTTTGCTTCACCATCTTCTTTTGCTTCCTCCATCCTGTCCTCTTCCTCTATCAATTTATCTACATTTCCCCTTATACCCATCTTAATATTTCCCTTTATCCATCCTTCTTTAACTCTCACTTTCATTCCACTGGGTCTCTCTCTCCTTACCCTCATCCGTCTTTTATCTCAGCAATTATTGGAAGTATGCATATTTGGTGCCGTTTTCTTTATCTTTAACTTTGTGGAGAAAACAAATAATGTTGTAACATCCTGTTTTTGTGCTCCACCTAATCCCCCAGTTTAAATATCAAACTGGACTGTTTCCTGTTAATGCTTTATATTGTAGTGTAAGTGTGTGTGCTGCATTCCCATACCGAGCTGATGGTCAGCTGACTGCATGTTTTATAGCAGTGCAGTCATTCCCCTCATCAGCAGCTTCACTGTGACCAATGTGTTTTTCTGCCTTGTCTAAGAGGAAAGTGTCCCACCACAGAGCTCACTCATCAACTCAGTTAGGTCTGAGCAGAGAGGAGAAGGAGGTCAAAGGGGGAAGAAGAATAAATGCTGAAAAGGAGCTTCACTCACATGACCCTGATCAGTACAACTCCACAGGACAGACCACATCATGTAGTGAAAGGTCAATTAAATCAGTGAGGAGACAGAACCGCTGACCTTTCCTACATGTCCTGATCAAGAAGATTCTAAGATCAGAATAAAGATAAAGAGAGCCAAGGAGAGTCTGGTTTTAGCTCAGAACCCAGAGATTTTTCCTTATCTGAATAACTCATGATGACTAAGTGAGAAAAGTTTGTTTGGAATCTTAGCAAATTTATTTAAAACACAACACAAAAGCATAGCATGTACATAAGTATTCACAGCCTTTACTCAAGCACCTTCTACTTTGTTGAAACACTTTTGGCAGTAATTACAGCCTCAAGTCTTTTTGAGTAAGATGCTACAAGCTTGGCACACCTGTTTTGGGAAGATTCTCCCATTCTTCTTTGCAGAACCCCTCAAGCTCCATCAGATTGTATGGGGAGCATTGGTGGACAGCCATTTTTAGATATCTCCAGAGATGTTCAATCGGGTTCAAATCTGGGCCCACACACGAACATTCATGGAGTTGTGAACCATACAGCCCCGATTGGTGGAGTGCTGCAGAAATGGTTGTCCTTCAACAAGATGCACCCAAGCTCAATTTTGAGTGTCATTGCAAAGCCTGTAAATATTTATATGTACATCATATTTTTGTGTTTTTATTTTTTATAAATTTGCAAAGATTTCAAACAAACTTTTCTCACTTTGTCAGTGTGGGGTATTGTGTGTAGAATAAGGCTGTAACATAAAATGTGCAAAAAGTGAAGTGCTGTGAATACTTTTTTTTTTTTTTTTTTTTTTTTACAAACTTTTATTAACCAAGATGAAATCGTACTGGTAAAAGGATGAAAAAAGATGGAGACTGACCATGACAGATCTGATGGAGGATAGTGTTCAAGAAGGCCTGTTAATCATGGGTATGAACTGACATTACGTTACTTACATTGCTTGTGTCACTGCTTATTAGTGGATGGATAGTAGAAATAAGGACTGTATATAATCCAAACTGACTGAAGGATCTCCTCAAAGAAATGTACTGTTATGAGGTCTTTTATGTTAAAATGAATCATGACAGATTTATAATGCTCATCATTTGGGGCTACCTGTAGTCCCCTTTTGTACATCTCTGGATCTCTGGATGTACATCTCTGGATGTACAAAACACAAGACAGTGTAATTTGTTTTGTATGAGGATTAGGTTGTTTCATTTATGATTGTCAGTTTGAGAGCAAGCAAACCTATGTAAGCAGTTGAGCACCGTCACCAAACTTTCCAGAACAACAATTTCTGCACAGCAAAAAGAAATTCACAGCCTCATTCTTTTCTTAGGGATATCCCAAGTCCATCCAGTGAATCAGGATCAGGGACAATATAGGCATATTCTAAATGACTGTTTTGAACTGAGTTTAGAAAAGTATCAAAAAAGTTGAAATGTCGCTGGAGTCTAACTATTTTGCAGCTAAATATAAAATTGAGTGGGGGTGTCAGACGCAAGCTGTTGAGTAATTTAAGCATTTGTTTTTCAACGCTCTAAATCACACTCCATGAATCTGAAGAAGCATTTTATGATGCAAAGAATCCTTAATTCATGCAACGTTGTCCTTTTAGTGTTTTCTTTACTAAAGGACGCTTGAAGAATCATTAATTTAAGTGTAATTTGTATGTATTATTTGCATAATTAATTGAGTAGTGCTCAATAAAAAAGGAATGAAATTTCAGTGGGTGGGTGGTAGTCTGGCTTGGCATTATGGTACATGTGAAGGATTCATGTGACATGAGCAAGGATGGGCCTGACAGACTATTTTTGCAATTTCCGTCAAGGATTAATAAAGTAACTGTAATTCTGATTAGGTTGTCCATGAGCGTGCTTTCCATTCTTACTTGTGCTGTTAAGTTGGTAGCATCCTTTGCAAGTGAAGTGTGCATCAGAAAGTTTCAAGAGAAATAAAGAAGGGTTGCATCTTTCTTTTCTGCATGTTTTGAAAAGATGTTCATTGTGCTGGAGGAGCTTAATGAGTGTATGACTTCATTCAGGTGTGAAAAGCCCGGAGGACAACTTGGAGAAAACACTGAACATGTGAGTTCTCCTTTACTTTGAATCAATGTTTTCAGCTCTTACTCAAACACAGGCAGGGACGGCAGGACCCATCACTGCAGTCACAAACCAACTTACAGTGTAAATACAACCACCACTATCTCTTACATTACTGAGGAAAAAACATCCACCCAAAACCCTTCATAAGGCCATACACACAGCACACTGCTGGCTTGTTATCTGAGTACTTTATACAGTGTGTGTGTTTTAGAGCTGATCAATTGTTCTGCACTAGCAGTCAAAAAGTCCTGCTCACGTGCACATCATTCACTTACATTTAGCAGTTGTTTTTGAAGTGTCTTTCCTGTCTGATCACTTAAAGAACGAAAACAACTCATGACATATATTAGACATATATACGGATATTTCACCGAGGGCAGCAGTAACGAATGTATACAAAGCTCTTCTTTCACAAAATGATTAAACGATTAAGACCATCTTTACGGCCATTGCTCAGCAGTTCAACTACATTTAACCACAAACTAGTGACCAGAGACATTGAACACACGTTAGTGAAGAGGGCAAGTGAACACACGTTAGTGAAGAGGGCAAGTGAACACACGTTAGTGAAGAGGGTAAGTGAACACACGTTAGTGAAGAGGGTAAGTGAACACACATTAGTGAAGAAGGTAAATGAACACACATTAGTGAAGAGGGTAAGTGAACACATATTGGTGACTAGAGGCAGTTAACATACATACTAGTAAGTGAACTAAGGCAGTGAACACACTAATAAACAGGGTGAATAAACAAAAAGAGACTAGCACCAGTGAACACACATCCTAATGACAAGGGGTGGTGATCACACACTAGTGGAGTAGGCAACCCTGGTCCTGGAGTGTCAGCTTCCTGCACAAGTTAGTTTTCCCTAAACATGCCCATTAACAGGTAAGTTGAATCAGGTGTGCTTGAGCAGGAGGGGCACAAAGCTGTGCAGGAGTCTGGCTCTCCAGGACCAGAGCTGTACTACTCACTAAGGACCCCAGTTCCACTGTCAGTTAAAAGGAACTGAACCAAAACCCTTCTGGTCCCAGCAAGCAGAATCGGAAACAAACACAGGATTGGCACATACAATGACTTATGCAAAGAAAATGAGGAAAACAGGTGCCGTTGATTGACCTGCTCCTTCCGATGCACTCCGTTATGTACAACAGGAACATCAGAAAACTGTAAGCTTCTTGAAGAAGAAAAGGTTCTTCTGTAAAGCTTTCAGTTCATATATCTTGCACATCCAGATGCAAGATAACCAGCTCTGGGCACATCTGGGACTTTTTATTTTTTGACCTGCATGCAGCCAAACCTGCATGTGGAGAATGTTTTGGTTGCATCCATTTACAGCAAGTCTGAAAGTCTATGATTCAAGCAGGGGTCACCAACCCCACCAGCTCCTGGAGAGCTACCTTCCTGCAGGTTCCAACTCCAACCCAACACTCCATTCAGCCAATCAGGGAGCTCTGGAGGCAGTTGGATCAGCTGGAGTGGATTTGGGCTAAAGTCTGCAGGAAGGTAGCTCTCCAGGAGCAGGAGGGGTTGGTGACCCCTGCTTTAATCATGGAGACATGAGCAGCCTGTTCTCCAGCTATTGATTGCAGTCTGACCCTTATCTTTAAACGTGGCACAGAAAGCACTCACTCGTTCTCCAGCAGGGTCATGCACACCACCTCCCTGACCCCGGGGTTGTTGGCCTTGTCGCTGGAGCATCGCTGCAGGTCCCACGTGGCCACGCGGATCAAGGGTTTCTCGCCGCGGCTCGCGCGTTCCTGCGGCGCTGCCGCGAGCACCACCTCGGGGCGCGATGACGTCATCTGCCCCGGTCCCTCGGGCGGCCGGCTGGCGGAGGGGCTCTGGTTATCGCCGCCGTCGTCGTTGCTGCTGTTGACGCTGCTGCTGACGTGCGCGTTCACGCCGTTACAGCGCGCGAGAGAGCTGCGCGTGGACGGGGACGAGGAGGACGATGCTGAAGACGGAGAACCTCCAGCCGGTCCCGCGCGGCTGCTAACGCAGATTTCGGGCTTCACGCGCTCCAGCCTGGCCGCCCCGACGCCGCTAACGAGCGCCAGGTCCTCAACTCTCCTGAAGCCGCCGATGCGCGCGCGGTGCTGCACGATGCTGCGCGCGAGAGCCCGCGTCACTCCTGGCAGGGTCATCAGCTCCTCCTCGGTGCACGAGTTAACGTCCAGACACTGGTGCTGCGGCGGCGGTGGCTGCTGCTGCTGGAGCTGCTGTAGTTGGAGCTGCTGTAGTTGAAGCTGTAGTTGCTGCTTTACTAGAACATCGCTGAAGTTACACGCAGCGCTCAGTTTCCGCCCCAGCTCGCCGGGGTCCCGCGGGATCGACCGGTGACACCCCAAACTGCCCCCCATGGCCCTGAAGTCTTTACACAAGTGCGCTTGGCACCATGGTGTGTGTGTGTTTCTGTCCGGGGCTAAACTGCGCTCGCGCGCCTCATCGTGAGACTAAGCGCTGCTGCTGGGGCGCGCGGAGTCAGCTAGAGGGGGCGTGGCTTCAGTGGGCGGGTCGGATGTTAGAGGCGAGTCCGCGTCGCGCGGGCGTGGTTTCAGCCACAGGAGGCGTTTCAAATACTACTTATTATTATTAATGCTATAATTAATAATAATTTAAATAATTTATAATAAAGGTTTGTATTCATATACACAATCCTACATGATACAACTAGCAGTGAAAAGTAAAAGGTCAAACAAAAGCAAAATTAGAAAGAAATGTACAGAGAGAACCTATAAAAATATATACAATATACAAAGTCAAAATATAGACATAGCAATATGTATATACACACAATATAGACAAAATAAATATAGACGACGTGTGCAAACAGAGATGAATGTTGTATAGTGAAAAGTTGAAAATGTGATAATGCTGTTCAATGGAGCAGGAGGTATATAATAATAATAATAATAATAATAATATAAAGTACTTTAACAAAGGGCTACACAATTATTATTTGCTTCATTTACTTATAGATTTATAGTGATAATCCCATCAGATTGTGGACAAAAAGATTTCACTTGTACTCTTACCTGTTACCTCATTAACACTTCAGATTCTTTAATAAAAATGTACAGAGTAGTTTTCAAAATTCTCTGCATAATCAATCAGATAGGATTTCTTTACAATCAACCATTTGATTCTAAATCCCACTCTGAATGTCTGCATCTGAGCTACTAAAGTATGGATAATGAAAAAGGTGGAATTCCCTTTTAAAAACACCTAACATACAAACTATCTGAACTAAAAGGATATGTTGGTTTTTAAACAGACTCCACCAGTACTGTTCAGTACAAGGTCATGCCAGTGTTTGGGCATTTAAATGGTACAATATTACCACAAGCACAGCACAACTCTCAAGAACGCTTTTGACAAGGAGTTTTTGAAATCAAATGAAACTGAATATATTGATGATTACAATATTAGACTGAGTGAGTACAATATTACCCTTTTGGGGAAAATAAGTAATTGTTACACTACTGATTTTGCAGGTTTTCCCACCTACAAAGAATGGAGAGGTCTATAATTTGTATTGTAGGTACACTTTGTTGTGTGAGACAGAATAAAATCCACAAAATAATTAAAATCATTAGTTTATATTTTATTGCATGAAATATGTATTTAATCACCTACCAACCAGCAAGACTTCTGGCTCTCGCTGACCTGTTAGTTTTTCTTTATGAACGCCTCCTACTCTGTAATCATTACCTGTATTAATTACATCTGTTTGAACTTGTTACCTGTATAAAAGACACTTCAATTAAGTCCACACACTCAATCAATCATACTCCATCCTCCACACCATGGCCAAGACCAAAGAGTTGTCTAAGGAAGTTAAACTGCAAAATACTGGGATGGGCTACAGGATAATATGCAAGCAGCTTGGTGAGAAGGCAACAATTGATGGCACAATTTTTAGAAAATGGAAGAAACATCTGTCATTATGATACATCTGGCTGATTTATCTGTTATAACGGGTTAAGCAGCAAAAATCTCGGCATCATAATTGATTCAGATTTATCATTTAACCAACAAATAGGCACATAGGACATAGGACAGCGTGTCTTAATCTTTGTAATATAAGTTAAGAAATGGCCTGTCCTTGCACAATGCTGAAAAACTCGTGCATACTTTCATCACCTCAATGTTAGATCATTGCAAAACACTCTTGTCAGGATGTTCAAAAGTGTGAGTGTTACAACAGATGTGTGATGGTCCAGTGTCCCCTAACTAATTATGTATAAGTAGTTGACCAGAAGAGGATGGGTTCCTCCCAAGGTTTCTTCCTCCAGCAATGAGGGAGTTTTTCCTGGCCACTGTTGCCTTTGGCTTGCTCACTGGGGGGTTTATGTCATTTTCCTTTGTTTACAGTTTTATTTTTGATTTCCGTACAGCTGCTCTGTGACACAAGTTTTAAAAAATTGCTATACAAATAAATTTCGCTTTGATTTGATCTCACCTCATGGGATAAGGATGATTCTGAAAAAGGACAGGAATCAGCCCAGAACTACATGCGAGGACCTTGTCAATGACCTGAAGAGAGTTGGGACCAAAGATTACCATTAGAAACACTGTATGGCCTCATTGATTAAAATTCTGCAGGGCAAGCAAGGTCCCCCTGCTCACTCCAGGCCTGTTTGAATTTTCCCAGTGACCATCTGGTTGATCCAGAGGAGGAAAGAAGAAAGTCATGTGGTTAGATGAGACCAAAATAGAACTTTTTTGGTATCAACTCCACTTGACATGCTTGGAGTACAACCCCAAAAACAACATCCCAATTGTGAAGCATGGGGGTGGAAACATCATATTTGGCTTTTTGTATTGTGAGATTTTGGCCAACAACCTCCTTACCTCAGGTAAGAGCATTAAAAATGGGTTGTGGCTGGGTTTTTCAGCATGAAAATGACCTGAAACTCATAGCCAGGGAAACTAAGGGGTGGCTTCGTAAAAAGCATTTCAAGGTCCTGGAGTGGCCTAGCCAGTTTCCAGACCTGAACCCAATAGCAAACCTTTGGAGCAAGCTGAACCTCAATGTTGCCCATTGGCACCCTGAAAAATCTGTGTAGAGGAGTGGCCCAAAATACCTGCTTCAGTATGTGCAAACTTGGTCAAGAACTACAGGAAATGTCTGACCTCTGTAATTGCAAATGTTTTTGTAGCAAATATTAAGTTCTGTTTTTCTATTGTATCAAACAATTATTTCATGCAATAAAATGTTAATTATTTAAAAATCACAAAATGTGATTTTTTTAGATTGTCTTTCATAGTTGTATCTATGATAAATTACTTTCTTTGTAGGCTGCAAAAGCTTGCAAAAATAGCAGTGTATCAAATACTTATTTTTTCCACTGCAACCTGGATACAAGATGAAAAGCTTTTGGCCATGGGAAGGTATACAGGTTCCATCCTGCAGCACATCTGCCCACAGATGTTGCAGATGGGCCTATAGGTCCAGAACACTTGTGGGTTGCCAAAGCTGGTGGTCCAGCTGGTGCCATAAATTCTCATTGAAGATATATCTGGCAACTTGGCAGGCGAAGAAAGTGTTGCAATTTGGCAGACATTCCTGGGAATCCCAGGCAAAATATCTTTGAATGTATTGTAGTGACATGTCTAGCAATCAGCAATCTCTCACCAAGAGTAGCCTCTGTCCTTTTGATAAGACAGCAGGGGAAGCTGTCTTATAAACAAACACAGGCTCAGTCTGTTTCTCAATATGCATTCTTGTGTGTTCTACCACCCTTGTGTTAATGCCACATGTCATCTTTCATTGCTGAGGTGTCATGTCTGCCCTTTGTCAGATCTGTTCACCTGCAGCACATCTGCCCACAGATGTTGCAGATGGGCCTATAGGTCCACAACACTTGTGGGTTGCCAAAGCTGGTGGTCCAGCTGGTGCCATAAATGCTCATTGGAGATATATCTGGCAACTTGGCAGGTGAAGAAAGTGTTGCAATTTGGCAGACATTCCTGGGAAACCCTAGTTGTGTGTGGCTGAGTATTATCCTGGTGAAAAATGCTAGTTGGAAGCTGTGCCACGAGAGGAAACACGTGTCCTGCAAAGGCAGGATTGATGTGCTTGCCACAAGAACTGTGATACTAAAACCGACCAGATCAAACTATCAGATCCCCAAGACACCTACACCTCCTACCTCCACTTACGTTATTTCCTTGTTACCTCAGAGTTATTTAGTTATTTATTAATTTTTCTTCTCAGGATAGCACATATTTATTCTGTTTACCTTCTCCCTACCTTCTCCCTTCTTCCCCTATTGATCTGTGTGTGCAGACAGTCGCAAAGAAACATTTCACTGCATGTCGTACTGTGTATAACTATATGCGTGACAAATAAATTAACCTTGAACCTCGAGAACCTGTGTTTGTCACTAATGATAATATGGTTACTGTCTGTAGCTTTCCAGATTTTTCATTATGACACCACTGAGAAGGGGTGATGGTAGCTTGGTCAGGACAATCTAAAGGGTGGACAATTTGTCAAAACAACCAGCCTGCTTATCTTAGTCCAAAGTTTTCTTAAAGTCTGTCAGTTTGGCAAAATATCTTTGAATGTATTGTAGTGACATGTCTAGCAATCAGCAATCTCTCACCAAGAGTAGCCTCTGTCCTTTTTATAAGACAGCATGGGAAGCTGTCTTATAAACAAACACAGGCTCAGTCTGTTTCTCAATATGCATTCTTGTGTGTTCTACCACCCTTGTGTTAATGCCACATGTAATCTTTTATTGCTGAGGTGTCATGTCTGCCCTTTGTCAGATCTGTTCACCTCTGTCTTCCTGTTGTGGTCTAGCTGTCTCTCCCCATGTGCTCCTCAGCGCATGAGTTGTTTGTTTTGGTCCTGTCTCCTCCCTTGCTCTTCCCATTCCCATCTGTGTCTGATTTGTAACCCTGCCCCCTCATTATCATGTCCCAGGTGTGATCAATGTCTTGATGTACTTAAGACCCTTTGTCTCAATCTGTCTTTGTCAGTCCTATTGTTACCTACCCAGTTTGTTAGCATAATTAGCTTTTGTTTGTTTGTACTTCATTCCCCAACTCTGTAAGTAAGTGTAGCTTGTTTTTGGTTTGTTTGTAGTCTTTGTTTGTGTAGATCCTTTTTGTTAGTAAATTTTATCCATCCATCCATCCATCCATCCATCTTTTTCCTTTTTTATCAAGGGCTGGGTCGCGGGGGCAGCAGTCTAAGCAGGGATGCCCAGACTTCCCTCTCCCCTGACACCTCAGCCAGCTCCTCAGGAGGGACCCCGAGGCATTCCCAGGCCAGCCGAGAGACATAGTCTCTCCAGCATGTCCTGGGTCTACACCGCAGTCTCCTCCTGGTGGGACGTGCCTGGAAAACCTCCCCGGGGAGACGTCCAGGGGCATCCGAAAAAGATGCCAGAGTAACCTCAACTGGGTCCTTTCGATGTAGAGGAGCAGCGGCTCCGAGCTCTTCCTGGGTGGCCGAGGATCTCACCCTATGTCCTTTCGGTCATTACCCACAGTTCATGACCATGAGGGTGGGAACGTAGATTCACCAAGACGGACCGATACACCGACCGCATGACTGCGGCGGCAGCACCGATCCGCCTGTCAATCTCATGCTCCCTCTCACCCCCCACTCGTGAACAAGACCCTGAGATACTTGAACTCCTCCACTTGGGGCAGGACAGCTCCACCGATCTGGAGAGGGCAAGCCACCCTCTTCCAGTCGAGAACCATGGACTCAGATTTGGAGGTGCTGATTCGCATCCCAGCTGCTTCACACTCGGCTACGAACTGCTCCAGTGCCTGCTGAAGGTCCTGCCTTAAAGAAGCCATCAGGACAACATCATCCACAAAAAGCACATATGATATCCTGTGGTTCCCAAACTGGACTCCCTCCGGCCTCTGGCTGTGCCTAGAAATTCTGTCCATAAAGATTATGAACAGAACCAGTGACAAAGGGCAGCCCTGCCGGAGTCCAACATGCACCGGGAACAGGCCTGGTTTACTGCCGGCAATGCGAACCAAGCTCCTGCGCTGGTCGTACAAGGACCTGACAGCCCTTAACAGAGGACCCCGGACCCCGTATTCCCCCCACATAATACCCAGAGGGACACGGTTGAATGCCTTCTCGAAATCCACAAAACACATGTGAACTGGTTGGGCAAACTCCCATGAACCCTCGAGCACCCTCCGGAGGGTGTAGAGCTGGTCCAGTGTTCCACGGCCGGGATGAAAACTGCATTGTTCCTCCTGAATCCGAGGTACAATTAATGGCTGAATTCGTCTCTCCATTACCCTGGCATAGACTTTCCCGGGGAGGCTGAGGAGAGTGATTCCCCTATAGTTGGAACACACTCTCCAGTCCCTCTTTTTAAACAGGGCAACCACCACCCCGGTCTGCCACTCCAGGGGCACTGTCCCCATCTGCCATGCGATGCTGCAGAGGCGTGTCAGCCAAGACAGCCCAACAGCATCTAGAAACTTGAGACACTCCGGGCGGATCTCATCCTAACCACCTCAGTGACTTCGGCCTGGGTGATGGGCAAGTCCACCTCAGAGTCCTCAGCCTCACCTTCTACATTGGAAGACGTGACGGTGGGGTTAAGGAGATCCTCAAAATATTCCTTCCACCGCCCAACAATATCCCCAGTCGAGGTAACACTGTAAAAAGTGTCGGCAGGGTACTGCTTCCCCCTTCTGAGGCACCGGGCATTTTTGCCAGAATCGCTTCGGGGCTGACTGACAGTCCTTCTCCAAGGCCTCCCTGAACTCTTAGGTTAGCCCCTCGGTACATGTCGGCTCCATCAGAAGACCCAGAGGCCAACATGGCCCGATAGGTCTTCTTCTTCAGCTTAGTAAATTTAATAAAAATGTAGTAAAATTCTTCAGTAAATTTTAGTGATGGCAAAATGAGTCTTCATGAACCAATGGGGCTTTCTAGCTCAAAGGTTCGCCAAAAGGTTTATTACCCGAAGCGTCATTGACTCGTTCTCACTAGTGACACCTGCTATGCAGAAGGATATATGACAGACTCAATTAATCCTGAGTCAGAGAATCCTGGAATGTCTGTGTATAAAATAAAATATTTTTGCCATGTCTCAATGAATATGAAAGTGTATTTTTACATTAAAATATTATTGAGTGATGTTGAACACGTAAAATAAATACTTACAAGAATACTTATGGAACTGAAAAACAGGAAACTGCAACAGATGGAACAAATATAAATGACAAATTTTTTATAAAAAAAAAAAATCAACTAGCTTACAACTAGCCTAAAGTCTATAATAATAATAAATAATAGCTGATCTAATCTATTTTATAACAGAACTTTAACCACTAACTCTAACTAATTAACCAATGCACACCTCTCACAACACAAAATACCATCTCAAAACCCACAAAGGGCTGCGAGGCTCGAACCCCCTTTATGTGGTTGTGACATTCAAAATGAAACGATGACGTGACCCACTCAATCCGTGGCCTCGTTTGTCATCAGTCACGTGATTTTTCATGCCTCGAAATGGGGCTTCATCTGGCACGCCACTTTTTGCTCGACACAGGCACCGAGGCATTGCTTCAAATGTTACATCACTAGTAAGTTTGGTTCCTTTGTTTGTTTAAGTTTTATTTTAGTGTATTTAGTGTTAGTTTGAATTCCCCAGTTTTGTTTGTTAGCATCCCAGCTTTGTTTTTGTCTGTGTTTCATTAAATCATCAAGCCCTGTATTTGCCTCTGCACCCTTGTCATCTCTTCCGTCTCTCCACGCATCACAGAAGGACCAACCGTTTCTATGGAGGCAGCAGGGTCATCCAGTTTAGTTGGGAGCAGACTGGCTCTTCGTAGCAGGCTGTTTGGGGACGGGTTGCAGAGGCAGGACGTGGGCAAACCCAGCGGTCATAGGAAGTGCCATAAGCAGCATGCTCGGGTTGCCCCCTCATCTGAGGACTACCCCTCTAGTGGTGGGGAAAATAGGAGAATAAGTGTTGGCTCTGCAAATCTCAAGCCTGACGTGGCGACAGAGGAAACGTGCTGGGACAGGGCTAATGGGGGGTCTGGGCTGAAGGACATGGCAAATGTCTGGCAGTTCCTGAGCTATGTGTGAGCGGAGCCAGCTCCCCGAGCCCCACGGGCTGCAGCAGGGAGCACTGCTGAGCCTGCGTAGCTGAGGGCTTTTGGGTCACGCACTACGGCCACTCCCATCTAAGCAGCATCTGGAGCAACGGTTTTAGCATTGAGGGTTGCTAGGAGACAAGGTGCTGCCTCTGGAAAGGCGTGGACCACGTGCGACACCATTGTATCCCCGTTTGGTGCTATTCGGAAGGTGGAGCCAGCTGCTTGCGAACCTGTCTGGGGTCAGAGTCAAGCCCCCCTATTTGAGTCTGGGAGCTGGAATCTACAGCCCCATGTCCTGCTCGGAAAGCGGAGTCTGCCTCTAGGACTGGACCAAGTCTGGCTTCACGGACTATGGGAACTTCTGCCAGATCTGGGCCCGTACCTTTTGTTATGTCTCCGTCTAATCCTGTATCCATGCCTGTGCCCATGTCCACACCCTTGTCTCAGTTTAGTTCTATTTTTGTACATTTACATTTACATTTGTGGCATTTAGCAGACGCCCTTATCCAGAGCGACTTACAAAAGTGCTTTGCTATCTGTTCCTGAATTAGTTCCTGTGTCCCATCCCTGTCGATGTATTTCTCCCTGTTCCTGTGCCCAGTCCTGTCTTGTCATGATTCCAGTCCCCAGTTGTGTCAGTGTCTCATGTTTCGTTCTCCCAAACTCCTTTAGTCCCATCTCCTTTGTTTTCTGCACCACCTGTTTTTCCATTCCAGTTATCTTCCCTGTCTCCCTATTTCCCTCGACCCAGTCACCAGTCCAGTCTTCAGTTGTCACCTGTGTCTTCTGTCCAGTCCCATGTTCCCCAAGTCCAGTCACCTGTTCTGTCTCCAATTTCTTCTTTGTGTCCTGTCTCCTGTCCACATCCAGTCTCTGGTTTTGCCTTTCATGTCTCAGGTTCCCCATAAGCCTTTTGTTCAGTCTTCAGTCTGTTCCCCAATCCTGTCTCGTATGTCAAGTGTCTCCCAGTCTCCATGTTTGTCTAATGCATCTCCAGTTGTTTCACCAATCTTGGCACCACTGTCTCTTCAGTCCCAGTCCAGCATTTCAGATGGTTTTGTGTGCCCCAGAGTTGCACATCGGGAGGGGGGGCCTACTGTCATGTCTGCCCTTTGTCAGATCTCTTTACCTCTGTCTTCCTGTTGTGGTCTAGTTGTCTCTCCCCATGTTCTTAGTTGTTTGTTTTAGTCCTGTCTCCTCCCTTGCTCTGCCCATTCCCATCTGTGTCTGATTTGTAACCCTGCCCCCTCATTATCATGTCCCAGGTGTGATCAATGTCATGATGTACTAAAGACCCTTTGTCTCAGTCAGTCCTTTTGTTACCTACCCGGTTTGTTAGCATAGTTAGCTTTTGTTTGTTTGTACTTTGTTCCCCAACTCTGTAAGTAAGTGTGGCTTGTTTTTGGTTTGTATGTAGTCTTTGTTTGTGTAGATCCTTTTTGTTAGTAAATTTGGATCCTTTGTCTAGGTTTTGTTTTAGTGTATTTAGTGTTAGTTTGAATTCCCCAGTTTTGTGTGTTAGTATCTCAGCTTTCTGTGTTTCATTAAATCATCAACCCCTGTGTTTGTCTCCGCACCCTTGTCATCACTTCTGTCCGTCTGCGCATGACATGGTTACATTCCAATACTTATGAATGCAGTTACCAAGAACATGGATGTTATCTTGTTATGCTCCCAAACTGAGGATGCATCGATTGGTGACTTGCTGGCAAGAACTGCTGGAAATATTCAGTGTTATGATGTTGCTCTTATTTTAAGTGCTCACCTTTAAAATGAATGGTGCAACTGCTTTTTTAAAAATGAGGCAGGAAATGGGTTATAAATCTTTGAGACAAACAGCATTTTTTTCTGTTATGCTATGGTGCTTCTATACCCTTTTGTGCAGCTTTAACTTAGCTGGTAAACAGCACATCTCAATATTTCTCCTTCCTTGTAGTGTGCTGAGTTTGTTCTTGCAAGGTAACTGCAAATGTTCTCAAGAACACAAGTCCATTCTTGATGTTGAAAATCATTTTTTGTCAATGATTGCAAATTGAACCAAAAGGGGGTCTCTGGAAGAACACTGTATGAAAACAGGCTCCCTAAAGAACCTTTCAATGGTGGTGCTCTCCCTAGGGCGAAACCACTAGTATTGTGTTCTGAGATTTGATTGTGTGAATTTCCTGTGGCTGGCTCACTTCTCATCCCATCTCTAGATAGCACAACAATCAGAAGAAGAGTTTTGGACCTTAAACAGTAAAGCAGCTGTGTGTAAAGCTGTTTTACTAATACTCAGCCTTATTTAAACAAAAGGTATACTGTGATTGAGCTTTGGCTACTGTTCTTATAACTCCAAAAGACAGCGTATATACGAAATCTTTGTAAGCATGTGAAACAGTGGAAGCACACAAGCAGGTCAGTTAGAAACCACGAGATGATGGAAAAAATGAAATGTTTAGGATGGCCTGCTGCTGCAGGGCTCTGTAAACAGTGCTGACAGCCCTCTTCACAGTGTTTAGTGTAATTAACAAGTCAGATTTTAACACGGTAACACGGACATCTTGTTTTGTGTCAGTTTTAGCACTTTATATGATGGTTAGTTCTGGCCGAACAAGCTGATTGGTTTAGAAGCGTTTGAACTGTGTTATCTCGTCACAACAGCAACTTTTTTCTCAAACATTAACACTACGCTGAACGGTGCTGGGCAATGCCACTGATTTTGCATTCAATCTGATACCAAGTAATATAAAAGCTAATATCAAGTCAAGTCAAGTCAAGGGTTTTTTATTGTCATTGCATCTGAGTACAGGTACACAGTGTAACGAAATTACATTCCTCCGGAACAAAGGTGCGACATGGAGCAGCAAAACAATAGGACGACAAAGTGCAAACACTACAATAAATACAATAAATACAGTAAAACAAGAGACAGTTTCACAGACAGGACAGGACAGTGCAATACCGGTGGTGAGGATAAGGTGCGGAGATATGTAACATACTGTAACATTTAGATGTGCATGATAACAGCAGTTACTGAGGTAGAAAGTTTATAATTCTGAGTTCTGAATGAGCAGCAAATATTGCTGATAAGGATGGGGATGACCCAGTCTCTGTGTGCTGAGTGTGTGTGTGTGTGTGTGTGTGTGTGTGTAGAGTGCTGGGTGGGTACAGTCCAGTCTTAGTGTTTGGTGGTCTTTGTGTGAGTGAGGAGTGGTGTGGGGTTCAGTTCGGTTCAGTCTCTGTGTGAATGTGGGTGTGAGGAGTGGTGGTGGGGGATTCAGCTCAGTCTCTGTGTGTTGAGTCTGACTGCCTGGTGGATGAAGCTGTTGCAGAGTCTGGTGGTGGAGGCTCTGATGCTCCGGTATCTTCTGCCAGACGGCATCAGAATGAAGAGACTGTGTGAGGGGTGGGTTGAGTCATCCACAATGCTGGTGGCTTTGCGGATGCAGCGAGAGGTGTAGATGTCACTGTTGGAGGGTAGAGGAACTCCAACAATCTTCTTGGCTGTCCTCACTATCCGCTGTAGGGTCTTGCGATCCGTGATGGTGCAGTTCCCAAACCAGACGGTAATGCAGGTGCTCAAGAGGCTCTCTATAGTCCCTCTGTAGAACATAAAAAAATAGTGAATATACTGATAACAGTACCAATAACAATACATCACAGTTTGTGATTTTTCTAATCAATGGTAAATGAAAAAATAGAAAATAAAGTTTCTTTCTTTGCTTTTTTCTTTAAATAATATCAAGTAACAGAACTCAGTTTTGTTCAAATTTATTTTTGACTGAAAATTCAGTAACAAGAAGTAATATTTTTTTCAGTTCACAACAGTGTTGATAAGATGAACACCACTGGTTGTTCACTTTTACTACAACTACCTTAATTTTTAATAAAGGGGCTTTAAATCCTATAGCTTGTTTGAGTGGTTTTATAATTCATGTTTGTTTAAAAATAAGTATATCACCATTTTAGACCAAATCTGTGACTGCTGGCTGCCTGGCTACTTTTCATTATTTCACTATTTTTCACTATTGCGCTGTGAGAGAACAATAAGGCAGAAGGAAAAGTAGTTATTTATGTCAGCTATTAGTTTTCTTTTTGGAGTTTTCTCTGAGAGATTCACATCCATAATATGATACAAATAAAAAACGGCATTGATATTTACAATCAAATATCACTTCTTAAAAGTAAAGACAAAGCATTGGAAGTATGAATATTTAGGTATCGAACTGCCCATCCCTGTTGCTAAGTACATAATGGAAGAAACTCATATAGTAATGTTAAAGACATGAACAAAGGAGCAAAACAAAAGTAAAGGCCAATGTGGCGGAACCGGAGGTGGAGCTACCAGTTTTTCGCAGCCCAAATTGAGGCCAGCTGCAGTCACTTAGAAGGACTCACACAATGAACCCTCACTGGCTCAGTGGGAGGCATACAGATAAAGAGACTTGATTACTGTGGGGAAACAGGGTATCTGGTCAGGGCTTGTTGTAGCTCAGGGAAGTGTTCCTTTCGGTTTGGGGATTATCTGTGTTACTATGTGTTAATAAAATATATGTTTAGTCACACAGAGCCTTTGGCCTTGCTGACCAAGGTGTCTCACAAAGCAGTTTAATTGTAAGTTTCCCAAATGCAACAATATGTATATTATATAAGATGTTGCCTAGATATTGACAGCTCACTGCTAAATATGAGCATTTAGCTGTGTTACCAACTATTGGCATTTGCTCCTAATAACATAGAATGCTCAAGAAGGCCTCAAGTACGCAGCATTTCTCATGTTTCAGACAGACATTGTGTGTCTTTGAGACTTGTGAGGTTGGTTAGTCGGTCAGTCTCAGCCTTGTCCTCGTGGCTGAGATCACAACAATTAAACACAATAATCAACACAGTGGGAAACAGAGCTTAATGTTTAGGTTTGAGTAAGGAGCTGGAGTAGGAGCTGCTGGCTGTGCAGTGAGTGAGTGGAGTTATTTACTGTGACAGAGCAACAAGCTGCTAGATAAAGAACAACCTGGTGGAAAGAAATGCTAAAATTAGAATAAATTACACCTGGCATTCACTGCTCAGTTTTTTGTTTCTCACTTCATTTATTTTCTGAACTGTTGTAGAAAAGCAATAAAATAGAATTCATCCTAAGCCTACAGCCTCTGTACTAGTTGTGCTGAAATAATGACTGCGGTAAGAATACTTCATTCACCGGCAGTGCACTATTGCTTTAACACTGACACACACACACACACACACACACACACACACTTCTACTGAATAACCCTCTTCAGCTGACCTGGACTGAGGGTTAGATAGACTGGCAGGTGGACAATCAGCTGCTTCGGTTAATGAGTTCATGTCTCTGTGCCACAGTGTGTGAGTGTGTGACTTCACACAGGCTACTGTGTATTACTATGTGTATTGGTTTGTCCCCAGAACAACATGCCCAAGTTCATATCATCATGAGGACATTTGGATATCAAAACACATACACACACACACACACACACACACACACACACACACACACACGCACACACACACACCATCCAGAGCTCTGTCTCCACATTATTCTGTCCTCGTCTCTATCTATTTCCTTGGATACTTCTCCTTTATAAATGCAGAGATGCCATTACATCACTTAGTTACCTTTCTCTCCCTGCTTGGCTGCTCCCTTGTGTGTGTGTGTGTGTGTGTTAGAGAGAGAGAGAGAGAGAGAGAAAGAGAGAGTTGGTTGAAATGTCAGTGTGGGACATCTGAAGCTTTCTGCTGCTGTTTATTGTGTAAATCTGTGACAGGATTATATCAGCTCTTCTGTACATGCTGTACCTCATCTCAGGGGTCACATCAGGCCAGGTGGCCAGAGCAGCAGTAGCTGGGGCTGTAAGGTGTAGGTAGCATCTAATTTCTGATGCATCAGTTTTACACCAGAATTTTACTCTGAAAATTGAACATAATTAGAAAGCAAACAGCCCCTCCTTTCTCATTTTCTTCTGTAACCCAATTGCCCCCCCCCCCCAATCAGACAGAGTCTATATGTAGGTTGAGCATGTACACATGGACAGAGCAGTAAACGTGCATTAGAAGCTCCTTTGGCATTTAAAGTGGGATTTAATTCCGTTACAAACAAGTGAATTGTTGCTGCTTTCTGAGCTCTATAATTCATCACACAATGATGAAAATGAAATGGTCAGATACGGTAGGGTTTGTTATGATATGTGTATCATGTCTGTAAGTCACTCTGATCCTGACATATGAAGCCTAAGAAATGTCATGTAACTGCCCACAAAGTTTGGATCTCTGATGATAAGATGTGAACAAGGCCTTTCAGATAGGTTTGCTGTGGATTACTTTACAGAAGCTCTGGAATGATCCAGGACTTTTGGGATAAAGTGGGGTGGTGGTCATCATCCTGACCTCACTAATTCTCTTGATGCTGAATGCAATCAGTCCAGCAATGCTCCATGCCTTCCCTAGACAGTAGAGACAGTTACTCCAAAAAGTTGGATAAACTCATTTTTAAAACCCTTGATATAAAGTTGATTGTTCATTGTTTCACTGATGCTGACAATTCTTTTACTAAAGGATAAATTTAGTCTAATCTACATGCTTCAGCCACAGACAAACATCAGCAAGATTTTGGCAAAGAACTTTAATGTAAAGTTTCATCCATAAATCACATGTAACACATCACACTTTAATAGGGTGACCATATTTTGCTTTTCAAAAAAGAGGACACTAGGGACACATGGGCATCTGTCATGATTAGGACGTTGAGGCTGGCAGGCTTCAGGTAGACCTAAGTTGTAGGACTGCGGCGTAGTGTGTGTGTTTGTGAAGTTAGGAGGGAGTCAACTATCTCT
This sequence comes from Acestrorhynchus altus, assembly GCA_034509495.1. Lineage (NCBI taxonomy): Eukaryota > Metazoa > Chordata > Actinopteri > Characiformes > Acestrorhynchidae > Acestrorhynchus > Acestrorhynchus altus. Next base: position 17,978,437 of record CM067505.1, read on the forward strand.
ATATTAATCTATATCAATGAACGTTAATATCTAATAAATAGACTTAATAGCCGAAAAAAGCCTATATTTCAACCAAAATGTGGCTTAAAATAAATAATTAAACCAAACTTCAAGAAATGAAAAACTTTAAAAGAGCTGCACACTTACCAGCCTTTACAAAAAAATAAATAAATTATTAAATACATCAACCAAAATTGAGGTAAAGTCAAACTGATTTCTTTTTACTACACTTTATTTAATGCAGTTTGTTATGACGTGTTGGGAAGCACTTTGACCAAAGGTTGATGTAGATGCAGCGACATTTAGAGTAATAGTGTTGGTGAGAAGGTGGGACTTAAATAGGCATGTACAAAACTGTATAAATCTGCTACTGATGTGACATCAATGTGTAATTTCCATCATTTCAGCACATTTTTTCAGATCTCAATAAGAGTACCCTACCCTATGGTCACCCTACATTTACCTTAAACATAGTCGAGAAGATCTGTGTTTCTAGTTTTGCACTGAAGCTACAAGCCTAATGTAAAAGTGTCAATGTGTAAAAAATCAATGCGTAATGACCAGCGCAAAATTAAAGACACCAAACCTGTCTTGGCAAATTGGCAAGACATGGGACAACGGACAGAACTACTTTAGATTTTCATGTGAAGCATCCCATTAACTACTGCATTTTTTAACACATAGCAACAAATTCCCAACAAACTTGGAATAGATGTGCCAATAAAGAATTGAACCTATCTGTCTGTCTGTCTCCTGTCTGGAACACAAGTCCAGTCTGTCTTATGTAACTGACCGAATGCTCTGATATTTCCACTGATCTGGCACGCACGCGGTTCCTGCCAAATCCACACTTTTGTCGCTCACTGACAGGGAGGAACAGAGTCTTCCTGTTGAATTCTCAGGCTGCTTAGTGGCCTGCTTTTCAGTGACCCCTTGTTATATAGCCAAGGGTCATAGGTCTGACTGACAAGAGGACAATCTGATGCTTTGGTTAATGAGTTAATGTCTTCTCAGAGCATGTAATGTAGCATGGTCAGCAGAACACACTGGCCAAAGCTAACAAACCACTAAACAAACAAGAGGTTACCACACTGTATGTCCAATAGTATTAAGACACTCCTTATTCTTCCTACCTCACTCAGTGTGATGCCAGTCAGCATGGGCAAAGTGCAGAAGATAGAACACACTCATCAATCTATTCCCCAAATACACTGAAACACTGCACATGCTGTTGACACAGAATATCTGGAAAGCGCTAGTGTGTGACCTGCTCTCCAGTCTGATACTGTAAATCAACAGCACACCGTGGAAGTGTGTAGGCTTTGATTGGTTAAGACAGTGGCTAAATCAATGTCCACAAAGAAAAGAAAGCCAATCAGAGAACAGAGCAAAATCACATCATCTGGTGACTCTGTATGCATGTGTGTGTGTGTGTGTGTGTGTGTGTGTGTGTGTGTGTGTGTGTGTGTGTGTGTGTGTGTGTGTGTGTTGGTCTGAACTGTAAGATCAGAGGTTAGCATGTGTATTTATGTCTTGCTTCACATCAAAGTGTAATACTCCACAGGTCACTGTGAATGTTTTTTTTGGTAGGAATGAGACTAGATTAAAAATGCCTTTTAAGATCCTAGACCTCTGCACAATAGCATCACTCTATGTAACGTTGACATAAATTGCAAAAAACAGAAAACAAGACAAAAACAAAACAAAAAAAAAAAAAAAACAGGTCAGAGGTCAGACGCAGCAGAGGAGTTCATTCATTCATTTTCCGAACCACTTATTCCTGAATAGGGTCACAGGTGAGCCGGTGCCCAGCCGGCAACTCTGAGCGCAAGGGCAGGAAACAACCCTAGACAGGGCACTAATCCATCATAGGGCACGCGCGCACACACACACACACACACACTAAGGGCCACTTTAGACTGGAGTAAACCCACACGAACACGGGGAGAACATGCAAACTCCACACAGAAACTTCCCAGGTCACCCCACCCGGGGATCGAACCCAGGTCCTTCTTCAACAGCGCTAGCCACTGCGCCACCATGCAGAGGAGTTGTTGTGTGACTGAATGTAGGAACATTGAAGACGAGCTGCGCAGCTGCATTCTGGATAAGCTGCAATGGTCTGATGGTCTGCATAGGAAGGCCAGCCAGTAGGGAGTTGCAGTAGTCTAGTCTTGAAATGACAAGAGACTGAACAAGCACCTGAGTGGCCTCTCTAGACAGAAAAGGTCGAATTCTCCTGATGTTGTAAAGGAGAAGTACAAAGTTAGAACACAGAATCAGAAGACCAAAGTTTGAAGAACACAGAACACACAAGAACACAATTAGAACACAGAGGTGCACAGTCAGAAGAACAGAAGAACAATGAGAACACAATTAGAAGAGCCTAGTCAGAAGACAAGAGTTGCAAGGACACAGTCAGAACAGTTAGAACAGAAGAGCCCAGTTAGAGGAACACCGTCAGAACACAGACGAGTGCACGGTTAGAGTGCAGTTAAATGAGCACAGAAGAGCGCAGTGTGAAGAACACAGAACAGTTAGAGCGCAGTTAGATGAGCGCAGTTAGTAAAACCATTTGAAGAGTGCAGTTTGAAAGGTGCAGTTAAAAGGCATAGTATAGTGTAGTCAGAGCACAGTTAGACGAACAGTTAAACCAGCACAGTCAGAAGAAGAAGGAAAATACAGATAGAGGAGCAGATAGAGGAGCACAGAACAGTTCAAGTGCCTACAAGTACTATTCAGCCCCTGCAGATTTTGCTAATTCAACAAACTGCATTTAAGTTAGAGCCCTCAAACTTTGAATGAGTGGCAGCATTTATTAACAGATGCCTAAATATCACAAACAAAAAATATAAGCTCAATTAAATTCTAATATATTTTAAACATAAATAATATGTTTAACGTTATCGTTCAACCTCTAGGTTTAACATTTTGTGGAATTTCGCTTGTTTGCAATTACAGCTAATTGTTTTTTTTTATAAGATCTGATCAGGCCGGCACAGACTCTGGAATAATCTTGGCTCACTCCTCCATTCAGATCTTCACGTTGTCTAGGTTCTTTGAGCATCTTTTGTGGACTTTGATCTTGAGCTCCTTTCACATGTTTTCAATTGGGTTAAGGTCAGGTGACTGACTAGGCCACTGTGACACCATGATCTTTTCCGTGTTAAATCAGGCTTTGGTTTTCTTGGCCATGTGCTTGGGGTTGTTGTCCTGATGGAAGATGAAATTACAACCCATCTTAAATCCTTGGCCAAAATCTCCAGGTATGACATGCAATCCATCTTCCATCTGGATGGGGACCAGATGGCCAGGCTCCTTGGCTGAGAAGCCCCACAGCATGATCCTGCCACCACCGTGCTTGAGTGTAGGGATTCTTGGGGTCATATGCAGTGCCATCCTCTTGCCAAACACCCTGGGTGTGGTTGGCACTAAAGAGCTTGATCTTATTCTCATCAGTCCAGAGAACCAATTTGCTTCAGAGCCCTCAAAATGATTGTAAGCAAAATTTAGACAGGACTTGACATGATGCTGTGAAAGTAAAGGTACTTTTTGGGCTTGCCTGGAGTGGACACTATGGCAGTGGAGTACGTTACTTATGGTATTTATTGATACCAATGTCCCCATCACCATGAGATCTTCATGGAGCTCCCTCCTTTTTGTCCTTGGGTCAACCTTGACCTTTCAGACAAGCCTGGCCTCAGCATGGGAGGAAACTTTGAAAGGCTGTTCTCTTTCAAAGGCAGGAAGGTTAACACTTCCACTTCCAGATGCTCCCAAAGTTGGAGGTAGGCCCAACGCTTTGAAAAGGGTTTTGTACCCTTCACCAGCTTTTTGAACCCTCAAAGATTTAGTATCTGCTGGCCTTGGAAATCTCCTTAGTGTTCCCCACGTTCACCATGTATGACTGCTGTTCACTTGTATGAGGAGTGGCTTTTATAGTCAGTAGAGGAGGGGAAAAACGGAATTTATTGAAGCATCTGAAGCTCATTGTTCTTAATACTTGAGGGAACCAAACAGAATTCTGGTGGTTTGAGGGGTTTAATAATAATTGATTCTTTTTAAACATTTAAATGTTTTTTTTGTTTTTTTTAAACAGAGAAATAACATTCTTATTTTGCTGCAGTGCATTATATATGTCCTGGCAAATCTATATTCCAAATTTTAAAATGCTAAGTTGACTCTAAATGTGTAAACCTGCAAAATCTGTTGAATACTACTTGGAGGCACCTTTAAAGAGCACTGTAAAGAGCAAAGAGAACAGTCAGAACAGTTAGAGGAACACAGTCAGAAGAATGCCATTTGAAGAGCACAATCAGAACAGTTAGAAAACTGCAGTTAGATGAACTGTTAGAAGCAGACAGTCAGAACAATTAGAAGCATTAGAAGACCAGTTAAAAGAAAAGTTAGAAGAGCGCAGCTACAACACAAGTGTACAGTATAATATATAAATACCACCAGGTCAGGGTCACTGCAGTGCTGAGAATGACCCACCCCCTAAACATTACCTGCTCTGCAATGAGAAACAGATGGCCTACAGTCTGTAATTATATAACTACAACTTGCTCCTATATGGTGACCATAGCTCATGGCAGTATTAATGTTAAGGGCAATCAGGTTTTGTTGTAATGTCACAGTCACCCTGTCAAAACAAAAAAAACAAACACACACACGCAGCCCTCCTTAATCCCTGGAGCTGTCCTCCCATTACATAGAACAAATAGGCAGAAACCAGGTAGAACAAAGGGGTAATATTTTTCTTTCTGGTTGAATGAGAGTTCAGACTGGCTTTAGTATATTGTGGTGGTTTGAATGCTTTAAAATATATTTTTGTTTTGGATGCTGTACACTCTATGTAACAAAAGAAATGGTAAAATAAATAAATAAATAAATAAATAAATAAAACCCTTCAAAGCTCAATAGTATCATAACCTCCATGTCCATAAGGACACAAACTTCCCAACAATGGTACTTTGTGTACAGTCTTACATTACATTAGACTTTATTCCGAGTCATGTAGACCAGAGTTTCTTATCCCTGGTCCTGGAGACCTGGATGAGATTTTAGTGGATTCCCTGCTTTAACACACCCCATACATCTCTGAAAGAGCGTATTAATGAGCTGATTAGTTAAATCAGCTGGGTTGTGAGGTGGGAAAGCACTAAAACATGCAGGGTAGGACTTAAGAAGCATCACGAAGCGTTCACATGCTCATTGATCGCACTACTGTAAAAATGATCTTGACCTTCAAAATTGACTTTTTAAATCTCAGTTTATGTCCCTTAATATTAATCATGGGTCATGAAAAAGAGTCACTGCTTTCAAGTGAAGTGGTTTCATCACAGTTTTATTACGTGACTTTGTACATTAAAAATGACAAAAAGGGAAAAAATGAGGACAAATAGAAAATATAGATGCTGTAAATAACCAAAAGCTAAATGTGGCTGTTTTTGAACACAACCATCTCTGAGTGTGAGCTCCAACAGAAGAGAACACAGCTGTTACTAAAAGACCAAATCAGGAACAGCTGAAGCAGCAGCGCCACCACCTGGCACTGAGTTGCAAGAGATAATGTGGGAAGTGTTTAACAGGGGTTGTACTGGCTGAGAGTTTGAAGGATTGATGATATTTAAAAGCTTCTGGGGATGTAGTACCAAAAATAGTCAACCAGGTGGCAGGGATTTCTGATATAGGCATTAAAGTAACAGCAATAAAAGCAGCTCACCACATATTTAACATACAATAGAGAACGGAGACACTGTAGGTGGCCGTCATCATGAGACAGGCACATGCTTATAAATGCGTCATAAGAGTTAACTAAAAAAAAAAAAAAAAGTCTCTCCCACAAAATAACATATGCACACCCATTCTACTGTTTTCTTCTTTTATACAAATAATTTTGCATAAATCCACCTAAAAGCACACTTCAAAACACTTTCAAAAACACATTCTAGCCAATATCATACCAGCACAAATGATGTTACATGTGGTCTATACATATATAACAATTTTTCATTCATTCATTTCATAATGCTGTTAAAAGTGTACATAGTAATTAATATGGAATCTTCTAGGCCACATTATGACACATTTATAAAGGCTCTGTGAATGGCTATGCTACCACTTTAACACAGTGTCTCCGTAAACAACAAACAAAAGTACTGTAGCAGGGCTGATATATAAGATAAAAAACAGACAAAAAAATTAATCAAAAGTGAATGGAAAACAAAAAAAGTTATACAATGCGGTCCAAGGCTAGATAACTTAAATTACACAAAACAGAAGAGCTTAACAATTAAGAAAGAAAAAATTAAAGCCGCAAAAAACTTTGTTTTTCATGATTTTTTTTATTAAAAAAAAAATAAATGAACAAATGAATCGCCTGAGGTGTACTTCAGCCTTTAGATTTAGGATGGAGTCTGTCAGTACTGGAGGAGGGGGGCAGCCCTTAGAATTATAAAACACTACACAGTGGGTCTCACACACTGACTCAGTGACTGAAGAATAGTATACATGTTTAACAGGAATTGTTTAGTTCCTTAAACTGGTATATGGCTCTGAATACACTGGTGTGTGTTCATCTGCAGCTGAAACATTGGCACTTCATAAATTAAGAATCGTACAAAATGATTGTGCACGCTTGGGGTCCAGAGGGGTTAGTGCAGGACTAATGGGTGCTTTCAGGAAAGATATAGCCAATGCAACACTCATTTTTCAGGAAAGGCAGTGTTTAGTCCATAAAACTTAAACAGATGCCCTCCTCCTCTTACCGCCTTCAACCCTGAAGCTGTCCTCTCATCTTACAGACACCAGGTGAAAACAAAAAGGCGATATTTTTCTTTTTGACTGACTGACAGACAGTCCAGGCTGGCTTTATTGGCAACTAGTAAATGTTGGTGGTCCGAACACTTTAAAAGATCTTCTTCTTTTTGTTTTTTTCCAAGGTCCTGTGGAGAATAAGAATAATGCTTTTAGGAACCAGAGAGAAAAGTGTCTCTAAATAGTTCTAGCTGTGTCTGCACTTGTATCTGAATATGAGAACGCTCAGTGACATTAAAATTATAGAAATGCATCTACAATATTTTCATATGTTCAGAAACTAAACACACCCCAATGATTTTAATTAAAATGTAAGTCTTTACTAATGCCTTACTGGTTCTTTCTCAGTTAATATTAATACAGTTTCAGTATTGTAATGTGGTAAACTATTTAATAGTCCAGCTTTCAATTATTTCAAGTTTTAAGTTGATAGAGGTTTCACAGAACAGAAGATAATAAGGCTGATCCATTTTGAAGACTTTCCCAGAGTTTCCCAAGTTTTTTAACAGTAACTCAAACTTTGCGAGATATTAGCGCACCCTGTTGGTTGTTTAGGGCACATTTTTACCTTCTTAAATGGACAAAGTTTTTGAAATGCTGTTAGAAAAAAAATATCTGAATGCATGGTTTATCAGCGACACTTTCACTAAAGTGGATAAAGCTGAGGTTTTTGGATAAACCTGGGCATCTTACTGGCCAAACAATTCATTAATTGGGTTAGTCCATGTACCTGGAAGCATCAAGTTTCTGCTGCTCCACCAGGCGTTGCTGGGCCTCCCAGTTGAATTTTTCCTCCTCAAACTGCCTCCTCTTCTCTTCCAGCTCCTTATGCTGAGCCTCCAGGTTCTTCTTCATCTGCTCGTGACGTCTCTGCAACTAAAGGAGTAGACATACAGGTTACAAAACTGGGCAAGGCAACTTACCGCTGACCACTTGACAGCTGGTAAAACAATAACATTTTTTAGTAAATGTTTACTGCGTCACATTCATTTATTTTTTAGACACTACCCCAGCCTCATAGCAACGCTTCATTACCATGAGCACTAACAGTGTTAATGTTGAGTGGTATTTGTACCTCTGCCTCAGAGTCTTTCAGTTTCTGGAGCTTCTCCTTGACCTTCATCTCAAACACCTGCTCCATCTCCATCTCCATCTTCTTCATCTTAGCCACATGGTCTCTCCTCTCCTCCTCCATCTGTGCCAGAGGGCTCCTGTTCACAAATACACACACACACACACACACACACACACACACACACACACACACACACACACACGTGTGCAAAAACACACAGGCAGATGCACAGATAAACAGAGTCATCAGATTGTTCAAGTGCAGAAAAAAGCCACAAAACACCCAGTGAATATGCACCTGTGGGGCAGAAGGGAGAGGGGAAAAAGAGGAAAAGGGAAATCCCATGATGTGGGAATGCTTCAGGACCCAAAGCTAAAGCTTCCTGAGAGCCTACATTAGAGAGCAAAGCTGCAGCAGTGTTAGTGAAACTGCATGAAACTGCATCAAGAATAATCTTTAGCTATAGATATAAGATATAAACAACAATCATTCTACTCCAGTACCATCTGTGGTATTTATGGGGGTATATTTGAATACCTTTTTTGGTCTTCTCCATAAAATGGCTCAAGAAAGTCAGGAAATTAAGTATTAACATTATTTAATATTTAGATAAAAAAAATATATCAAATCAATCAAACTTATTTGTGTAGCACTCTTCAGAACTGAAGTTGTCACTGAGCAGCTTCACAGAAATCAAGAAAAATATATACACATAAAAAAATTTAAATTAACTTTAATATCAACTTCTGCACATTTTAATACACAGCTATTTGTGTAATTTAACTTAGTGGGGAAAAAAAGCACATGAAATATATGTTCTCGGGTTGTGACAAATGTATAACATTTGTCTCTGTACATTATTTAAAAAATTCAGGATGAACAGAGCAATAAAAACGAGTTAATAAAATTTGTTTATTCCAAATAATTTTAGATTAACTTTTAGATTAGGCTACAGATTTCTAGAGCCCAAAGAGGTTTAAAGTTACTATGATAAATTAGCTGGTCAGCATCACTAGATATCAAATACAGACAACATTACAAATAAAATAGCCGTTTAATTCTGCTCTAGAATGTTTTTTACATCCATAAGCGTTTCCTGTAGAGCCAGGTAAGCCCTTCCCACTGATTGAAGCTGAAGCTTGAATCTGGGCACCTACTGTACAGACGGCAGAGAGCAGGGAGAAATAGGTAGAAAACGAGGGCAAAAGAGGGCAGAGGAGTGTGTAACAGTGTCTAACAGTGAACTGAAGCGAGCCACTTACATGCCTTCAACTGTGTCAAATCTAAAACAAGAACAAAAACACACACACAAACTTTAGCATGCTTCCAATGCCCTCTGGTCTGCTCATGCTTTCGGTTCTTAGCTGTGGACGCCTGGCTGGAGCTGTGGGCTCATTATGCAAGAGTGGCTTTAAGGGCTGGGTGAGTAGGGAGTTAGTGGTAGCAGTGGAGTGTGTGTGGGTGCAGAGTTAGATGATTCAGCACTGCGTAAAAGGAGCAGGCCACTCACTGAGTGAGAAAGCCTGGGACATCTACTAGGGGGCATCCTGATTTGAGCATGTGTATATTCTAACTCATCTCTGTATTTGTTTATTAAATCAGATATATCAGACTTTTTTTGAAGGAAAAATTAATAAATAAACAAATAAAATAAATGATTATTTATCCTATAATGTTGAAATCACACAAATGGAAAATCTAGACAGACAATGAATGTGTTCAGAGTAAAGTTACACAAGATTTTGTTCTGTAAGTCAGTGTGTTCAGTGTGTTCAGGTAGTGTGTTCAGTGTCACCCAGAGAGAGCACGGCTCTTTCGGACTCTGGCTGCCTATGACATGCAGCATGACGTGGGATTCGAACCTGTGATCCTTTGATCATAGTGCTAGCTCATAATTCATGTAAAAATATGCATTAGAAATTGTGAATGTGTAAAAATTGCTAAATGCCCTTCCTCTTACATCGCAGCCTTCAGTTTCACTACTGTAATAAGTGAAGGAGGCTGAGCTTTGGGATTTTCACTTTATTATGAAAGTTATGAGATTTCATTTAGAAAAAATTAATCAAAATAATTCCATTCTAATACAAATTATTCAGCCTTAGGTTTCCACTTTGCTACTCCTCCCTTGGACTTACATGTAATTGCATCAGAAACACCTACCACAGAGGTGCATTTTGTAGGTGTACAACTACAGACTGTAGCCCATCTGTTACTGCACAATCTGTACTCCATTAACTAATGGAAAAAGATGATGACAGAACCACTGCTGGCCAAATGTTTTGACGGTGGTCATCACAGCAGTCAAAATGGCACTGTATTATGAGTGTGATACAAGTGTAGATTTTAAGGATCAATAGCAGAACTAAAGAAATTTCTACAAAAATAATAAAGTATACTGGGACAATTTACTGTACTTTACTGCCACTTATAACAATGGAAGAACAGTCGGTCAAATATAAAATGCGCAAATAAATAAAAATGGATGTAAAAACATCTGAAATAAATTACTGAAACATGAAACAGAATAAACTATTTGAATGTATGTATCTCTACATTTATTTATTTTACTTATTTATGCTGTATGCTCTGTACTAATGAGTTAGCCTACGCTGACACTATTCTTACAGAAAGCGGTTTGATTCATCTTGTTTAGAAAATTAATCATGTGACTTTCTGTGTACAGGTTCTGTTTAATGTTAAACCAGTACTTCAACAAGCACACGCCTCTTACTTCAAACACTATTATTTTTAATTACAAAACTGTGCCCCATTTTTTATTATAACCCTATTGTTTTTTTAATTAATGCAACAAATAATTGATTTGCTCAATTTGCTCTATGTGGCTGTATGTGTGTGTTTTCTCAGATCTAGTCATCCATATAAGACAAGTGTTCCAGACTACCAGAACACAAAACATCTATCACAGCTATTCTTATTGCATTATTTTGGTTCTTTTTGTTGCTGCAGTTTTAACACACATCAGGGTCACAGCCAGGTATTCAGCCAAGAGCAGCTCTGTGGTCAAACACCAACTAGAAATGAAACTTTGCCACAACAGATGGGCTACAGTCTACAGTGGCCTGTGAGTGTGTATATTATATATATATATACACATACACACACACACAAGATAAAACAAGTGTGTTTCTAAATAAACCAGTGCACATATTCACAAACCAGGTTAATAAACACACACTCACTTGGTAAGTTGGCCTTTGTTCTTGTTGTTGTCCGCACCATTGTAGGTGACTGCAGCAAGTTTCCTGCTGCGATAGTTCTCATAGTGGACGTTATTGGTCACATCCTTCAGGTCCTGCATGTGGGTTCTGCAAACAAGAACCAAAAGAGCACAGAAACAATAAAAGCAGAAGTGCCGAGATCAACATCAGTTGTCATCTAGTGTACCATGCAGCAAAGGTAGCTGGGACACATGTCTTGTTTTAGCCTGGATAGATTGGTTGTCATATCAAAACTTCAGAACTCTGGTGTAGTATCAGTTCTTAATGCAAAGTCCATTTTTAAACTGCTAATAATTAAAAATCACAGTTATACCTGATGAGCATGTTTCGCAGGATTGTGAAATCACAGTGATCTCCATTCTCAACTGAAAAACAGAAAGAGTAGAGAAATTTCAGTGCAGCTCAGGTGGTCTGCTGAGAAGCACATGGTGTACTCTGCTGCAAAGTACTGTTACAGTAATCGAAGGCTACAGCTTAATATATATATAAATAAATATAAATGTATATAAAATGTTTGCAGTACTTCACTTTCAATTAATTTTTCCCCCTAAAATTTCTACACCCTATACCCCACAATAACAAAGGGAGAAACGTTTGTTTGAAATCTTTGCAAATTTATTAAAAACAAAAAAATATAACATGTACATAAATATTCACAGCCTTTGGCTGCAATTACAGCCTCAAGTCTTTTTGAGTAAAATTCTACAACCTTGGCACCCCTGTTGTGGGACGTTTCTCCCATTGTTTTTTGCAGAATGTCAATTGATGGTTTAAGGAGCAAAGCCATTTTAAGATATCTCCAGAGATGTTCAGTTGGGTTCAAGTCTGAGTTCTGGCTGGGCCATTCAAGGACATTCACAGAGTTGTACTGAAGCCACTCCTTTGTTGTCTTAGCTGTGTGCTTAGGTTTGTTGTCCTGTTGGAAGAAAACCTTCATCCCATTCTGAAGTCCAGAGCACTCTGGAGCAGGATATCATCAAGGACGTCTCTGCAGTCATCTTTCCCTTGACCCTGACTAGTCTCCCAATTCCTGCTGCAGAAAACATCCCCACAGCATAACGCTGCCAACACCATGCTTTGCTATAAGAATGGTATTGGCTAAGTGCTGGGCAGTGCCTGATTTCTTTCAGACATGGTGCTTGGCATTCAGTCCAAAAAGTTAAATCTTTTTGTTTCTCATGATCTGAAAGTCATTTAGGTGCCATTTGGCAAACTCCTGATGGGCTGTCATGTGCTTTTACTGAGGAGTGGCTTCCGTCTGGTCACTCTACCATACAGGCCTGATTGGTGGAGTGCTGAAGAAATGGTTGTCTTTCTGGAAGGTTCTGCTCTCTCCATGGAGCAACACTGGAGCTCTGTCAGAATGACCATTGGTTCTTGGTCACCTCCCTAACTAAGTCCCTTCTACCATGTTCACTCAGTTTGGCCAGACAGCCAGCCCTGTTCCAAACTGTGCTCATTGGGAGCTTCAAAGCAGCATAATTTTTCAGTATCTCAGGTGTACAGAGACTTAGGCCTCATGGCTTGGTTTGTGCTCTGACAGGCACTGTCTACTACATAGGACATTAAACAGTTCTTTGCCTCTCCAAACCATGTCCAATCAACTGAATTTACCACAGATGTACTCTAAACCAAGCTGTAGAAACATCTTACAGATGATCAGTGGAAACAAGATGCACCTGAGCTCAATTTTGAGTGGCCTGGTAATGGCTGTGAATACTTATGTAAATTATACTTGTGTTTTATTTTGTAAGAAATTTGCAAAGAGTTCAACCAAAATCCCCAGTTTCATCTTGGGGTATTGTGTGTAGAATTTTAAATTAACATTAATCAATTTAATTGACATTTAATCAATTTTGGAATGAAGCTGTAACATAAAATGTGGAACAAATGAAGTGCTGTGGATACTTTTCAGATGTACACGCATGAAAAACTGTCATATTTTATATTCATCACACTTAAAGTAACATTTCAAGCCTTTTGTTTTACTGCTGATCAGTATGGCTTATAACTTATAAAAACCAGAAATCAAGAATCTCAAAATATTAGAAACAATCTGAATGCATTACTAATCACAGTATGAACTTTAACACACACACACACACACACACAGACCATTTTAAAGTAACCTGTATGATCAACTTGTATATCAATAACCTTTTTCACATGACCTTGATTTGTGTACTGCAAAACATGAGTGAAGACAGGAAGACAGGATAATTAACTTATCACCAGTTTCTCTCCAATCTGTTTTAAATGCTTTCAAAGCATAACAGTTTATTATTACCCGTCACGCCCGACTGAATAGTTACACTGTTCATATGTGATGTAATAAGTAAAATATCTGCTGTGTGAATAAGATGAATGGACCTATAAAACCCAGACAGTTCCGCTCCTCCGAGACTATATTCCTGCAGTGCCTCTGCAGTGACGCCTAACTCAGCCATCACTGTTTGTTTGCTTGTTCTGTACACTGAGCACCTAGCCAAATTACACACGCCTTGATCTTCAAATATTAGACTGCATCTGATTGAGTGTGTTGTCTCCTGAGCTTTTGAATGCATTGTTTTTTTTCCTTAACATTTAACCAAAGTCATAACCTTGATTGAAATTCAGGTCATACTATATAACCTGGAAATAAAAGCTAAAACAAAAATCCAGCAAGCATGCTCATGCCCATCCTTTAATCCTATTTACACTTTATCAACCTGTGTCAGCATTTGACTGACATAAACTAAACATGGGTTTTCCACGTCATTTCCATTTTACAGTTTTAACAGTGGTGGTTCTACAATGCGGTGTAACAATAGACGGTTCCCCTATTCCCATAAGGGCACTATAAAAAAATGTGACTGACTCGCACTGTAAGGGAACAATCTCTGTAATGCTCTCTTTTACTAGTAAACAAGCATGAACGCAAGCACGCACATGCACACACGGACAAGAAAGAGTCTGGGAGAGAGAGCAGGAGGAAGAAAGAAGCCAAGAATCCACAATAATAATGACTCATAATGATGTCATTTATAATGACTCATAATAAAGAAACATAATAATGTTTTTGGCAGACGTATTTCTGCTTGTCTGATCAAATCCGATCATGGAACACTTTCTTTTCACACTTGTACTAAAGGTGGATGATCTCTATCTGACTGGGGAATAGAACCCCAGTTTGCCTCAAGTGAGGTCAATGTTGAGGTCAATGTTGTCAAGATTCAGCATCTTATTTAATATTTATTAAAAATGTTGAGAGCACTATGGAAGACTTTACTTTCTGAACTGCAGAGTGATTTCAGAGGCACCGAAAGTAAAATAGCAGACCCTCACAACAGTGTGCCACCATGATTGACAACAGCTCGTATTTTGAATTTCTTATTTTTTTTGACACTATGACCTGCCTACAGCAGTTTAGCCCTGCCCATTCAGTCTGAACTGCATTTAAGGTGTAACACTGGAGCTCATTTACATCCATCAATATATTAACATACAGTCACAGTAAGTCACAGTATCAAAAACCTTAGTCTGTTTGACTAAGGAATAAAACTAGGTTAGATTACCAACATGCAGAACAGATCTATGACTGTTGTGGTTCATAAACCCACACAAACATCACAAGTGAACTTCAAGGAGAACATAAAATACGAATCAACAAGTATGAATTAAACACAAGCCCTTTAACCAGTCACTTCACTTCAATACACTACACATCCAGCAGAGGGCATATGAACTCTGCCAAATATCAACCTGCTAGCTGAACCTTTGCGTTTGTGTGTTGATGAACAGCCAACCCCTGCACCCCCCCCCTCACAACCACATGCCATTTTAAGCTTACACGCTGCCTGTCAAAACCATCTGTCATTTGAAACCCCTTCTAAGGACACACTTGGCTGCAGTATTGCTGCAGAAATGCCTGTACAGGTCTGGAGGGTGTACTGGACACGCACACCCGCATAAACACACACTAATACAGCAGAGCTATTTCTCAGTTGAAATCTCAGTTGAGGTTGATTTGCTGTGCCATGTGATGACCCTGACCCAGTTCTGTTATCTAAACAAGTTCTTCTCAAGATGTAGCACTGATCCCAGTTCAGGCTGCTGACAAGTCCTGGGTCAAGCTTTTCAGCCAGGTATTCTGGCTCATAAATGGAAAGATAAGGAGTGGGGAAAAGTGGCTTTTATACTTATACCAATGAGCTTGCTTTATCCAATAGGATTCAGAACAGGGAGAGAAAAGTTTAATGCCATTAAAGGGCAGATCATCATGGTCATAAAAAAAGACTCAGAGTGGACTAACAGGTGATTGACATTGTCTTTGAAATTGTAACTTGTATAAGACAATTAGAAAAAAAAAAATCCTTCTACATCAGTTACATACAGAAGTGGGAGAGGAACAACAGATAAGCAAAATACCAATATCAGATAAGACAGCAGGTTCGCAATGCAATGCTAAAAAAAGAGTCAGGTCAGTCTGAGCATCTATTGGCTGGTGTCGATGTCCAGTGAGGCTGCATTGGACGCTAACCTTCACCCTTCCAGCACTGGTGTGTCCAAGCATGGCATGAGTCCTTCAGTATTATTCAGCAGAGATCAACGGATTTACATACTCAGGTTAATTTGAACTCCACCCCACCATCAAAATAACCTCACACACAGGTACAACACATTTCAACAGGTTGTTACCACAGTCCAGCAAATAACATCTAATGTGTTAATAGGGTTTAATATAACTATGGATTGGTTTCATAATGAGGTTTTTGAGAACCGTACAGGAGCTTCCTGTTTCAAATGTGTACGAAGCCTCACACTTCCTGCAAGCTGTGTGACTGTGTTCGTTTTCATTGGCAGCTTGCATCCTCCCACTTCACACTGACTCAACATAAAATTAACCAGAGAGAAGAAGGACACTCACAATGCTCTATATCTCTGAAACTGTATATTACTACCTACAGTCTCTTTTACTGGGTGGTCTCAAACTTGCTCTTCAGTTTGTATACCAATGACTGGTTGTGCCATCTGTGCTAAGATTGAAAAAGCTGAGTAAACATTATCCTGGTGCAGTAGTAACCACCTGCTGCTGAACACCCAAAAGATTGTAGAGATGATGGTGGACATCAGACACACTGCACCTCAACATCCGAGACTCTGTGGTTGCTCTAGGTTTCTAGACACCCCTATAGCCATCTAGCTGAACTTGGAGGCAAACACGACCCCTGTAGACATGAGAGTGCAGCTGAAGAAATTTAATCTACCTCTGGCCATGATGATCTTGTTTTATATAGCGACCGCGTCCATGCTGACATTAACTAAAACCTCTGGTTGGTTTCCCCACCTTATAAGAATGAGACAGCATACACAGAAAAAAGAGGATTCTGCCAATGCATGAAATGCACTGGTAGGAGTGTACCGGACCCCGATCCCTCTGGTAAAAGACTACAGACCAAAGCCAGCACAATGACAAAGCTTTTCCATCATCAACAGCTGACCCCTAAACTTTAAACAGAACTTTGGCCCAGAACTCCACCGAATACTATAAATGCACCTTTGCACAACATTAGAAATGTTTGCTGCTGCAACAAACTTAAATTCATGGCATTTGGCTGATTCTCTTATCCAGACTGACTTTAAAATAATGTTATCATGTTACATAGGTATCCAAATGTAGGGTTAGGAGTCTTGCCTATTGACTGGTATTGGTGTAGCATGATATGTTTGCCTAGTAGGGAAATCAGATCTTTAGATGACAAAACGTGAGGTACTGATTGGGTTGTGGTTCGTAATGGGTCGTGGATTGGATTATTACAAATAATGAAACTGTGTGATCATTTTCCAGAGGCTAAAAAAAAAACCCCACAATGATTTAGCTTATAATATTTTTATCCAGTATTTGTTTTGTGAAAGTGATTCGCAAACTAATATGCTTACATTGATTATATTCAAACAATCAAAAACTCAGTTTTAAACACTCAGTTTTAGTATAGTTAATTGAATAATAGTTTCACAAATGCCCCGCCCACTATTACCTTCAGCCACACCCCAGGGATACTGCCTTCCTCTCACACGCTTTCCATTCACCTCTATGATGGTGTTACTGCCAACGACTGCCAGAGGCAGCCGATCCTGAAAGATTAAACAAAAAAAAAAAAAAAAAATTAAAAGAAGGCAAGGTGTCCATAAATGGAGATGGATGGCGCTCACTAAGTTCAGACTTTAACTGCATGTATGTTTGTGAGAGACTGGTCTATCTCATCTCTCACTGTCTGACACAGAGTGTGCTATTTGACCTACTTCTCTAATGGGTAACTAAAGGGAAACACCATTGATTGCCTGCTTCCTGTGCTTGGTTTCAAACAGAGTACTAGTTTCCACAGTGGTCAGAAATCGAGAGTTGTTCTTCAGTTATATTTGGATGACTGTGTGTCAGAGGTGGAAAATGACATCAAAATATGCTTTTCTGAAGGCTTCACGGGTTTAATTAGAACCTCTTGAACAGTGGACAACTGCATCAATTTATCATAAACATCACTGTTGTCAAATCCACACTGGGTGAAGCAAATGCTGATTGGCTACCTGGGAGCTCTGGGGGCGATGAGACTTGAACAATGTTCAATCCGACCGGAATTGGTGCAAAATCTAAACGGCTGTTAGGGAACGGGCTGGCTGAAGCAGTTCAACATTACATTCACAACCATTTATTAAGTCTTTTGGAAAACTAAACTAGTTATTAATACATTCTAGTTGAACCATCGCCACCCTTGCACGAGTATGTTGGCAGACACATAAAATTACATTTGAGAATGATACCGAACACAGAGTGCTCAGAGCATTGCATTTTCACATGAAACAGATTACTGCTGTTTTGCTGGTGCATTTGCTGAGACAGTTAAAGAATCTCAGATAAACTAAAACTACATTATGGTAAACCTCAGGTGAGATAAAGTACTGTAGGAACATACAAACCTTAATTTTCTTCACTAATTTATTCTCTTCCTCATCATCAGTTTCTGGGAATTCATAGATTTTGATTTTGTGCTCCTGGATTTCTCGCATTATCTGCAGAGGGACACAGAACACAATTTAAACAAACAGAAAGAGGAGAAATAATAATAGAGTGAGAGAGAAAGAGTGCACAAAGGAAACCGTAAGATACATTTCTCCTGTAGTCGCCATGAAGAACATGCATGTAAATACACAACACACTGATTTAATGCCACATAAAATCTGCTCTTGAGCAAATATAAGCTAATAGATAAGTCAGATGGCAGAGTAACGATTATGAGTCTGCTAATTTTCCGCTTGTTTCAGTGCCCTGTTTGGACTCCTGATGTAGGACAAGTCGCACATCTCTGCTCAAACAGGTCAGTCAATACTACACTGAGAGGAAATTGGGCACTTTGCCACACACAATTCCATGCATTCTGGTGACCATTCGACTACAACTGCCTGATTGTTTATTGGTATTTGGACATTTGTACACACATACGGCAGGGTAGAGAGCAGTATTAGGGATGTGCATGAGTGTCCAGTCACTCATTTAGAGAATCTGCTCATTAAGGATATGTGAATATTAATTGGGCAGCATATCCATCGCATACCTGTATTAAGTGTGACATAAAGGTCTCTGATCATGTGAAAAAATCTTACCCTGGATACCATAAAGAACCCAAAAATTCCAAAATATACCATTCCATAAATAGACATAACTGAATAGATAGATAGTATAGGATTATGAAAGCAACAGAATTGTAGTACAGACACTCTCTTGGTCGTTCTCCATCTGCACACATCATAGATCTGGGCAACATGTACAAAAAAAAATAATCATGAAATGGTTTAGCTGAATGATGGTATGCTTTTTACAATATGACATATGATAAAAAAAATACAACATGGACAAATGAGGATGCCCCATGATATCCTTTGTGTTTTTTAATACATATAAACATAGGAATTTGATTATTCCTTCTTTATACTGAATAAGTTATCTTCATTCCACAGCTCTGACATATGCCCATTCCATGGTGCACTTGAGAATGCGAGTGTGGGTGCAGAGGACACAGTAGAGGAGGAGCAGAGAGCTGGGGGTGGAGCAGAGTAAGGGAGCAGATAAATTGAAATTGAATTGAAACAGAAGATTACTAAAAAAAAAAAAAACCCTAATAATTTATATAAATTCGACACTATACCATCTCAGCCCATATTCCACTCTGTTTATACCCCAATACAGACATTAATATTAATAATTCACCATGCTCTAATACACTGTTACATTAGCCTACACTGCAGAGCTGTAAAATCAGCAAATGTGGAGAAGAAAAGCCTTGGTTGTCTTTAGCAAAATGTGATTTTTTATAGACCTGCAGAAAAGACAGAATTATGACCCCACTGAAAGGGTGAGTGAGAAAGTAGAAAAATAACCGATCAGGATAGAAACAATCATATTTAAATTCATATTACCCACCTCTGGAACAGGAGACATACCCACATTCATGTGGGGAAAAAAAAGGAAAACACACCTGCTTCTTGAACTGCTGGCATTCTTCAGGTGTCAGTGTGTCAGCTTTGGCAATGAGGGGAATGATATTCACTTTTTCATGTAACCGTTTCATGAACTCAATATCCAGAGGCTTCAGTCTGAAAGAAAAATCACTCCATTAAGTGTTGAACATGACCTTGAATCAATACCACTTAAATGAACATTAAATTTAACATTAAAATGAACTCTTTCTTTGGTGCAAACTCCTCAAGTTTGACCTCAGTAGGGTCAGAGCTCATCAACCAAATATTGTTCATCACTTTTTTTTTTTTTTTTAACAATGAAGAAAAAAAGAATCTGAAGGCCATTAATCATTTTCACATATTAAGGCACTACATATAAAAGACACATAGAAGGATTAATTAAGACATGTAGAGAAGGAGCACATTCAGCAGGATCTCCTCCAGGTGAAACAAGTGAATATGAAATTCAGCATTCACATTGCACATTTAATTTGGTCAACTTCCATTTCCTGGGAGAAATGTTCCTCGACTTGGCTGAAGTGGTGCAGTCAACAGTGTGACAGCAGCGCATGGTTTCATGGTTTCAAGTTTACGCAAAATTAAAATGAATATGAGAAAGACAAATACACAAAACCTAATAAACATTGGCCTCAAGCCTTTGATCATGCACAAGAGAGAGTCCATTTCCATGCAGACCAATTGAAAGGTTTGTGTGCAGGCTAGGTTACAGCAGACGACTGTATGTTTAGTATCCTCTGCTTTCCTTGTAAAAATCGAAATAAAATTCAATGGCAAAGAAATGTCTTCATTAAAATCTCAAAATCAAAACGACAGTTAATAAAACAGTTTTAACGTCCCTGTTCATCAAAATCACAAAAAAATCGAGTGCAACCTCTGTTTTTGGCTGGTTGCTTTAAGAGTCTCTGTGAGTCTCTTCACACCAAGTAGTGAAGTATTATATTCACTCTTATTCTGTTATTTGGCTGAACTCACACTGCAGCCACTGAGGCACAGCAGGCCATAAAGACGAGAAGAGGCGGTATTAACACCCGCTTTCTGCTACCAAAACATCCACCTCTGAACACAATAGTCCAGGCACAACTGTGAACGAAGACATATGGAAAGCTTTCCACCAATCAGAGCTGACAGCCACCAGCACACTGGACACAGAGGCAGCCAGTGTGTGTCCAGCTGTGTGCGTCCAGCTGAAACGTGATGCACTGAGTCAGCCCTGAACGCAAGCCAAAATGACACACAGAGGACGGAACAAATACACTAATGTCTTTCCTGTCTCTGTGTCCTACACACATTCAAGAGGAATGGAACAATTACACTAATGTTTTTCCTTCGTCTCAGTGTTTGAGAGTGTCTGTGTGTTTGTGTGTATAAAGATTGTTGTCCAGTAGAGGGAGGGATGGGTGGAGGCCTGAAGCTCAAAGTCCTCTACATCGTTTGCCTAAAGGAGATATATTTCAGCTTTAAGAGGGTCAGCTGGTGCGTTTCAGTTCGTTAGGCACAGACAGGGGTTTTAGATTCCGACTGATGTCTGCCAAAATCTGATAATTCACAGCCCTGAGCTCATCTTAGATGCTGAGTCAAGACAGGAAGGAGGCCTGGAGGGGCTGAAAAAGGCATTCAGCAAAACAGTTATGACAGAGCTACAAAAAGATTTATGATATGGCCCAGTTCTGTGCTGCATGCTCAAAACCGTTCCTCTGACTTAAGATAGCGCAAAGTATAGAATAACACAGAAAGCCTGAAGCAAAATGTGATTTTGATAAGCCTAAAATGATTCATTTTGACTAAATAATTTGTATGAGTGCCAACCACTGGCAACAAAAATGGCAAAGCAGCATGAAGTCAAGCTTCTTGGTTAAAAGTCTTCTTCAAAATATGTAATTTTTCATTTTTTTTGCTGTATTTCTACATGCTTAAACTAAATTAACACTAAAGTATCTCAGAATATTGGTGTGTGTGTCTAAGTTTATGGAGCCACTGAGGTGTAGTACTTACCCATGTCCAGAGGGGGCAATGAAGTACAGGCAGCAGTGGACTCTATTATCGGGCATCTGTCGTCTGTTGACGCGTGACTCTGCGTTGAGATAGTCCTCAAATTTACTGTCGATGTGATCAATCACTGGCTGCCAGCTAAAACAAACATCAAGGTCAATTTAGTTTTGAAAATACTTCAGCTGGAAAACTGAAACAATGGTTCGGACTTCTTGAAATGTCACTTTTTCAAAATAAATGAAAAGTTGAACCTTGGTAAATTTTGTCATAATAGGCAGTGCTTACCAGTTACTGTTGTCTACGGCATCCCCAAACCCAGGTGTGTCCACAATAGTCAGCAGCAGCTGCACGCCACCCTCCTTTACCAACACTTTTGATTGCTCCACCTGATCATGGGACAGGAAGCACGTGTCATTACAAATAAAAATAAATAATTTAAATTGGGTGTAAAAACACAAACTCTGATGGAGGCAACAAGGGAGGAACACAGTCACAAAATGGGCACTAAAATGGCATCTATAATTACACTACGTAAAAAATAAATAAATAAATAGTTCCCAGTTGTGGCTTTTCCTAATTGTTTGTGCCTTGAATGAAAAGAAAAAAGTTATTATTCCTGGTAAACATTGCTTTTGTGGTCAGCACAAGGATATTTTGAAATGTATCTATTTTAAGAATATTCGCGATATATAGTAAGTGCTGAATATAGACTTCAAGAAGCTTCTGGAACTGTGAGAACTTTCAAGACGTTTGTAGAACTGTCCAGAATTATCTAGAACTTACTGGTACTGTATAGAATTGTACGTAGCTGTATAAATACAGTTATCTGAAACAAACCATTTCATTTGATGTTCTACAGAGTAAGTGAACCTGCGTACACAGCAAGAGGTTGCATATGTCCAGCAGATGCATTTTGCTTCATATGTGGCCAATTTATAAAGACAAGAGCAAAAAAGTACTCTGTGAAAGCATCTGCTAAGATGTGTGAGGCCTGCAAAGCATATGTCGGCGTGCCTGTGTGGGACCAAGACAAACCATGGGTTCCTCATTCAATTTCAAAATGGTGTCATTCCTGATGGGCCTCCAAGGTGATTTTTTACAAAGTATCCTTGCTTTATTTGCCTTTGGGACAGCCGGGATACTGAAGTGCACTGGGGAAGAACAACGGGAAGTGGGAGCCACTGGTGGACCTCTACAAAGTGCTGATGCCACCACTACACATCAAGTTGGGGCTCATAAAACAATTTATCATGGCTCTAGATAAGGAGTCGAGAGCTCTCAAGTACCTCCAAGATCTTTCCCCTAAGCTGTCGGAAACAAAGATCAAAGCTGGTGTTTTTCATCGGACCACAAATCAAGAAGATCATAGAGTTCAGCGAATTTCCCAAGAAGCTGAATAGGAAGAGCGGCTTGGAACAGTTTTGTTGCAGTGGTTCACAGCTTCCTAGGCGATCACAAAGATGAAAACTATGCACAACTGATTCAGACTCTGATAAAGAACTGTGGTGCAATGGGCTGCAGGATGTCACTCAAAATCCATATCCTTGATGCTCATCTTGATAAGTTCAAAGGGAACATAAGGGAGCTTATTCAGAGGAGCAAGGTGAGTGCTTTCACCTGGACATTATGAACTTTGAATGCCGTTACCAAGGACAATATAATGAGAATATGATGGGCGACTATATTTGGGGACTGTTTCGTAAACTGATTTGCAGTATAGTCGTAAATCCCCACACACCTCTGAACGTTTTTTGGTAATCTGCGTAAATTTGCAGTACATGTGGTCTCAGTCTGACTGTATGAATGAGAAGATGCAAAATTGACTGTTTCTATACTGAAAATGTGTAACTTCCTATGCAGCGGTCACAGAAGTGAAGTTTATTATGAATGTAGACAATTCTGCATTTGTTTTAGACATAAGCATTTAGAATATAACAGTAAACACAAAACTTGTGTTACCTTGTGTTATCTAAAGTTAATATTAATTATAAAGAATAAAGAAAATACATTATTTATAGCAATATACCAAAACTATTAGTGAGGTTTAATGAAGAAATTAAGCTGTCTTCTTCCTTGATCCTCAGCCTTTGGCCTCACTGAGAAAATGCAGCCAGCATAATAGCCAAACTCATGTGATGAGCGAGAGTTTAAGTTCTCCGTCAGAGTGAATACTCAGGCAATGTGGGTTCAGCATACATCTGTGTGCGCGTGTGTTTCCTTTAATCAGGCAAATTAGATTCAGAGAACCAGTATTTCTGTCCCAAATACAGTAACACTACTGTTTACCCAAACCAGTTGCAAAACCATCAGACTGAGGAACTTACTGGTTTAACCTATTTCTCATTTCTAGTTGCCTGATTCCTTACTACAAAAGTAACACAGTTCTTCATGGTAGACACTGAATAATTCATAGAACAAGTTGAAAGTTTTTTGGTAGATACTGAATAAATCATAAGACACCAAATAATTCATTAGTAGATACATTGAAAAATTCTAATTAGTGCTGAAAAATTCATAGAAGAACCTGAACAATTAATAGTAGATAATGAATAATTCACAGTAGACACCTATATAATAGTATTTCATAGAGGTTTTAAACAACAAGTCTGAAGATTATTTTACACAATTTTTCATCCTAAACAATGAAAATGGAAACAATCAAAATGCATTTACAGAGTGAAAACTCCATAGGGATGTATGGCTTCTCTATTTTACATTTATTTCAAGCACCAGAAGTACATTTAAAGATAAACACTATATTCAGACACTCCAAGATGAGCATCTGCAGTCAGACATTAATATGACATATGTGAGTTTCATCTCAGCAAAAACCAGCCCTGTTCTTCCAGTCAGGCAGCAGGAAAGCACACCCAAGTTTTAAGCTCTGGGCTGTAATGAGTTCTGAGGGAGCTACACCCAGTGCAAAGCAGCTGTCAAAGCCAAAATATTCTTGGTGACGTTCGTTTCATAGAACTTCATACAGGTGTGTGTGTGGTAATAAGACACATCTGCAGCAACACAGAGAGAGAGAGAGAGAGAGAGAGAGAGAGAGAGAGAGAGAGAGAGAGAGAGAGAGAGAGAGAGAGAGAGAGAGAGAGCATGCAGCAACTATCATAAATAAAACCTATATAACAATTATAATAAAATGGACAGGTCCCTTTATTTCTGTTTAGATATAAGGTTAATCTACGGTGACATTTAAGTTCATTTTCAAAAGAAGTCCTGGGTATAATCTATTGGACCACACTGCTTAACTTCCTGTTTCTGGTCTAAAAGGCCAAACCATCCGCAAAAAGTGTTCTCAACTGAATCATGCTTTAGATAATCTGGACTGAGACCAATTTTGGTCCTTTTGCTCAAAGTACCGTTCCCACCTGCTATTTTGGTTTTGACCAAAGTGAAAAGTCTGAAAGTCCAAACAAAGTATTCATGAAAGCACCTTAAATTACAACAAAATTGTATTTTCGGTTTTGTTAAAAAATCTGCAGCGGTTTATGATCAAAATACCATCTATATGACAAAATTAAGTGATAGAAAAAACCTCATACTCAAAACGTGGCTTGCTTTTTCATTTTATAACAATAGCTTAGTTTTAACTTACCCATACACATGTCATGTCTGAGTTGGGCAAACAATGACCAGGAGCTGTGCTGTATTTGGACAAGAAGAGAAATCATGCCCAAATAGGACAGATATAGTTTGGTGACCAATGACCAGTGTCTAGATGCCTTTTAAAATAAAAGTGCACTGGCCAAAGTACTGCATGAACTAATAATAAAAAAACAACAACTTAATTTGCTTATTTGGCCCCTGTTCTTTGCTGTTTGCCAATATGCAACCAGTTAACAGAGCCAGTCTGGCAGCATTGTTCCTAATCTGTTATCAGTCACTGGTTACTATCCAGAGCTATAGAACTATTATTGGATTGAAGTGATAAACTACAATCATCAGATGTGCAACACACACTGGACCCACTTTTGGGTTAGACATTCAGAAACAGCACAGCTGTTTAAACTGCAGCTCCACTAACGAGAAGAGCTCAGACGGGGAATCCACAGACAGAATTGCTCAGTCAGTCAGTCGAAAGAGGACTAGGCTAGCATGATGATGCATATACACAGACACGCACACAGACACACACACACACACACACACACCTGAATCAGTGACCCTGAATCCATCACAGCCACTCCTCTACTGCACATTGCTTGCATACCTCCTATAACCTCCACCTCCATTCAACAACATGTATCACCCCACACACATCACTCCGATTCTTGACTCCAACCATAAACTTATCCAAGTGCACTTTTATAAAACCAGAAAGCACGAGTAGTGAACGAGCCGTCCATTAATCATAATGATTAAACACACCATCTTCTATAAACATACTTTTAAAAATTAAATTCAGGCTTGTTAATTAGAGGTGGGTTTAAAAAAAACAAACATACAAAAAAAAAAACAACAGATTTTTTGATCTTTGATTCAAATCAACCTGGGGGACACAGGAAGGATTCGTGTAAAAATGCCAGTCCTTAAGAATTGTTTTCTTCTTTATACACACTAAGTCATCTGCCCCTTCCATTCAAAGTGTGTACATGAGAGCATGAATGGGGAGAGAGGGGAGCAGAGTAGAGGAAGAGCTGTGAGCAGGAGGCGGAGGAGAGTGTGTGTGTGTGTGTGTGTGTGTGGGTGGCTGGTTTTAATTAGCTTCAGGTGCATACTACTGGGCTTCCACACATTCCTGTCATTGCAGAAACTATAGTGTAACATCAATGTTAAAAGTCTGAGGCACAAAAACACACTCGAAAGCACAACTGTGAAAGTATCCAGCACAGAAACAGGAATCATGCACGATGAATAAAATCACTCTCAAGTGTCATTCTTTTCTTCACAAATGTTTTTCTTCTTCTAGAAATTACAGTTGTCCTGGCATGCCATGTGCACTTCCTGTGGCTTCTCTCTGTGCTTGAGTGAATCTTCTTCGAGTGGTCATCTCTGTAAGTGAATGTTATTGGCTGAATTCTCCAGGTTTCCAGGTGACTGACCGCCTACTACAAACAGCCTGGCTTCAGAAAGCAAAGATGAAGGGCAAGGAAGAAGGATGACAGGAGAGTTAACTAGGCTAAAAGCAAACAGTAAACAGAAAAGTTTAACACAGGATTAATATTATCACTTAGATAAACCCAAGGTCTGATTTTAGCCTGAATAAATCTGTCAAAAAACACTATCAACTGTCAAAACCACCCTTGACCCCGTCCCCAAACCGTCAAAATCGCCCCTTTCAACAGTCAAGCTCAATAACGTCATTCAAGCACAGAGAGGAGCCACAGGAAGTGTGCATGGCATGCATGGAGAACTGTACATTTGAGAAGAAAAATGAAACTTGAGTGATATTTAACGCACAAACGACTTCTCTTTCTGTGCTTTGTGACTTTCACAGTTGCACTTGCAAGAAGGAAACTTATGCACGTAAAACTTTTCAATGTTTTCAATGCCCTTTTGGCACTGATGTGGCAGCAAAAATAAGCACCTTAATAATTTAAAATATGCTGCCCGTATGATCTGAGGCTCACAGGTTTGAATCCTGGGTCATGCTGCTTGCCATTGGCAGCCTGAGTCAGAGGGAGTATGAAATTGGCCAGGGTGGGTAGATGATGCTCTCTCCCCACATCACATTTAATGTAATGCTGGTCAGCACAGGTGTCTGTTAGCCACTGTATCAGAGCTGGAGATCCAGCACTTTCTTCTGGTGCTTTTGCCCAGCAAGGATGCAGATGGTGGCAGTGCAAAAAGAGGCGGTGGTTGAAGTCATATATATCGATTGAAGTCATATGTATTGGAGGAAGCATGTGCTCGTCCTCACTCTCCTATTGTCAGGAGCATTGCGTGTGATAGGAGGTGAGTGATGATGATAATGGGGTTGGGCATCTGGCACTTCCAAATTCACAATGTCACCAAGAATTCTAATTCAAAATGAGTGGTTTAGAGAAAATTTTTTTTAAAACAATACAGTTCATCAAGTGGATTATTTGGTCTCATCACCATCATGCTCCTCCTATACACGCTTTCCTGACAGAATCTGAGGCAAATATCCAGTTTTAATGCAGGTTTTACATTTTTCCTCCAAAACATCCTCTCCTCTGAAAGCAGCCTCTTATAGATCTAAAACCTGTTAAAACATCCCTTTCCTAATCTGGGCTGTAGACAGCAGAATAGGGTGTTCTACACTTCTAATCTGCTATAAACTTTTACTGAGGGCTTTTATCAGATGGCTAATGTGGAGGTTAACCACGGTTAAGAGTTTTAAAAAAAAATCAAAGCAAGAGACAGGGCTGGATAAACACAAGGCTGTACCATCCACTTATAGGATTACAGGAGCTTTCTCTGCATGGAGAGGAATCACAATCAAAGATAGGAAATGGGGAGGGGTGTGTGTCTATGTCTATATGTTACAGAAGACGATGCATAACTCCGACACGACATGATCAAGCGTTTCTTTATCAAGAGCCATCAATTGAACCATTTCATATTCAAGACATACACTGGCTTTTGCTTATTGCTGCTTCACTACTTATTTGCATAAATACTCCATTTATTCAGGTATGAGGAGTGTCTTCAGTGGTAAAACAATTGTGGAGCTGTTCTGCGCCATTAACAAGTAATGATGAGACTCCTGTTACCTTAACTCCTCAGCCTCAGAGCTTCAGTGCAAAACATGTCCTGGCTGACAACATTTAGCATAAGTATGGGAAATCATTTTTTTCTGGATTAATCCTTTAAAGTGTCAAACATGACACTTCAAAAACAAAGGAACCAAGTTGAATGCCTTTGAACTTTGAAGCTTCACTCCCAACATAAAAACCCAATCTTTCAATGCATCAGTGTAAACACTATGAGATCTCTGGAAATACACCAAGGACATTCCACGGGAGCTGTATGATGGGTCTGAATGAAGCAGACTGAGGTAAAAATATGACCATGTGTTGCTACATCACACTGAGGTGTGGAGGGAGAATGCATGTGCTGACATGCAGGACGCCAGGCTGTGCTATGAGCAAACTATGCTGGGAAACCAGAAGAGCAGAAGCTTCTATTCAGGCTTCAGGCTCTGATAGCTAAAGACTAAATTAAGATGCTCAGAATTTCTCAGTAGAACTTGATGTCCCAATTAAAATCTAAATGGATGGTGTCTATATCTATGGAGGAAACAAACAATAAATAAAGAAAAACGTTAATAGAAAACAATAGTGCAGAATTTCATGAAAAGAACACCTCTCCAACTGTTAAGTACAGGAGTGATTGATCACACTTGGGCCTCGTATTGTAGCCAGTGGCACGTGAAACATTTCACTGGTAGAGGGAAAATTGAATACCAGCAAATTTTAGAAGCAAAGAAGTCAAGTAATAGTCCTCACAGTCTCTCAACCTAAAAATAATAATATCTGTGGAAAGCTTTCAAAAGATGGCCACAAAGAATGAGCTGGAAAGGAAGGGAATAAGTCATTACTCACTACAGTTACTCACTACAGTTATACACTCGAAACCACAAGATTGGCTAATACAGTATTATTTCCCTCTAATACTTCCTACAACTATATGCAATTGCTACATTTTCTTTTTCACTTGTCAAACTCTCCCCTGGTGGCCAGAATCTCTCATCTCATATCTGATATAGTAACTTGGAGAAGCGGTTTTCAAACCAGTCCTCAGCCACACCGACACATTTTTTCACATTTTCAGGTTGGATTGAAAAGCAAAAAACTAGACCATCTGGAGGTCCCGGTACGATTTACTGCTCTAGAGTGCCAAGAGTTCATACGGTCTGAAAACATGCACCTTAGCCATGAGAAAGGGTTAGGTTCTTAATGTGTTTGCCTGTGCTTTCCAAGTTGAATAGTTTGTAAGAGTGAAGAGCTAAACGGACCTGCTGCTTTTTGGCTCCACAGCAGAACGTGTTCTACAGCTGGAGTACATTAAGGCGGCCAAGATTCACCTTCATTGCTCATCAGTGACGCACTGACTTCACACCACACAGAGTATGGGTGTGAGACAAAGCCCATAAATCACTTCACACGTTGTGTCCACCTGACTGTCTTACACAGAGAATGCCTGCACAATGACCTAATGATGGTAATCACACTGATCCATCCAGTTTCGTCACTGTGAACTGCACTGTTTTCTTGCCAACAAAAATTGAGTCTAAATAAATATCTAGACAAGTCAAAGATGGAACAACAGTGTTTCTTAACTTCACCAGTTACTTTCACCTGATTTATTTTACATCAATAAGATGCTAAACAGAGCCTGACTTAATCACTGAGTCTAGACACAGTTGATCAACCAAGATATGCAATGAAAATGTATCATATTTAAGCTAAAATCAATGCTAACATATCATCTGATTTAGCTATGCAGGGACATTCATCTTTGTTTTATAAACTTATAGTCATAAGTCATGTTTTAAGCGACACTGATTTACATCAGACAAAGATCCAAATGTTTTGCACAAGCTGATGGACTGTCACGGTCATATCGCCATGAACTCTCAAAAATGTCCAAATCCAGTGTTTACAATGTTCGCCTGGCATATTCCATTGTAAACTAATGCAGCACACATCGAAAATCAAACAGTCTTGAATGACTGACTGCACCTGGGCTTGATGATCAAGAATGCAATCAAGCTCACTGTAAAAAAAAATAAAAATGGGACAATATTCAGCCACATTAACTTCCTTGGTTTCTTTAAACCTTGCTTTTAAGCTGCAGCTACACCCTAACCATTTCTTTTAACTGTGGAGAGGTTGCAATATGTGACTTCTATTTTTATTTGAACACAGACATCACCCCAAATCTTTAAGAGGTCTGATACCTCCACATGTCACCACTGAAAATCTCCATGATCTCACCTATGATGAATAATATTTTTCATACATTCATTAAATGTGTACATTTTGCTCAAACCACTGTACTAACTTTCTCCTAGCAACAGTAAAATAACACACTGCTAACATCACATCATGCAATATGACATATATGGCATGACTGATTTGTTACAGAATCAGATTAATTTATTTTTCCACTCCTTAACACATATCCAGTATCTTCTGCAGATATCAGTCCCAAAAACATCAGTACTGATAGTCCATCTATAAAAACAAACCATGCTAAAACTCACCATGTTCTTAGGCTAATTTCCAAATATTAGAAATCTTGATATAATTTCAGGACAGATGTGGCAGTGGACATCATCTGTGTAGCAAAATGTGTAACATGCAATCAAATTACTGCATAATTTAAGGTTACACTCAATTTGTCCTTGAGCAATTGTAACCAAATTAGAGATTAACACCTCTAATCCATCATACTAATATCCCCACTAAGAGAAGCATGAGAAATCAGATTTAATTCATCATCACCTCCTTGATGAGAAATGCTATGTTTGAGGCTCTGCAAACAACCAGACCAAGGGTGCAGACACACATCCATCTCTCAGGCTGCTTTTAGCTGTCATCTTTTCTTCCCTTCACCACAATAAACAGAGAGGCCAAATCCCCCAACAGAACATGGCCCTAAAAGAACAACTGAGGCATTGCGTTCTGCTCAGTAAACACACAGGCAACTGCAGCCATGCAGAAAGTACAGAACCCAGCCTCATTAGCTTTAGTTCAACTCATTTGTCTGGGAAGATCTGAACACCACTGAGATCAAACATTGGGGGCAGAAGTCTCAAGTCTTTCATGTGTACATGCACAACATTTCAATTAGTGCTAACTGAATGATTAACTGTGGAAATGCAAACATTTTTCAGACGCTTGCGTCCACAAATTGAACCCGTGTGTTAATATTTATCTCTCTGTATATTTATGCTCATTGTTTCCTGGTCATGACTGTAGCATTAGCAGGAGACGTGTTTTAGGCAAAGTAACACTGTCAACATAGAGAAAGGACCCGACACCTGAGATTTTCAGAAACTTAATATAAATATACTTAATCAGTCTAATCGTTACAAATTACACCTCATTAAAAGTACTGCATATTCAGAAACACTCTGGATTCATTTCCAACAGGACGTCTGAGGTGCGAATGGTTCTTATTATCCAGGCAAGCTTAAAAAAAAAAAAAAAGTAGTAAATTTTAAAACCCCAATTATATTTTTGAGCAATAACATCTGGTATTTGTCTCCTATAAATACTACTAATGGAAGTTGGGCCATGAGGTTAACCATCATGATCCAATTGTAATATTGTGGCACACTGACATTGTCTACCTGCATTCAATACACAGCAATTATTTAATTTATTTTCATTTTGACAAAAGCAATACAAACTGTTTCTAGCTCAGGTGAGATAAAACATCATTTAACAAAAAATATTACATCTGAACATACCTATTTAAAGATATTGAGCTAGTTTTGAGATCATTGTGAACATATTGTGAGTTATTAGCCACGTATTAGAAAATGACAAGTATCGTATGCTGAGCTCGTTGTGATCTACTAGTGATGAGTATTATATTGTGTGCTAGTTGTGATGCAGTCATAAACATCAGTGTAGGGATGTCATATGCTAGCCAAGATCGTGACAATTAATGTACAGTGAGGTAGGTGTGATGTAATCACAACAACTACTGTGAACTAGTTGTGATGTAACTGATGCATATAGTTTTGGGAACTAGACATAATGCGATTGTGATGACATTGTCCACTCTGTCATTTAAACCCAATGAGTATTTTATTGTGAGCTAGATATGATGTAATTATGAAATTGCACACTGGATGTAATCATAGTTATGATACCATAGTATTATATTGGTATTTTTATCTAAATGCGATGTAATTGTGATCATCATTGTGCACTAATGGCAATCATGAGTATTTTATCACGAGCCAGATGTGATGAAATTGTCATCATATTGTAAACTAAATAGCGTGTCAATCAAGAAAGCAGAAGTTGAACAAGAATGAAGACAAACCATTAAAAAAAGCAACTTTAATAGGTTTTCTCCATGTTTACCAATGATTTTGCCTAACAAATGCATGTGCAATGCCAACTACAAGGACATTTAACTGTCATGAAAAATTATTGATATCTTGATAAAAGCCAAACGGTTTCATATGCTCCATTTGTCAATCTAAAAGGTTACCATCCAATTCCGCTCTGAGCTTGCAGAGCCCAGCTCCTTTCATTTTGCCTGAAGGTATCTGGATTAAAATTGGCAAAGTCATGGTTCAAATAGTCACATTTCCTCATCTGTTAACACAATCATGAAGATAGTTTCTCTTGCTCTCTGTCTATTTCAACAACAAAAATGAAGCGATCCCCACAGGATTTTTTGGACACTGCCCTTATGTAAACACGTTACAGTATCACACAGGGCTCTGCAAGCTGCTCTAGTACAGCGTGCCAGACGGTTGATGAACATGTTTGTGTGTTCTTGTTTGCATGTGTAAGCAAAGCACCAGAAGAGCCTTTTCACTTTAGAAAATGGAAAAACTGGTTCTAAGATCAGAAGCTGTTAATACTAGAAATGCGCACAGGCACTTGAGTACTCAGCCATTTGATGTGTCTGTATGTGAACACTTGTGAATCTGGCTATTTTTCACAGGGAACTGGACAGCATAAAAAACAGACTACACAGTTTGTTATATTATTTTAGTGCGCAACTTTTAAACGAGTGTGTTGTAAACACATGGTGGTACGTGGGAAATGACCTGCTGTAGCTGTGATCTCTAGCTGATGTTAGCTAGTTAACTACTCTAGCTGATTGTAAGAGGTGTAAGCAATTATCTGGCCACTAGAGGTTTACATATCTCTAGCTGATGTTAGCAATTATCTGCCAGTCAGTATTAACATGTTAACTGCTCTAGCGAGACGTTTACTTCTCCAGATGATGTAGCCCACTGAATCAGTAAGCAAAACTAACACCCTTGGATATAATCGGACAGGAGGAGTCCTTAACCAGCAGTTAAGTAAACCGATTGCTGTTCATATCAATATGCCTTTCATCCTTTTTGAAGCAACTACCACAACCTCCTGCACCATCAGCATGTTTCTTCTTGTTACGAACGTTTGACTCTTGTGGATGCATTTCTTAAAATCCATGTCAGTGTTTTGTGGTGTATGCAGACAATGACTGTTCCTTCAAAGAGGTCTATCCATTTCCATGCATAAAGCGAGTATATGTGGGCCATCTCGTGTCTCATCATGCGCCACCACAATTATGTTATTTTAAACCAGTGACATTACTGAAGAAATTCTTGTTCCCTGATTAGAAAAAAAGGGAGCAAATAGTTTAAGCTGTGCATTTCACACTGCTTCACTGTAACAACTGTGGACTGTAATAAAATCCCACTGCCTCGGATGGTTTATTGTTCCGATTTAAAATTCACGAGGGACAGAATTGATTACAAACAAGCAAAAGCTATGTTCAAAGACAGCCTTTGCAAGATGTGCCCTTTATGTGACTGTGAGCCCACACACCTCTACATCTCTTGTCAAAGTATTCACCATCCCCTTGCTCACCCACAGCTTCAATCAGAAGAGGTGCCAATCCTCTAAATGGCTCACATAAACAACATAATTACTGCTCTCAATGAACACTTCCAAATAGGCATGCACACACACACCAGCCTGAAATAGCCTGCCCTGCTGGAGTGTGTGCTGGTGCCAGGATGCGGTGTGGGCAGATAGTGAATGCCATTCCCACCACACATCTCTCCCACAGCACCACCTCCACACAGTGTGTTGACAGCCTTTGGCTACAGCACGCTACAGAGGATGGGGTCACATCAACTGCCTTTTAAATAGACAACATACATATATATACACACCACATTCTACAACACGACTGTTAACAGCTTTCAGCTCTTCACTGCAAAGCTTTCCCCCCCAACAGAAATACGACTGAACAGCACTGGTGAATTACTGAGATTGTTGGAAAACGTTCAAACCTTCTATTCACTAGAGGAGTAGTGCCAAATGCTTCCTCTCCTTAAAATACATCACAAATCATTTACAAATCAATCACTGTGTAACTCCTTTCGAGCTGGCAAGAGCTTCTGGGATTCTGGTTTTGGAAACAACACTTCTCTCTTATTCACCACATGTTGTCATGGTAATACTGGAGTAGATGTAGCAGGGCTGTCTGTGTGCAGTATTTATTTTTTATGTTGAAGTGTCAATTACCCAACCCCTATTGCATGTGATAGTGACATTAGGAGGGTGAAGACAAGCACATGACTGACACATGTGAAGCCATCCGCCACCTCTTTCTGAACTTCTGCCCTCGGAGGAATGTGACGGGTCCCCAGTTCTGATACAACGGTTAACAGATGCCAGCACTGGGTGATATGGGGGGAGAGAGCGCCATCTACCCACCCACAGAGAACATGGTCAATTTTGCTCTCTCCAACTCCAGCTGCCGACTGCAAGCACAGGATTTGAACTTGCAATCATTGGATCCTTTGGATCACTGAGCCACTCTGAGCCCATTTTATTCTTTTAATGTTTTAAAAGGTGCCCTGTAGTGCTTTTTCCTTAGTATAAGTCCAAAAATGTTGCTTCAAACACCCAAAATAAAGATACAAACCCAGCAAAAGCATTAAACAGCACAGCTTAAAAAAAAAATAAAAATCACTACATGTATATTGATACAGATTTTTTTCAGATATCAGGATATAAACAGAGCAAGATGTGTTCTGAAATGATCTTGTTTATATAGAGTGTTAAAGTTTTATAATTTCAATGTTTTTTAATAACTTTAAATAATTTCAAATTTCACATTTGCATCCTCACGTACAAAGTACGGAGAGAGAGCATAAGACTTATGTAAATAGATAAACATATAAATACATAAATATATAAACTGTGTAAAGAAGAAATGATCAAATTTCAATACGGTTAAATGTAGTACAAAGACAGGAGAACATATTGATGGGATGTCCTAGGTTTTTCAAATTGTATTTCACATCATATATCATGTATTGTTTATCACCATTCAGCTGAAATATAATCGGTATACAAAAAATATTTAAAAAAAAAATTGTCCATATCATCCAGCCCTACTTCATGGGCAAAAGTATTAGGACACCTGATCCTTATTGTTTCTTTTGAATTCAAGGGCTTTATTTTATCCTGCTTTTCTCACAACTGTCTTTACTGTGCAGGGAAGGCTTAGACTTTGGAGAATTGAGCCTTTTAGATTTGTTTGCATTAAGTAAATGTTATTAAATTCAGGATATTGAATGACCTTCACCCACCTCACATCCAACTCATATATAAGCAGTACATTTAACACTGCAAGATATATTCAGCATGGATATTTGTCATGTTGTGCAGTCCTCAGGCTACAGGAGAACTGAGCTGTGCTGATGTCTGGGCTCAGAAACATCAGAGGGAGGTTGATGAATGACGTCCTGCTGCTGGAGGGTTAAGCGAACACCCGTGGTTCACAGTGAGGTCAGGTGTAATTGGTTTCCAGCCTGATGTTAAAAAAATTACAGCAGCCAAGAGTTCAAATGCTTCATGTCAGGAGCAGTTAGAGCACAAACGAGGAAGGAGCCTCATCTGGATTTATGGATGTGTAAGTGTGTAATATAAATGAGATTAGAGCAGTGGAATGGTCAACCTCGTGACTGATATCACCCGTAACTTGTACTTTTGATATGGACAGCCACCGAGAAGTGACGAACATTTTCCAGCACTTTACAACAATAATCAGGAAACACTGCAGATAATGAACTTATTATTTTTGGTCATGGAGATGTTGCTTTTGGAAGGTGCAACCTTCAGACAAGAACAAAACTCAGACATCCATTCATCTGTTTAACTTTGTGAATTTTTACTGTATTAATACCATCATAAACAACAAAACATGATAAACAGTAATCAGTATTTAGTTGATGCATTTAATTAATGAGTTTACTGAGCATGTGATCTAAATCACCAGATAACTGATTTTTGGTTGGGTACCAATAGTATGGTATACATTTTTCACTGTATATGTATCAGAAAAAAAAATCAAACTTGTACTGTGACAGATTTCACAATTATATTTAATTCTTCTTCTTATTAAACAATTTAGTTATTTTTTATGGTTACTCCTACTATTATTATTATTACATTCATTGTTATAAAACTAGATGCACCAAAAAGGAATCAACAGACAGCAATAATGTGTTTCATGCTCAGTTCTGCATGTGGCATAAGTAAGGATGGGTCTTATGATGGACACAATGTCATAACTTCACAGTGAGGAAGGTTTACCTGCCACTGTCGTCATTGACTTGATCACTTAGCCAGATTTGGATCTCAAAGAAATGCCACAATGTTCTAATGACCAAAGGGATGCACCTTCTGTCTCTTGTTTGTCATGCCACAGGCTTCACTTTAAACATTACTAATGCACTCTTCAAATTCATCTTTAATGCACTTCAGTGAGTCATACAGTAACATAATGCTTATGAAAGAAAGAACACATTCATCTAGATATTCTGAGGAATTTAAAAACCCAATGTGGGTGGTGAGATGCAGAGTCCATAAAGAAAGATTATATTTACTGAGTTTATAAGCAGGGCTTTCACTATTGACTGTATTAATAAAGTATACCATCACTACCATGATGGTGGTTTGTCTGCTTTAAGAAAAAATATAAAATTTAATAATAAAATATGTTAGGAGAACATATCATGCAAACTGTCAACTAATTACACTGCAATTAATGAAGAAGAAAAACGTATAATTATCTTGTTGGTAAAACCTTACATACAGGGTTTACACACATGCCCACCAGGCACAACCAGTGCTTACATCGTTGCACAGACATGCTTAAATGCCTGTTAAGTGTTTCAGGTCAGGTCACAATGCTAGAAACAGAAGCTGATCTGCACTACAGCCATCAAAAACAGTGAAAGTAATGCGATTCAACATCAGTGGTAATGTTTTTTCAGCAGCAAGGCCAGCTCCAAGTGAAGCATTCTCCCTAACACGAGGGAGACCTTTGGCATGAACCAGAGAGTGAATTTTATTAGTCATCTGAACAAACTGTTTTATATTGGTTCAATATCGGAAAACCACAGATTTGGCAGAAAGAAGAATAAAATAAAAGCCAGAAAGACCCGTAAGTAATCCAACACAATTTACAACAGCCAGACAGGAATAACAGCCTAAAGCAAGATAGAAGAAAAACATCTGTATACTTTTTTTCCCCCCCAGTAGAAGTTCTTCAGCACAGAACTGGTGCTGCTGTTGAAGTGTGAGAGCTGATGAGATCTGATGTATATGAAATCACAGTCATTGAAAGTAATACTGGTTTGAAGGAGCTAAAGGTCAGGATAACCCTCTACAGCATGGTATTGCCCACAGGCAGCAAAACACATTTTTGATTAGTCACTGTAGATTGGGTTTGACATTTCATCTTGGGGTGGAGCAATACTTTCAGGAACCAAAGCAATATGACACACGGTTCCAGCATTTAGCAAGATAAATATCTTTGTCTCTGTAAATGACATTTTACTTTCTTTTACTTACTAAAATAGAATTTCTCGTTCATATCCTAACATTCTCAAAGTCAGAGTGTATGACCGTTATGTCAACAGGACCCACCAAGTTCCAAAAAAATTGGGGTGATTTTTTCTCTCTCTCTCTCCAAATAAATAAATAAATACATAACTAATGCCACTGAGGAACAATATCAACACATCTCAAAGAAGGCACCCAGATCTTCTTTTGTTCTGTGCAGAGACAACTCCATGTGGTTCAGAGTATTGTATGTTATACGAGTCATAAATTTCTTAACAGATCTGAATAACTGGAACCACATTCCCCTCAACAAAGTCATGTATAGTCTACTTAGAAAGTGGAATAGTGCTACAAAAGGATGTTAATTAAATCTTCTGTAAATCTAATTTTTATCTTTTTATCTGCAGATTTATGAGAGATTTCTGAACCATGTTAATGATATTTGGTGTGTATTTTCAGGCACGAGATTAGTGACCATGCAAGTCCATCATAAGGAAACACATTGGATACCAAAAACTAGGGATGTGACAGAGCTGAAGAAAATCCACATCCATTGGATTCTAATTTTTTTGCTACAAATCGGTCGAATGTGAATGCGGTTTTGGTAAACACGGGGCCAAGAATGCCTGATAAACCCCAATACGCCCATTTGTGCTTATATTTTTGTATTTTTTCAACACAAATACATGATGCTTGAACAGGCCATCAGCCACAGGTAGTCACGGACTCACGGTGTACTGTAAACAATTCATCATGCTGTTTAAATGACACTGAATCATAAAATTATCAATCATTTATTTTCATGAAATGAATTAACTATGCATTTTTACACAAAGAAGACATATCAATTAGTGGTGTAGTACTGCTTTTGTTTAATACTGTTTTGTGTTTTACACTTTTCTTACCACAATCGGCCATTTTCATTATTTATTTATGTCAAGCGGAAGTATAAAGTAAACAACATTCACCATTAAATTCAGATGAACATTGGCAGTCTCTAAAAGATGACCTGCAGGCCAGAAATCAACCTGTATGTGTCCTGCACCCCTCAGTCTCTCCGGACTCCAATTCCCAGAATCCTTCAGTTTGTGACCTGACTGATCACTTGACTCACGTTCCCGATCACCGGAGTTCTGATTGTATTCACCTGGTCCGGAGAGACTTTAACCTGTTCAGTGTCTAGCTTTGCCTCGCAGCCTCAGCGCGCTATCCATGTTTATCGTTATCAGTCTGTCTGTTTGAACCGGTTCTGTTTTCTGATCCTGCATCTCGTTCTGTGTTTATTCTGACAGTTTATGATCTTCGCCTGTTTTTCGACTCCGTCTCTGGTTTGTCCAGTCTGGTTTTGTCTCTCCTGCCTGTTATTAATCTGGACTGTTTGACTCTGTTTAATGCATTTGTCCCATTAAAGTGCTGTGTTTATATCTGCGTCTGCTTCCCTCTGTCCGAACCTGACGATATGACTGGTTCAGTTTTATATACCGGCGGCGATTTCAAATCCGCATTCGAGGAAAATTGGCCCTAAAACACTCGCCGAATTTGAATCTGCTAAAAGTAGTCGAAGTTCGAATGTCATTGAATTCAAATTTCATCATATCCCTACCAAAAACATCTTGGCTTAATTCTTAAATGTTATAAAAATGCTACAGGGCAGGGACTGGAGCAGTGTAGTATAGTTCTTATTTATATTGCCCCCAAAAACAATAAAAATACAAATAATCATAATGTTAGGCTCGGTCAGCCAACCAATGCATCAGTCCAAACCAGGCTGAACAAAGGATGGGCAGTGTGGCCTTACCTGCACAGTCTTCTTAATTCTGTGAGAAGGTCCAGGGTACTCTGCAGAATACAGGTCTGTGAGGAACAGGGAGTTGATGAGTGTAGATTTCCCAAGACCCGACTCCCCTGGAAGAGAGAGTGAAAGAGAGATTTAGAGCTTCTTTTACAGAAACTTGCTTTGACTACACAGTAATCAAAGTCTGTTCTTGAGGCTTTTCCCCTTTTCTCCCGCAGAATGTTATCTTGCCAGTGTAATATGAGCCTCCACGATGCAACAAATGACTGTTAATTATATGTTAAAATAATGTAGTCATTGTAGGGGTGTAAACATGTATCAGGATATTGAAAACAAGAACAGCAAAACAGATGGGAACATTTTAGTAATTATGATCTAATGCAGCTGCTCTCTTTGAACACCTATATTTCTGTACTTTCGTAGTAATCGTTCACAGCAGTTGAAGCACCACTGTCCAGTTTACAAACAAGACTACTACAATTAGAGAATCAACCACTAAAACGGAAGGTTATTCATTCATTCATCTAACCAGCTTTGTCCTACTCAGAGTTGTGGTATGCCCTTAGCTTACCTAAATTAATTGAGTGCAAGACAGGAATACCCACTTGCTTAGGGCAGGTCCTTTAACAAAAAGAGTCAATCAGTTTGCTAATTACAGATATGGTCCCATAGGTCAACAAAAAGACCCAGTCAGCTAGCTTAATTGCCACAAGTGGAGGAGGTTCTGGCCAATAGAATGTCAAAATAAGTCACAAATAAAAAGGACCATCTGATCTGTCACACACACAAACATTAAAAAAAAAATACCACCATTTCCACACATTAGTTCGGCATTAGTGCATTAGTCTGCCCACAACAAAACTGGCTGTGAAAGACATGCGATGCACCAGCAGTGCAGAACCGCACAGTCATATGGGCCCTGTAGAGCTGGAGAGACTAAAACAAAGAAACCAGTGTTATGAGAACAAGAACAAACTGGCACGGCAACCTGCTTCCTCCACTGACCTTTAACAAGTGCCCAGCACTGCACACACAAACACCATCAACCAACCAGAGAGAGAGAGAGAGAGGAGGTGGGGGGACAAGGAAAAAGAAAAAGAGAGAGAGAAAGAAGGAAAGGGGGTGCAAGGGACAGACTGGTATGAGAAAGCTAGAGAAAGACAGGTAAGATTAAGCTTGAGAGTGCAAGGGACAGCGGAGGAGAGCAACAGAGTGCAAGAAGCAGTGAGGGAGGGAGACAGGGACAGGGAGCATGAACAGTCAGGAAGAGAGCAGAGAGCTAGAGACAGTGTGAGTGAATGAGGCAGCCTCAAGACAAAGAAGCACTCTTCCTCTTCTCCACACACACTGTGAAACCATAAATATTTTTTTTCCGAAGGGCAGAGCCACACTGACCACACACAAAATCTTTTCAGTCGTCCATGGAAAGAATGACGAATTATATAAGCACCTCCTTTCTCCTTCTTCAAAAGATAAAAGTGGATTTATTTTTCCTCTTTGAAATCAGGGTCTGAAATACTGTCGTCTTAATAATGCCAGTCTGAATTAGTGGGGTAATAAAGGCTGCACGAGGAACAGACACTCAGGGACACACTGGGATGAACTTATTCATGGCCTGCCAAAACCCATCCGGCCGAGCAGAGAGGGCAGTAAAGAGACCACAGCGACATGACTGAAGCTCCACACCAGAAACATCTTTACAGTGAAACACAACTGAGCCGTCCTGTGAAACAAACCCCGCAGCAACACAACTAACAAAGCTCCCATTTTAAATTATACAGTGGGGGTCCTGTTTAAATGTGTTTATTGGCACAGCAAGTGGTTGAAAATGAGACGTGTTAAAATGTTAAATTCTCTGTAGTATTTATCATACAACAGTTAGTTCCACCCACACAAGTTGATTGCTTGAGGATCATCTCGCCACAACAGCATGCTCTTTACCCACAAACACTGTATCACTCTGCTGAACAGCATCAGTAAGCAAATGAAAAGAATTAAGACAATGTGGTGGACCTGGAGGTTGGTTTGCCAGTTTCTTGTTGCCCTGATTGTGGGTGACATCAATGCAACAATGTGATGTGACAACTCTTTATATAAACTCAAACCTCGGGAGGCATACAGACACAGAGACTCAATCCGAGTTTAGCTCAGAAGGGTTCCTATTGTGTTTGTGGTTTGTTGTGTGTTACCATCTGTGAATAAATACACATGGTAACACGTTACCACCGTTGTCTGTGAATCTCCGAGACCTGTGAGGTTGGCCAGTCATTTGACTCAGTCCTCTTCCTGGGATCACAACAAAAATTCACAAAAATAAAAAACAAATGGGCATGAAATACAGTGAGTGGGAAATCATATTTGATAGATGCCTGAATATCAAACATAATTGTCTGCATTCTTTTGATGCATGTTCTATTTTTATGAACTTCTGGTGGTGACAAAACTTTTTCCAATTGTCGCTGGTGTATATTGATATACACCAATTAAAATTATTTAATTGCAAGACATTTTCACCAATTCTATTATAATAAAGTAAATTAAAAAACCTGCCAGATTTCCATTATGACAATTATTGGACAAAACAAAAGACAAATACACATTTGTTGTGTAATGGCTACTATACTAATGAAACAAATTCATTTAATCGCAAATATTACTTTGACACAATAAAACTATACAATAGAATGTGTGAAATATACATTTGTTATTAACAACCCACAAGGAGTATAGTTTCAATAACAATCTAACTTACTCAAATATATATTTTATCTTGAAACAAACCAATGAATAATGTCAACTCTATATAATAATGTTTAGATGTACTATTATGTACAAGCATATTTATATTGATATTGGAAGATACTTCTAAAACAACAAAAAACAACAAAAACATTCAAACAGGAAATATTTGTGAGACTTGAAAGCTACACTAAGAGAAACAGTCCAGTGACGTGATTTCATTGTGTGTGAAATATCACCCACAACAACAATGATGATAAAATGGGTATAACCAGAAAAATGTGAGAAATTACACTGGCCTGCTCAACCTCAACCACATGCTAGTATAGAGTGACTCCGCAGTGCATGTTGACATTGACATGGATATGCTGCTTTCTGTGAAACATTCAACGTTTTTTTCGCCTGACAGTGACAATTTGGCGAGATTACATCGTTGTCATTTAAAAGAAAACTGCTCATTCTGTAACCTTCCTGCTGCTGTAGTCCCTCACTGTCTTCAAACGCAGACTGAAGACTCATCTGTTTCAGGAGTATTAACTCCATAAAGACATTTGTTTCAACAGGATTTAAATGTGAGGAATCTCTAGATTCTAGCCTCGTCTACTAGCTAAGGATATTCTGAGTGAACAGCAAAGCACTTTTGTAAGTCGCTCTGGATAAGGGCGTGTGCTAAACGCCGTAAATGTAATTCAGAGCTCTGTGAGTCCAATAACTGAAAACAGCACCACGTTAACAGTGTGATGTCTGCAGGTCACAACGCTTCCTTTAAGCCATTCACATGGAGTTTCAAAATCTCCACCCTGGAAAACAATTTCCAAAACATTTAGTTTTCAGTATTAATAACAGAGCCTAAGCGATTGATGCTCTCCATCTTCTTAATGTGTTTCTAAAGTCTGCAAAGTCCAGCCTTAGAGTTTAACGATGCAGATACTTTGTTTGTAAAGGATGAAGGAGCCTCATTCATCTGGCCGGCCGAGCCACGTACATGATGGAGACACTGAAAAAGAGGCAGGAGGGCCAGTGTTCTGGCCAGGCTGAGACGGCAAACTCACCGCCTGCCTCTACCCAGCACACTACTGGCTAATGTACAGTCCCTGAACAATAAACTGACCAAACTTCAGACACAAAATTACTCCAAAGGTTTTTCCAAAATATTACCTGCACTACCCGGAAAACATGCACGTTGAACTACTGCTATAACACCTTCTGGGTGGTGTACAAAGCCCTCCCCCAGCGTAAATTGGACAAATCAGATCACTCCTACATCCTGCTTCTGCCCACCCACAGGCTGAAACTGAAACGGGAGCCACTCACCGTCAAGGAGGTTCACCACATGTTGGTCCATTCAGACACTGTGCTCCAGGACTGTTTTGATCACTTGGACTGGAAGATGTTCTGTGATTCGTCTAAAAG
This sequence comes from Acestrorhynchus altus, assembly GCA_034509495.1. Classification (NCBI taxonomy): domain Eukaryota; kingdom Metazoa; phylum Chordata; class Actinopteri; order Characiformes; family Acestrorhynchidae; genus Acestrorhynchus; species Acestrorhynchus altus. Next base: position 18,022,540 of record CM067505.1, read on the forward strand.
CATTGATGAATATGCCAATTCAGTGTATTCACTGGATTAGAAAGTGCTCAGAGGATGTTGTGCCCACATAGACAGTTTGTGTTTACCCCAATCAGAAGATTTGCACAGCTCTGGATGCATGCACCACTGCTTTTAAATCTGGAAACATGGAGGAGTATAAAATGCCAGCTACTCTCTGCAAAACGTGAGTACAGAGACAAAGTGGAAGCAGTCACAAGCATGTGGCAGGGGTTAAACACGTGGGGAATTCTCACTCCTTGTGCTTTCAGATGAGCTAAACTACTTTTATGCTAGTTTTGAAGCAAATCACAGCATGTCCATAGAGAGCGCCATGTCCACCACTGAGCTCAACCCACCCTTCACCTCTGTAGCTGATGTGTGCAGAGCCTTCTAGTGTGTCAATCCCCATAGAGCTACTGGCCCACATGGCGTTCCAGGGTTTGTGCTGAAACCGATCTGCACATGGTTATCAGGAGTCTTTACAGACATTTTCATAAGCTCACTCTCCCTCTCAGTTGTGCCATTATGTTTCAAATTGGCCACCATCATCCCTCACTTGCTTAAATGACTTGTGCTCGGTTGCTCCTCTGTCATACATGCTTTAAAAACTGGTCAGATATTTCATCTGCTCCTCACTGCAATTCGCATACAGATCCACTGACGATACAAGTGCCCTCACTCTGTACACTGCCCTCTCCCACCTGAACAAGTACAACACGTGTGAATGCTGTTCGTGGACTACACTTCAGCTTTCAACAACAATCCTTCCTCCGAGGTTGGACATGAAGCTCGGTCTGAACAGCTCTCTGTACAGCTGGATCCTAAACTTTCTTGGCAGGTGACGAGGATGGGTAGAAACACATCCTCCTGACTGACCCTCAACACCGGAACCCGTTAGGGCTGTGTGCTCTGCCCACTCCTGTAGTCCCTGTAGACCCATGACTGCAAAGACAGACACAGCTTCAACATCATCATTAAATTTGCTGATGACAATCGTAGGCCTGATCTCCAACAATGACCAGGCAGCCTGCAGAGAGGAGGTCAGCCTTCTGACACACTGGTCAGCTCCCAAACTTTCTGGATTTATACACAAGCCACTGAGGAAGACCAGGACGATTATAAAGGACTCCACCCACCCAAACTACTGTCTGTTGCCAAAGCTGCACAGCAGAATGAGGGTACAGAAGCATGAGGACCAGAACCAGCCATTTCCAAGACATCATCCTCTCCCAGGCCACTGGGCTGCTAAAAATTCAGTAACCCAGTGTTCCAGTCCACAGCCAATCACAATTCATCTCACCTGCCTCAACACACAACAAATTCTTTCTGCATCTGCATTTTACTCACTAAAAGAGCAGCAACTATTTGCTCAGGTACACTACACCAAAGACATTCTCCTACTTACCTTCTCACACTACAGCTACATTGAATTCTATACCCACACGTAAATAAATGCAAAGAACCCTAATATTTACACACACAGAACTTCTACAGTGCAATAATCTATGTATAGTGCAAGTTAATGTGTATATAGTCTATTATATTATCTTAATATATTTCTTTATTATTATTTTTCTTCTACTTTGTTTACTTTTGCATCCATTTTACTGCCCTTTACTACTTGTCAAAGATTCTCTCACTCACCCTCACACCTAAATAATGTGATGTGAGAATAACCTTGATTTGATGTACATTGTGAAGTTTGTGCCCAGATACAGGGGCTGAAAGGCGACAGTTACAGCGGTACGATCGCCCGCCACAAGCCAACAGAGGCTTGCAGCTCAGGGAAGGTCCAGCTCACTTCCTTTAAAGGAAATATCCCACAGCTGTGTAAACCGCAGAGGATTCTGCTAAAGGAACTCCCAGTCGCATGACAGAGTCGGGGAGGGGGGCAGGAAGAGGGAAAAGTTTGAGCCTACAGTGGGACACAGGCAAACTGAAAGAGAGAGTGAGAGAGTAGGTCACTGCCAATTCGCTTGGCACTGCTTCCACTGACGCAGAAGAAAGCAAATCAGAGCAGCTGGAATGAAAACTGGTCTTGTTAGAGCAAAGAGAAGTCTTGCGTACTGTTTCAGGCAATTTACGGGATGGATATCATCCATCTGTGCATGATATCCATCCCATACATACATTGCAAATGTATACAACATAAAAGGCCAGCAAAGGCCATTTAAGCACTTCAGAAGTCAGATCCATTTATCATTTGACAGCAATCAAAGAAAAATAAGCCACAGGAAAGTTCTCACGGCCAAGACAAACAAAGCTACCACTAATCCTTAATGCTTCGAGTTAAACCAAAACCCCAACCGCGTTGAAAACCAGCCTAGGTTGCAGCTAAGCTGCAGAAAATAAAAGGTCAATCCTCATGAGCTGTGGTAAACCTGTTAATCATCCAGAAACAAATATTGACATTTTCTCCAGCTAGACTGTTCCGCTCCGTTTTCACCTGCCAGTTAGCAAAGGAACAGTCCAGCAACGAATTAACTCAGTTTTTCTGCTTGTATTTTCCTGCTTAAAAGACATTCACTATTATGCAATATTCCAGACTTGTGCCCTGATTAGGCAACTCGACAATGTAGTCAGGTATCAACAGTAACTGACCCTGAAACAGTAGCATGTCGTTCACTAAGGAGAAAGAATCTTGTGTGCAAACCAACAATTCCTCCTTCTCATCCACTGCACTATCTGAGTAATTGGATGACATTGAAATGACAATATTCACCACTTGGAATGGCCACCGAGTCTGTCTAGACTCCATGTTTTGTCAGGAAATCATGGTATTGTAAGAAATACCACGTGTGAGAGCACAGAACATTTCTTGTAGCCATGCTGCTTGATGTTTAAATCTTGTCCCTGGTGTACCATCTCTCTGTGTTTGCACGCTCACTGGCTGCAGGTAGTCACTGCATCGAGCTGGGCCTCAGCGCTACTGGATTTGGACTCCCCAACATGTCCTGAAATTCAGGCTGCTAGATGCACCATATATCCAAATGTCTGGGGACAGTCCTACTAATGAAAACACTCTGCTACTTTAAGATTCACGCATTATTAACACAGATGTGCACATGCACACACAGCATGTCTAGGTCTTATACAGAAGTAATGCCAATAGAATAGGACTCGCTGGAGCAGATAAACAGGTTTTGGCACCATGTCTAATGTCAGGTATGGACTAGAAGGGTATAAAGGAATAAAGGAAACCCCCAATCACCGAGCTGAGGGACAGTGGAACTGTGTTCTCCGGAATAATGGCACTCCATCCAGCACCCCTGGGATGAGCTGGGGAGTTGTATGCAATCTAATGCTCAGTTTCTATTGTAAAAGTCCAAAAAAAAAAAAAAAAAAAAAAAAAACAGACTCAAATAAATCAGGACAAATAATGGAATACCCTTCAATATGAAAAAAAAGCATAGTCCATAGCAGTGCGTCTTCTGGTGCCTGTGCCTGCAATGCCTAGATGTTTACAAACAGCTTCCAAGACTGTGCCAAGCAAAAACACTGGTTTGCCTCTTATTGGATTCTAATAAAAGATAGCATTTACTTTTTTGTGCAAATAAAAGATTCAACATTATTAATGTCAAATCATATCAGTAATATTGTAATGTAGTGCACATTTTAGGTTACATTGCTTGCACAGAGAGAAAGAACAAGACAGTGAGCGAGACATAAAAAAGAGGTCTGAGTGTTAAAAGCTGTCTGGCTACACTGCTCATTACAATCTGTACTGTACACTGAATTACAAACAGTTGCTTTCCTGTGCAACACAACCAAAATGAGCTTCCCTCTCTCCCTGCTTTAGAATTCAGGAATACAAAAATTCCAGGCATTCCCAAAAGTACAATGAATCCGGACTGTCTGGAACTACACACAGGGATCAACAGGGACAAATCGAGATCTAAAACTGCAAAATGTACAATTTCGGAAATTCACCAACTGCACCTGGATCATACAGTGCCAGAAGTCACATAAGCAGGTTTATCACAGATCACTGAACAACTCCACACTGTTTGAGTGAGCAAGGATTTAGGGATAATTTTGACAGTTTCAGCGCCGTGCTAATTGGCTTAATAAAAATGCAGATTATCAGATAGTTTCATAGCTTTGCAGGTTCAGCTCATAAAAAGAAAGAAAGAAACAAGTCACAGAAACAAACACTAATGGAAAGCCATTTATTTTGACATCATAAATGAATCTGAACATTCAGAAGTAATGATGCACTGCACACTGAACACACACAACTCTTTCTAATATTGAATGTTGTTGCTGGTGTTGCCTTGGTGACAAACAAAATATGGATCTGCTGTATCTCAGTGACTACAACTTAACACATGCCAGGAAGATTTAGATGGGACCAAAACAGACCCCTATTCTCACAATCATATTGTGTTCTATATCAATCTGCCTTTTACAGTGTATTTCACTTTGTGAATTAAAAAAAAAACAACAACAATAAGGCTCTGATGTTCTGAGACACAGCCTCCTCAAGACATAGCCAGCATTAACTTGGTCAGTAGTTTGTGCTACTGTAGCTCTTTTGAAGGATCAAATCAGCCTAGAATTTTCCTACAGTGTGAGCAGATAAATCGCAGGCTTTGTCCCGGAAACAACAAAAAATATTCCAACATCTAGTGTAAAGCCTTCCCTGACGGCCCTGATTTCAGAAGAAACTGAGGCTGAGCAGTTGTCCACAAACTTTTGGCCATATAACGAATGTACATTTAAGACTTTCTTGCCAATTTTTGGGCAAACAAATCACTTTAAGGTGGTGTGCTGGGCAACCAAATGAAAGGGAGTGGCTATGGATATGAGCTATGAGTTTTCAGCTGCTGCTTTTCCAGCGCTGGTTAAATGAATGGAATTACAGGAAACAACCCACCCACAAGCCACTAGACACACATGCACACATTCCAAAGAGGGGGGAAAAACCCTGGCTGTGTTACAGAATGGAAGCACATTTGTTTCAGTGCACTTCTCTCCCGGCCCCTCTCTGCGAAAGCCATCGCTAATGCGTTTTACTGAGCAGCTGCCAGTGCTGCAGCGTCCTGTTCCCGCATGAAAGCGAATGCGGTCGGATACCTGAACCCGTACAGTGGAAGGACTCCTACAAAAGCAGCAGATCCTGGTGTATAAACATCTGCAGGAGTCTATCAAAGAATTTAGCATTAGACACAACAATTTGGTCAGCTTGTTTAATGTGATTGGCTGAATGTGCTCACAGCCTATCAAAGTTCAGAAAAGCTAAGGAGATGCTGTAAGCGAGGAAGCGTTATCCTGCTGAAAAATTCCAGTTCGAAGCCGTGCCATGAGAGGCAACACATATGGCCTCAGGATGTCCTGCAAATAAATCACCGAGCTGTTAGTTTCCCCTCCGCAGATCATCACACCAGCAGTTGGGGTAGTGTCGCTTAACAGCAAAGGCAGGATTGAAGGATAACCACAAGGGCTCCAAACCCAAACCTGACAGTTATCAGAACCCAAACAGAACCTGGATGTGTTGATAAAGAGTATACAGTTCCAGCCCTATTTAGCCCCAAGTAACAACTGCTTCAAAACCCTTCCAAACAGCTTGGTCAGGATGGCCTAGCTGGCGGCAATTGGTTGAAATGACCATTCTGCTTCTCTCAGTTGAATGATTTGTCCCCTCTCAAAATCTGTTAACTGATCAAAATCTCTTTGAGTGCATCATGTCTAAGAGTCAGCAATCTCTGAGCAAGACGTATACTACCCAAAAGTAGCGGGGGAAACACCCATGGTCTCATGGATCATGATCATAACAGCAGGCCAATTCGAGACATCTATCTGCATACATAATTTTTTTTTATTGTCAATGAGTGAATTTTCTCTCTTTGGATATAGTATAATTTCTGTCATGACAAACTCTGTAGATGTTATCGTTCTTCGGCAGCTGCCAGACAGGCTTTGTGTGCAGTGTGTGTGTGTGTGTGTGTGTGTGTGTGTGTGTGTGTGTGTGTGTGTGTGTTTAAAACAGAAAGTAACTTTTCATGCAACACTTTACTCACCCACAACCATGAGTGTGAACTCAAATCCTCGTTTCACAGACTTTCTGTAAACTTGGTTGGGGAGATTTGCGAAACCCACATATCCCTCCAGGTTCTTCTGTTGCTGTGGGCGAAAACCAAACACAGTCATTGGTTTAAGCAACTGTCTGGTCTGTTTGACAAAACACTACAAATGACATGAGAGCAATGCCTCTGAGGGTACCTGACTTGAACTAAAAACGCTCTTAACACTTAAAAGATTAGCAGGAGTCTAACAATGTGGCATAAGTGGCTCTAGTTTTGGAATTTCTTAGTCATTATTATTCCATTTGCATTCACATTGGGGAAAAGATCAGACACTCCAGAACAGTAATGTCTATTATAAAAAAGGTGCTTTGCATGTTTGTGTGAATTTAGCATGAAAATAACTATGCTACACTCAACACAGTCTTGCCCTTGTCCACACAAGGGTGTATACAAACCAGCCTATACACACCCTTGAGCACAGCCCATGAAAGTGCCTCCATGCGCAGCCATTTCGTCTGCATTTTTGTCCCTGCCCAGAATAAATATGACCGTTTGCCTCAGACTTGATTGACCCATTTCTGCCCTGCATGATGTAATTAAATGCCTTTTCAATTTTCCAGAGGATAAGTCAAAATATTTACCCAGATGTCAATTTGGACAGAAATAACATAACCTGAGGTTATTTTTAAGGCTAATTTTACAGGAGGTAAGAGAGTCCAACATTTTTATGGACGGGGAAGCATGCAGTCTGAAAAATGAAATGTCATGATGCATTTGGATGCGACTTAAATCACAGAGAACTCCTGGTAAAAATATATTTACCGTACCTCCCAATATAAAATGAATTCTGTCTGAATAGGGCTTTAGAGGTGAGTTCTATGCATTAGGACAGATGATGTTTCAGTGCAATATTAGATGATGTGTTGTCAGAACTTCAAGCCAGCAGAATTTATGACCACGCCAACTTAGCTGAATTTTATTCATTTTTATACACTTGTAGTCTTACAGTAAAAAAAAAAAAAATTACATCTCACTCTATAACGCTGATCCAGTTGAATATACGGAATTATTATATTTTAGAAATGTTCATGTAACGCAAATATGTACATGAGATATTTATAAAACTACAATTAGTAAATGTCCTTTCTGCATTATGACGTGTATATGTAGTACGAGGTCAGTATGAAGCGAACCACTGATGTTCTACAGAAAACTATCAGGTAATGTGAAGCTGTTGAAGTAGATAAAGACTGTGCCTTATACTTACTGCTACTTTGGAGATCATCGAGATCATTATTCCACAGGTGAATAGATGAGTGATGAAAGTAAAAAAGGTCCAGGATTCACCAGTCATCAAGGCAGAAGTGTGGGGAAAAATGGGAGAGAGAGAGAGAAAAACAAACATTAAGTGTGTATTAAGGAGCTTTTCAGACTTGGCTGTTCTTCTGCCAGGGAAGACAGAAACAAATTTCACATTCAAGCCAAGTGGGGAAATTCACATTACAGCAGCAAAGGGTCAGCAAGGGATAGTAAGGCCCTCAGTACAAGAAAACAGATAATAAATAAAAACAGTGTAGTATATACACAATATACAGTATAAACATTGTTATTTTATATTGAAAAAAATACTGTGTGGAGTTAAGGGAGTCTTTGTGAGTTATCTTTTTGATAATGTCAAAGTGATTACACCGTATCTACAGAGACAATATCTTTAGTAATATTGTCAGGCTACAGTGAAGTTCAGACAGAATTGCAATGGGCTGCAGTTGGGTTCTAACTTAATTTTTAGGGTTACTTTCAGATTCAGGTAGAACTGCGTCAGGCTACAATCAGACTCACAACCAGGCTACAGTCAGGTTCAATGAGAGCCTTGTTACAGTCAAGTTCAGAGGGAACCTCATTGGGCTACAGTTGATTTGTTAGGGTTAGTCAGGTTCAGACAGACGTTCGTCAGTGAGACAGAATTGTATCAGACTTCAGTAGCGTTTGCATAAAACCTCAGGCGCCTATAGCTGTGTTTATACAGAACCCAGACAAATCCATGCCAGGCTAGATTCGGATTTGGACAGCATCTTGTCAAGCTACCGTCCAGTTCAGACTACAGATGGACTTGGACAGCCCTAACTGGAGTGGCAGTAATGAGCTTTCCATTCACCAAATATTGAGAAGTTTGACTGGAAAGAACTGTCCCAACAGATGGACCGACCATGACCTATTGGTTTTCCAAGGTTGCTTCCAAAATTCTGAAATGCCAAATCCAAAACTCCCAGAACTGTCTGGCGTGTTTGTGCTCCCAGTTGTTTAGAGGGGACCGCAAAAAGCAGAGTGATATAAAGAGAGCAAATGGCTGTAAAGATAATTCTGCTAAAAGCAAAGACTTAATTTTGATTGATTAGATGTTGCTCCCAATCAGGCTAACTTACGTCATGTAAAGTTTCTGTAGAGGAAGGAAACGACTTGTTTTATTTTACTTTCCTGTCAAAAATTCGTAGTTGTGCAGAACGTTCATGAAACAATGGAAAACCAGCCATTGACTGAAGACTAGTTGCACATTAGAAATTCTCAGCTGGTCCAAACCCTGCCTGATGAGGGAGGACTGTTTGCAGTTCACAGCTGTATGATTAACTGCTTGCAGAGAATGTGACGGTTCACAGCTTGTCTGCTTTAAAATAAATGTGAAACTGAACTGAACCTTTTAAGGACTACTCTTAAACTGTGAGAACAGATCCTGCATGCCTACAGCTGTGTTCATCAGACTGATCATATTTAAGATTGTTTGATAAGCCGATGAGGATTGTGGGATTATGAACTGAACAAGACTGCTCTACATTAAAACAGTGGCAAGTATGGAAAAAGAAGATGGAACCAATGGACTAGAGCCTTCAAATCATTATAAAGCATCAAAATACAACAGTCCCAAACACAGGTGGTAAAGGAAACGACTGGTACCACGTTTAATGTCAGACGTGGATTAGAGAGGTATAAGGCCCCCCCAGCACCAAGCTGCGGAGCAGTGGAACTGTGTTCTCTGGAATGATGGTGCTCCATTCAGTACTTCTGGAATGGGTTGGGCAGTTAGACAAGGTGGGGTGATGAGTAATAGTGAGGTCAGAATGTTGGATAATCACTAATGAATGCAATCAAATCCTCACAACAATGCTCCAAACACGAGTAGAAATCCTTCCCTGGACAGTAGAAACATTTACTCTGATAATAAACTCTAAATAGCCTTGGTTGATGAATGAGCAGGTGCCCTAAGACATTTTTGTCCAAAGTGTCCATATGTGCTACTGCTTATCAACCAAAAATAAGCTAATTACTACTCAAGACATTATTTTTGATTCAAATCCTTGTATAAAGTGCTGCGACACACGCAGAAAATGTTCAACATCTGCTCTCACAGCTTTGTGTGTTCCAGCAAACCGACAATAAAATCCTCCCACAAAACACAGCAGGCCTGCGAATAGCAACCATGTCTGCTGAAGCTGCAGATTAGTAAATAAGATTTCTGTGAAGCAAGTCCTTCTCATTTGACTAAGAAAATGTCCAGAAATTAAACCAGAGAAAGGGACAAGGAAGTAGAGGGCCAAGCTAAAAATAGCTTGATGACCCATGATCGAACCAGCATTACACCAGTTAGTTCTCGCCTTTCAATGTGAAAGGCTGAGTGGCATGCTGAAAGCCGGGACCTCCAGACAATTCTGAATGAATTTTTTCATACTGTCTTCGTAATCTGGAAATGACTACAAGCCTAGTTATACGTTTGATCTCTGGACATTCACAATGCCTTTTTCATTTTCTGTCCTGAGGAAGCCAGAATGCTGACACACCTCCGATTTGAAATAGGATGGGGCATCCTCATGTTCAACATCTTGACCTGCTGTCATTTTTGTATTGCATTCAACTAACATGATGCACTGGGGTCAAACAAGCATCTTGAAAAAGTTTTTAGAAGCTCCTCATATCTTCGGTAGCTGAGAAAATGGCCTTTAAAGGCATCTTAAGGACACCAGATGGTGCTCTGAACAGTGTCTTTTGAACAGCATATAAAAACAATTTCTATATCATAATATTGCGTCTGCTAGGCAGGTTACTATCTGCACATAATTTAATTCTTAAAAAGATGACGTCAGTGGATTGTTTGGGTTGTGGAAATGGTTTGGTTTCCAGTAGGGAAGAAACTTTGCAGATAAATTATACTGTAGAAAAAAAACATTGCAATTATCAGCTACTCTTTAAATATATGGCGAGCAGTTTTTTTTGGTACTATAATTAAATGCTACTTCTTTAATATAATACTTGTGTGAGGTTTTCATCACACTGCATCACATATTCCTCTTTCTCTTAAGCATACTGGGATGTGTTTAAGTCATACTGCCCAGCCCTATTCCGAACATCAGCAGAGCAAACCGGCCTGATTGGCTGTAATACAAAACAATATGGCTTTAGCAAAACCTGTTTAATCAGTTTTTCACATCACATACCAACAGTCAACCAGCCTTAAATACAAACCAAAGGAAAGTCTGTAGTAGACGCTACACCACTTCCTGTCTAGGTGACACTTTCTTTACAGGACAGGTGTTGGCTGTGTAAAATGCAACGTCAGTGTGAGCACACAAACTGACATACAATTTCACTGATATAGTGTGTGTAAGAAATTACAAACAATGCAAAAATCTGCAGACGATAAAAGACTGAGAAAAGGAAGACGGCTTTGCATAATGAAGTGTTTTTTTCATGACTCAAACTTCCTGGCTAACCCCAAAATCAGCTTTGCATTTGAGAGGAAATAAAACATTTCCTCAGTTCAGCCAGTTTCTCCCACTATTCATACTGAAAGCACGTTCAGCCTTTTCTGATACGGATCAAGACCAACAGTACATCTCAGGCTGTACACAACATATGCTGTATGACTGAAGATTTGTGGACACCTGCTCTCCAGCTTTTCTTTTGAAGCAAAGAGCATTAAAAAGGGTCTTAGATTCTTGCTGTAATTTAAACACTATATGACCAAAACTCTGGACCTCTCAACCAGGATTTCTTCTGAAATCAAAGATACGTGTAAAGAGATTGAACTGTTCAGAATCACAAGTAACCACTTGTTATTCGTGATGGGGATCCATACAGTATCTTTGGTTCCTCTGCTCTTCAGCTCAGTACTCTCTATCATAAACTTGGCATTGGGCATGGTGACTTTAAGCTTGTGTGGCTTCTCCATGGCCTCCCATTCTTATCAGGCAGCACTTTTCTATGGAGATACAAGCTGGATACACACTTGCAGTGCAGTGTGTACATTTGTAATACAACTGAACTCAATAATAAGCTGGTGTGTTCACAAACTCAGACATGGTGATTTATACCTCTAGGTATATAGTTTATATGGCTTTGTGTTAAAAACAAATTTCCAATATACCTTTGTGTCTTAGACGGGCTGTTTTGGGAGCTATGGTGATTGAGAGCTCAGGAATAAGCAGGGCAAGGCAAAATTTTACTTGGCTAAATAAGTGTAGATGTGGTTCTCATGACATTCCTGTATGCATAAGGAAATGACTTTGATGAGAACAATGTGTTGGACAGCTGACACCAGAAAATGTGAACACATCTGTTAAAGAACCATGAAAGTAGGGCTGGGCAATGCAACTTCAAACATCTTGATTCACTGAGCATTTTACCTTGATTAAGATTAATGACTGATTATTTTAATCAAGTTATTTTAATGACAAATCATTTTCATTGGTTCAAGCTGATAGAGTTGCTCAGTTGACTCAGACGTCTTCCCCATGCAGCATTAACAGAATCATTTTTAAAAATTGGTAAGAGGTGCTGAATGGCAGTTTGATTAATTTTAGATTAACTGCCAACCCAGATATGCAGGATTTTATTAAGGGTATGCAACTGGGCTACACTTTTGCACAACTGCGTGTTAAAAAAATAATTTAAAAGTACAAAAAGATGTTGGTTCGGCTTGGTACGAGTTTGGTAACGCAGAAAAATAACATACTTCAAAACCCTTAAAGAGCTTTAGTGTTCAATGTTTGCACAGTGAAGCACAACAATGATGCCACTTGTCTAAGCCACTGATTTTATGACTGAAATAAGATGTAAAGACAACAATGTCAAAATAGTTTTCTCAGTTGTTTTACTTTGAAACAGAACATTGAGTGATAAAGAATAATGAAAGCAGAATTTAAACATGAGCCAGTCCCTCTCTATGTGCAGCAGAGGGAAAGTGCAGAGAGTCAACTAAACTACTGTTACCATAGCAATGCTAATCTAATTCTTAGTTGCTAAATTTCACTGGTGATACTTGCTTGCGTAAATTTGTACCCGACATTTGGTTCTGCATCCTTTTCATCAATCTTCGGCCACTGTGTGAACACACTGTACTAGGGGTAGGCAACATGACGATATTTAATTGAAATTGTGATACAAAACTGGTTCTCGCGAATATAGTCAAAGCTTCTAAACACTGAACAACAGTGTGATTAATGCCGCATAATTTGGTAAGATGCAGCATATAGCACCTTTTTTTTTTACGAATCTGCCAATCAATTTATTGGTATTCATTTTTTCAATCAAATATAACAGTGTTTTGGTTCTCTGTGCGACAGTATGACCATGACTTTTCAAGAACATGTGTACCGTTTAACCTCTAATGAATAAAAGTAGTTGAACCTAACAATCAACTACAAAACAGATTGTGTTTTAAAAACATTTATTGCCGACTTTATTAAAAGATCAGCAGATGCTTATGGTTTTTGCATGCAAGCAAAATCTGTGTATTCATGCATTTTTTTACACACACACACACACACACACACACACACACACACACACACACACACACACACACACTGTTGTGATACTGCTCCTTGCAGTAGTGATATGCAAATGAGATGGACAAATCTAGGCAGTGATATCTTCCAAATGTAATTCAGTTTGGTCAACAACGACCCAGCTTCTCCTGAAGTGTGAAGCCCTAGAAACAAATGAAAACTTGTTTCAGACAGAAACTGCCTTTTAGGCCCCATTCACCTGACCACAGAGCAGCCAGAACACACAGAATTCAGTCGAGGAACAAGCCTACGTTCTGTGTGGCTTAACAGCCGGAAATAAGGTGTCTGATGAAGTGCATGGTGAAAGAGGGTGACAGATGCAGATAGGTGAAAGACAGTGTGCATCAGTAGCTAATAGTAAAGCAACAGACAGGGACAATATTGGTTTTACCAGGTCCCTTTCAACAGCGACACATTTTTGGACAACATCTTTCACTATATTTCTGGCTGGACCCTTCCCATGACCCCAGCTCAGAGTACTACGTCAAAACTGCCCCGCCAAGTCTCACCGCTTGCGTCGGCAGTCCTCATTTTAGACACATTACTACACTACCCTCTCCTCCCTTCTGACCAGAGCTGGACAGAAATGTCTTAGTAGTCTACATACAAACAACAGCACACTACAATGTGCATATGAGCCAATACAGTGCAGGAAGTGTAGAGGGTACTATGTACATATTAATGAAACACAAAAAGACAAACCAATGTGGGATTTAACCTCAAACATGGGTTCATAATGAAAGGTCAAAATCCCTGCGACAATAAAATTTCATTTATTTGACTCTTTACTGACATTAAGTTTCAAGATACCATTCTCAAAACCACAGAACTAATGTTTAACTAACCTTTTAAAAGCGATGTTTACATGCTGCAGGCTGTGGTTTCTGCGCACTAGACACCGTTACTGTAAGCTTCATAACTTTGGTTCAGAGTAATGTACAGACATGATACGCATATCAAAACAAGCAACAGCTTGTCTACCTTAAATCCACTTGAAAAATGACTATAATACTAAAGACAAATGAGAGAAAGGGTGGGGATATGACCACATGAACACATCTGCACTGAGTTTTATATAAAACATATAATGATCTTAGCAATTAAATCAATACAAAATGCTAAATGTTACAATTAATATTTTTAGCTCATAAACAATACATTATTTTCTAAAGCTTTGATTATTTTCTAATATACAAAATCTGTATTTAGATCTCAAAGTCACATTACAGTAGCATAGATTGGTCTGAAAATAACAATATCTGGCATGTTTATAACTGTAAATTTCAGGTGAGGTCCATTGAACTATCAAAACACCCAGCACATGGCCTAGGGAGTATAATTTTCCATGTTTAGTGTGTGAGGCTTGTAAACATTTGGCAATGTAAACTCATGGCAGTGTTCTTGCTGAATACACTAACTCAGTAGCTATTTGGAACTATGCATGAATAACTTTCTTTGAACTTGTTACTAGTTACACAACTGAAATGGAAGAAAGGCATTAACATACAGATGCGTCATAATATTGCAACAACAATTCAGATGACACTCAGTAGTCCAAATTTAAATTCACCCACTCTTACTTCTGATATAAGTAAAGCCCTTTAAAATAATTTTTTCCCCTTAATTGAGTTTTAATTTCCCCTCACTTCATTTTTTTTTTTAAAGATATTAATCACCAAAATGACATCACAAAAGTGTTCTACATACGTGTTACTGATTAAAACCTGTGTCATTCTACAACGTACATGAGGGGAATGGGAATTTGGCTGTTTACCAGACAGACCTAATAGAAATCGGCCATTACTGAAGTTTGATATGTCTTTGTTTTGAATATCATTCTGAGATACTCAAAGTGTTATACTGCCTACATCTAATGGACACCTACATCCATAGGTCTGATTACAAACCCCACAGTAGATTCATTATTTATTTTACATAGAACCATACAACACTGATAACTGTGTTTAAATCAAAAACAAGCCACCACTGATTAAGCAAAGATTAATTTCACTGCAATATAATCTGCGCTGGTGGGAAATGATCTATTTACTCAACTTAATTAAATCACATCGCTCAGACTCCACAGGGGCTGAACCTGGAGACAGGAAGATGATCAGTGCTGTCTGAAACCACTGCAAAGTCACAACATGCACATTACACTTCATGAGAACAGCTCTGGATCATGATAAATTCCTAAAAGTTGCTTGTGAGCAGTCACAGCAGGGAAGCATTCAGTACTAATGGATTACCCTGGCTCGTTCAGAGATCCAAATCGTTAAAAAAATGTTGTGTAAGCCCTGTTCCCAGGATGCAAATGGTTTGTTTACACTTTGTGTTACCACTAACTTTCAGCTTCTCTCAATGAACTAAATATACTAAACGAATAACCACTGCTGTATCGAAATCTCTTCTGAATAATTGTAATTACAATTGTAACAATGCTACAACTTCTAATCTGGTACATATAATGAAATATTAAATAGTGGATCAGATTGAAGTGCTAAATGTGATGAACTGAGCGCTGTCTGGATTAAATGATCACCACAGCGTTTTGCATGGCTTTATTTAAGTCATGTAAGTGAGGTAGGACTTCCATGGATCACATAGATAAACGAAAGTCCCCATCACCAGTTTCCTTGTTGTCCTTCTTTTAAACAATTTTGGTATGTACGGCCACTGCATACCAGTAACACCCCACAAGATCCATTATTCCTGCTTCCAAAATATCATATAGCATCCGCAGACACTTCAGATATGATGCTGATATACGGTGTCATGCAAAAGTTTAGGCACCCTTGGTCAAAATTACTGTGAACGGATAAGCAAGTTGAATATGATCTCCAAAACACTTAACATTTAAAGCTAAACATTTTCCCCTGTATTATTTTGGTTGTGTATCATTTTAGAGTGACAAAGAGGAAAAGAGTACCTTAGGAAATTTTGTACAAGCGATTTTAGGGCTCAGATAACTCTGGCCAAGGTCTCAAACCTTAATTAGCCTGTTAGGATTATGGCTTGTTCACAACCACTGTTTGCAAAGGCCAGAGGATGCAAATTTCCAAGCTTTATAAATACCCAGACACCTCTAACCTTGTCCCAAATAACAGCAGCCATGCGTTCTTCTAAGCAGCTGCACAGCACTCTGAAAATGAAAATAGTTGAGGCCCACAAAGCAGGAGACGGCTATAAGAAGAGAAAAGAATTTACAAGCTGTGATACTTGCCAAAGTGGGTACTACTAGGTGCCAACTCTGCAGCCCTTTTCCTTTTGTTATTTTGAAAATTAAAATAAAAATGTTTTTGCTTAAAATACAAAGGGGTCACCTTTAATTCTATGCCTTTTAAAGATCATTTCATCTTCATTTACATTTATGGCATTTAGCCGATGCTCTTATCCAGAGTGATGTGTTTACTCATATTACAGAGGTGAGCCAGACTAGTGTTAGGAGTTTTGCCCAAGGACTCTTTTTGTTTAACACAGTGTAGTTGCCCAGTCTGGGAATTAAACCCCAAACTCCCACATGGTGTGGTGGCTTGCTGGTGGTGTTATATGTTGGACCACACCAACCACATCTGCCCATGGTTTAAGTCAGCATGTTGTTTTAGCTACACAGTGCTAAGATAAACAGAGTTTTATAGTTAATCCTAAGTAATTCTAATATGGCTTTGTGCTCCATAAAGCAGCACTGTTATCTCATGGTGACAGTATGAGGCTGAGATTACATGGCTGTTAAATAAATGTGTTGTTTGTATCTATCGTGTTTGTAATTTTAAACATTTTAAAAACACCCAGACCTTCTGATGACAGCATATATTGCAGAAAGATATGGCTCAGGGTGAGGCCAGGGTCTGTTTTCATGAAGATGATACTTATATCGATATAAAAAACTTGATCCATGGGAAGCTTTATGAACACAATACTCTGATCTATGGGAAAGAATTCTACTCATGCAGCAGCACACACACAGACGTTGAGAGAGCTCACTAGTTGATTGTAACCATAAATACAGTTACCAAGGTTACTACATCTGTAGGTCCCCAAACAAAGTTGGTGGAAAGTGGGATGTCTGTTTACTTCTCTTCATGCTGGACTGACAGGTCGGTTTCACACTGTAATGCAATGCTTTTTCTTGCTCATTTTTGTGAAGTGAATGTGAAAGGGCAGCTGAACCTAAGGCCCCCTGGCTATTAAAGGACCTGTATCAACAGTTTAATTAGTTTATTCTAGTACATATGCAGGAATACATTTTCTTTTATAATTTCACTGTTTACATCCCAGTCCATATATATAAAATAAATAAATAAATAAAAAATTAAAATTAAATAAATAAATAGCAACAAAAAACAGCCGGTTTAAATCCATGGTTGTCGTCGTCACACAAAAAAAAAAACCTGTGGCTTTACAAACATCCACCTATTCAACCTGCAGTAGTTTAGGCACAGCCATTCACACAGTCATAAAGGACTGTTTCAACCTGGAGATCTTTCACAAAGCAGGAATTCTAAATGCATTTACTCCATCATGAGCTCACAACTTTACTATTCAGTTTCTAACGTGGCACACCTTACTAACAGATGGTCCAGAGGCCAATGGAAGCAAATCTTAGGTAACCAAAGGATTTTCAGATTAAAAAAATCATCTTATGTAGTGACTGACATCTTTTGGAATTGAATCTGAATTCTGGATAGACAAAAAAGTGTCTATATATTTCAGTCATCTGATACTAGTAATGATTAGTAAAGCATACGTAGTTTATAAAACAGTAATTGTAGGCCCAATTAATGCTCTAAAATAGCCAATAGCATTTAGTAAACTGGTACGTTTCCTCTTGGCAAGACAGATTTAAGCCATAATGTGATTAACCTACAGCCCTGATTCTTTAACCCAGCTCTTCTAATCTAATGTCACTGAAAACACTGCTTTCAATCAGGTACATAACCTACACTAATACAGATGATATACGTCTATAAGAGTATTAGGTCAATCCAAATAGAAACATTTAGTATAAACATGTGACATATGAATAGAGGAAATTACCCCATAGAACAACAGAAAGCACCTGTTGTATAAATACACAACTAGTGTCATCATTGCCATACATGGTACTAGACTGGGTTGCAACATATGACCTGAATATTAAAATCAGTGACAATATTGCTGAATGTACCTTTCAACATATTAAAATATGATAATCACTCAAGATGACAAACGTCTGACAATGCCTGTGTAGTTTTGACCAAAACCAACGATGCTGCATCAAATGAACACCCTGGTTCATGCAAATATCTCCCCATATACCAACTGCAGCTTTACTGCAAAGACCACACAGTGCAATAATGATAAAGAATCTGAGGAACAGTCCTGCTGTAGGTACATTTTTGGGCAATTCAATC
Source organism: Acestrorhynchus altus (assembly GCA_034509495.1). Taxonomy (NCBI): domain Eukaryota; kingdom Metazoa; phylum Chordata; class Actinopteri; order Characiformes; family Acestrorhynchidae; genus Acestrorhynchus; species Acestrorhynchus altus. The sequence goes on from CM067505.1 coordinate 18,040,795, forward strand.
TCTGCATTTTCACCTGAACAACATGTGTAATGGGTTACTGCTTCAGTAAATACAGCATCTCCAACTCACACCTCAGAAACGCAACAAGTAAACAAATGATATCAGGGTGTGTCCATCAACTTGACAGCAACCACAAACTACCTCATAAAAAAGTTACTACACCAAATGCTTATGGATAGGATAATGGTCAGTTCAGTCCAACAAGTCAGTTTTAAAACAACATGTTGACACAAAACACATCATCGTTAACATTATATAGGGCTGAGCAATATGGCCACATATATGTGTCGCCTGAAGACAATATGTAACCTATGATTTGATGCATTCTGTGAACAATCCAACGTGAAAAAGGAGAACACCCCATGAAGTCCTTCAGTCTTTTTCACCAAATTTCAACAAATTGAACTTTGATCTGCAGTTCTTCTTAATCGACACTTATGTCCCTCCACCGTGTGCATGCAAGAGCACAAACAGGGTTGTTGGGGAGCAGAGTAGAGGACGAGCAGCGAGCAGAGTGGGGGAGCAGAAAACAGGTTTTTACTGCATTCATTATCAACTTTAACTCTTGATATAAGCAAGCTGGCTTGTCTACATCCCACAGCAAAGGTTCTCCTACAATAACCCACTCCAGACCAAACCCCACTCAACCCCAGTGACCGTTTCCATTCACCCCGTCTGCACCACCTTAAACACCACATCAGGCAGAGCAGATCCCAGCCCAAAAGCCTTTATGAGAGAAGCAGGACATCTAAGTTCTTAAAGCTCAACTCAGGCTGGGACTTCAGTGATCCGGGACGCTGTAGATGAACAGAGCAGCAGTCCACAAACAGAACGATCTCGACCAACTTGGATGGGACAGATCAGCTGAGGGGTTTAAGAGAGCTTCCAGACTCGAGCCCAGATCTGAACAGCCTCGTAAGCGGCATAAAGAGGCCACTTTAGTCCTGAAACGGACTTAAACCAAGAGGAAAGGAGCGCAGCGGCGCTCTGGGAGGAAGGGTCTGTTTACTCGCAGCCTTTGGGAAAGTTAGACAATGAGAGCAAACAGTGCAGGGAGTTTGAAAAACACGGGTTGGTTTGTTTACATCGCGCTGTGTTAGACAGTCGCTGTAGAGGCAGAGCGGCTGCGCTGCCGCGGCTGCTTTTAACGGCTTTGTCTGCGAGCGGAGAAGAAAAACAGCCGCACAGGAAGCGCGCATCTCCCGCTGCATTTCAGCTCTGCTCGTGCCTCCACAAGCCAGACAAAGCCCAGCACGCGCCTCCTTCGACGCCCTGGATGTCTTACAGCTGGTGGTGAGGCGCGAACGACGACTTAAACATGTAAAACTCACCCATTCTGTCTGCGCGTCCGAGTCCTCCGCGTCCACACCTCCGTTACGGCCTTACGCTACGCGCGCAGCGTAACTACCGCCAAGCGCCCAGGGCGGCTTACGTGAATAGTGCAGGCGCGAAGTCTCGCGATACTATGGACTCAAAGCCGCCCCAACAACGCGATCTCAGCTCCACCGACTCGTTGCACGTACTTAGAACCCAGGAACGCACCACGCGGTGGAAGAACACGTCTGACCGAAGTTAGTCGAACAGACAGACGTATGACCGGAGGCTCAACAGGTGACCTGATCTCAGCACGACTCTCAGAAGCGATGACGTCATTCGGGTTGTTATTTATGTTGCTTTGCGGAAAAACAGTTTAGTGTGGAATACTTTGGTCCACCTGAGCCACCGTCATTTACTCCCGATACCCGATTTAGGCGTGTACTGGTGCTGCCCCCTGTCGGTGAAAGGACGCCACTGCATCACTGAAATCATTCCCCTCCTAGCATCTTTGAAGTACAAAGAACATAAAACGCAGATCTTTCAGACACGAGAGAGAAAAGTGAATACGTATGTTAATTTAGCTACATGTACTATTTTTTATTTAATTGACTACAAACAAGAACAATAGATACGTCAGTACTGTGTTATACGTTCAGATCAGAATATAAAGCAGTAAACAGATGGGGAGAGAAAGGGGGAAAGAATGAAAAAAACAAAACAAAACCAGATAGTCAGGCCGGCAGATTAGATTAGATTCAACTTTATTGGCCTTGTGCAGAGTACAGGTACAGAAAGCAGTTAGCATCTAAACCAGAGTGTAATAAATAGTACTGTTTACATAAAGTGCAGAAGTATCCATGCAGATGGTTCAATGAGTAAGGCTGGTTTGAATGATGTACATTATGATCAGTATGTACAGTTGTAGTGCAGAGGGTGCAAGAATGCTGATAAGAGGCAGTGCAGAATTCAGTAGGGACACAGCCGCAGGAAAAAAAAACTCTTCCTGGGTCTTCTGGTGCGGGAGCAGAGGCTCCTGTAAAGCCTGCCATTTTGGAGGATGGTGAAAAGTCTATGGTTTGGATGTGAAGTGGCCTTGATGTTGTGATAATGTGAATTTCCCCACTGTGGGGTTATTATTATTATTATTATTATTATTATTAATAGTATTAATAATGGGTTATTCCCTCTTATTCATCTTATCATATAGCCAGAGCGATAGAAAGACATACAGACAGACAGACAGATACATATGGATATAGTATTTCCCCCCCACAAAATACATTTTCCTATTATCATTTCTTATCATTCTCGAAAGGATTTTTCGAGAGTCTGCACTATACAGTAAATTTGATCAGGGTAAGTCTATGGTACTTTAGCTATGGGTGTGGTTCACATTTAGTGTATTGTTACATTGTTTGAGTTTTAAACCACTGCACCCCCTGTGTGCTTACAGGACAATACAAAAGCATCCTCCTTGCAGACAGAGGATATCCCAGCATGCCGTATGTGATGACACCATACCCTGACCCTGAGCCTGGACCCCAGTCATGCTACAACCTTTACAATATAAACTGAGGACAATTTGAATTTTTTATGATTTCTTTATTTCCTGAAGAAAAATGCCAACAAGTGAATTTTCTTGTCCTTATTCTTGGTAAAAACAGATATACACCCACAGCTACTACTCCCACCTTCAGTTAATATTCCAGCAACTCAGTTTCCAGTCTTGTCTGTTTTATTTGCAGTTTTATGTGTTCCTTTTGAAGATCACACTTCTCAATTTGTTTTTTTAGGTGAACCTTGTATAAATCTATAACAGCCATCTTGAAAGAAAGAGACAAAAATACCATGTTATGCTAAAATAAATAGATTTGTGTTCTGAATAGTTTTGATATTTGTTGAGACATAAGCATTCTAACTGTTCCAAGCTGAGCTTTGGAGGTAGATGGTTCCTCATCAGATTCCTGATCACCAGTCATATTCTGTTATAGGACAGTCACACACATTACCATGTTTAATCAAATGAAATACTATGATCACCATATTCAACATATATTGTACCTCCATAGGCCTCCCGGGATCCTCCTATTCTGAGGCAGCAGAGATTGTTTCATCATCATCCTGCAACAGGAATTTAGATTTTTTTTGATAAACAGATATTTATACACATCAAGTAAGATTTGGGAACATTAAGATAACTTACAGCTGCAGGAGGCTCATTTAGTTGCACCACACCACCAATCAGTGAGGAGAAGGCATTAAACATGTTAAGAATATCAATGCCTTAAACTGCAATGCAGTTTATGAACTTTGTACTAATAAATGCAATGGACATGTCTTTAACATAATGAGGTGTGTCCTGGGGGGTTGGTGGCTCAGATGAGCTCCCTCCAGGTGATTCCATGATTGATTTGGCCTCCAACTGTTCTGTGAAAGTGCCAGCTCCTCTGCCTGGGTAAAAGGTGGTGGTGGCCCCCCTCCTGTTTTTCTTACCTCAGCCTTTTTCTATTAGCTACAAACCCATAATCAACTGTAGGGCAAACATAGCTTAATAAAAGTAAGAACATTAGGTAGTTGTGTACAAGTCATACCATTTTGGACTATGTTTTTATATTTCATCTTCACTTGCTGCCATGTGTGTTTAATCCCACTTGGATTACACATAGGTTAATAAAAAAAGTGTACAAATCAAGACAAAAATGTTTAAATAATAATAACAAAATATTTTTCCGTGTCCTTTCACTAAATGTATTGTGAGTTTAATTTTTATTTTAACTCACGCAATTTTTGCCCAAGCTGACTCCCTTTGCTTTGCTGCTGAATTGCTTTTATGCCTGAATATGATTTCATACTCAGTATGCAGACATTAATATTTCCTGCTCAATGGGGGTGAAATATGATGCCTTGTGCTTTCCCTCATTCATTTCCACGGTCAATCCCTGTTTCAGCGCTCCATTGAGAATGCCTGTTAATAGGTAACCGTGAACGCGCATCAGTTGGGTTCCACCTACTCAGAGTTGAGTAACCTAACTCTCATCAGCTGCTGTGGAACTGAACACTCTTGAGTATGACGCGGTGAGGTAAGTCAACTCGGAGTTCAGGGTTAGGTTTGGAGTTTGTTGAACCCGCTTTCTGGAATACCCCCGAGCTGGCGCTGCAGCCTCAAAACGAACAAACAAACAAACAAACAAACAAACATTTTCACTTTCCCAAAGTTGGCGTTCAGAGGGAGGAGCTTTGTGGGGCTGGCTGCGTCTTAAATGCCTCCTTACTCCCTAACTAGTGCACGACGGTAAGCGGGGTTCGACACTCACACTAGCGTTCGCTTACCGTGCGCTCGGGTGGTATTTGGGACGCGGCCCGTCGGATCGCTTTGGAAGCGACTGTTTATTGGAAGACGGATGCGCTGTCAGCTGCGCGCGGGTCCGCTGGGGGTCGTAGCTGTGCAGACATGGAGTGTCCGTGCTTCTCCCGGTACTCCTGGCTGGATTTCCTCTTCGCTGTGGTGGGGGTTTGCACTTTTCTTTTCGACGTGGGCTCGGATGTGTGGCTGGCCCGGGAGTTCTACCGGCACGGGGACCTGTTCTGGTTCTCGGCGCTGCTGGGCTTCATGCTGCTCTCCTCTGTTGTGGTTCAGATGTTCAGCTGGTTCTGGATCCAGTACGACAATCAGCTGGAGAACTACGACGCGGAAACTTCGGCCACCAGAGTGTTTCTGTTCGGACACCCGAACCGCGTCAGGCTCACCGGCTTCCTTCACATATGCCAGCTCGGCTTCCTCCTCCGGTAAACAGCACAGCAGCGCTCCTCACACACCTCCACCACGTCCTCCTCACACACCACCACCATCCCCACCACCTCCACCTCCTCACACACCAACACCACCTCCACCTCCTCACACACCAACACCATCCCCACCACCTCCACCTCCTCACACCAACCACCAGCAGCAGCACGTCCTGCCTGCGACAGAGCAGACTGCTGGAGCACTCCCATTACACAGCAGGGTCTATCCCAAATCCCGCTCATCCCCACGTACCTCTGCATACAGCAGCTCTGACATGTTTACATATACTTATACAATACATCACACACACATACAGAGTCATTGTTGTGATACTGCTCATTGCAGTAGTGATATGCAAATGGCAAATGGCCAAATCCAGGCAGTGACATCTTCCAAATGTAATTCAGTTTGGTCAACAACGACCCAGCTTCTCCTGAAGTGTGAAGCCCTAGAAACAAATGAAAACTTGTTTCAGACAGAAACTGCCTTTTAGGCCCCATTCACCTGACCACAGAGCAGCCAGAACACACAGAATTCAGTCGATATACATATATACGTATATATACATACATATGTGTGTGTGTGTGTGTGTGTGTGGTTTTATTATTTTATTCTTAACAGGTTATAGATATACTAAACTAACTATACATACATACATACATACATACAGGAGGATGGAGGATGGGAATGGGTAGGAACGACCAGTAACTCACAACCCACAACCACAACACATCTGGACTTGGTGTAATAAACTGTTCAAGTGCAATAATAACAATGCAATATACAGTTCAAGTGCAATTACAATAATAATGTGCTATACCCCCTCCTACTGGACTCTTTCTACTTTTTCTCATGCACTATATATATATATATATATATATATATGTATATTGTAATATAGTCTCTATATTATATATTCTTTATATGTATATAGTGTTTCTTTGCTATGTTATCTCTTTCTACCTTTCTGTTCCTCCCAAAGGATCAATAAAGTTCAATCCTATCGTACATACAGCAAAGTATACAAATAGTGTATCATTAATGTTTTCTTTCTTTATGTCTACTTGGAGACATCTTTCTATCTATCTAGATAGATTGATTGATAGATGGTATGGTTCCTTTTCCGTTTCATTACAAATAGTGTAATTAGTCTTGTTTAATTAATACAATTCAACAGAAGGTGTATGAATCCCATTGTTTTAATTGCAGGTAAGACTTCTGACAGCATTGTTTAAGGTGTAAAATATTATGACAGATGTAATGTATTGTGAAAATGTGTTCAAAAGTATCGTGATCATATTTCATGTCATATTGCGTGGTGTTAAAGTATTAATGGCTTGTCCTTTTTCACAAAGCGTTATTGTTTGGCATGGGAATGAAACTATTAATGGTTTTGTTTTCTTCATCCTCAGGCACATTACAGCCATCTGGCTGGGATTCTGTGTGTGGTGGAGAGGAGAGCGTGGGTCTGAATATGCTGTGTATATGACCCATGATCTCAGCATGCTCCGACTCATTGAAACATTCTGTGAAAGTGCTCCTCAGCTGTCCCTCATGATTTACATCATGCTGTACACCAACCAGGCCAGGACTATCCAATGTGGGTAACCAGTTCTGCCTTCAAACTGTATGACGAACATTAGGAATAGTGCTCCTTTGTGACCTGGGTAAAGCTCTAGCTGAAATATCGTTATTGAAATGCAGGGCTTTTTCATGAACATCAGGACATAAGGGGTTACGTAAACAGAAGTTCTGTCATGTGGAGAGTGTGGTAAACCTCTCTTCTGTATGAATGCTTTGGTAATGTTTAGTGGAGGGTATTGGCCCACATCAGACTCTGCTTATATGAGGAACATGGTGTGAGGAACATTAGTTGAAGGCACATTATTATGGGCTAAAGTTGAAAATTAAGTTTTCACAACTTGAATGATACAAGATCAGTCTAAAATCGATCTAAAGTTGTTGTGGCCATTTATGTTCGGATTAGGAAGAATTTAATAACCACTTGTATTTGAATAATACTACAAACAAGCCCCTATACAACACCACTAAAGTTGCTGATTGCTGTTTATGAGCCAATCAGCAACAGTTCAATTAATTAATGCTACAGGAAGATAAGACAATCCTACATCTAACCACTAAGGTTACCGTGGCTGTTTATGTTCCAATCAGCAACCTTTCCTTAAACATTTACTGTTTGTGGAATGACCCAGGAGGTTGACGACATGCTACGTTACACGTTTAACCCTGCCCGTTCACTTTCCCTTTGGTTTTGCTGACTTAATTAAGTCCATGACAACTCCAGAACAGTCAGCCTGTTGGGTGAACATGCACTAGATATTGCTTATTAGCACATTAATGTATAGGGTTTGTAGGGTGACTGCTGAACACTGCACATAAATATTTGTATTTTCATAGATTTTTCAGTTGCCTAGTCAAATCAGCTATTCTTACTTGAGACTTCGCTGTCATTTTAGACCTGCACATCTACCACAAACCCCCACATGTTGTTATTTATTATCAGATGTTTACTGTATTTCTAAATATATAGTTTCAGTTTCCTGTATATAAATTGATGTACAGCTGCAGTGTATACAGGTTCAGCATTTATAATGGATGGGCCGGGCATTCTTTGACTTTTTATAATCAGAACATAGCCTAAAAAATTCTCACCAATATTCTTACTTCCCGACTGTAAAATGCATGGGCAGCGTGTTGTCTCTCAAAAGTGAAGCTACCGCAGTTTAGTGCCTCTGCTGGCTGGTTGCAGTATGATGGTTTGTCTATCCATTCACGTACATTCATTTTATTCATCCCTACTGTCTTTCAATCTCTACTCTGATTTCAAGAGTTCACTGTGCTGTTTTCCAAATTGTTCACAATGATTCCCCAGAAACCAATTTTAAATGTTTAAATCCTATTTCATAAGAAGGCAAGGTTTGGTGGTTAGGGAACCAGCCTTGTGACTGGAAGGTTGCTAGTTGGAATCCCTGAACTGGCAGGACGTGGCTGAAGTCCCCTTGAGCAAGGCAATGAACAGGGCTGCCCAACGCTCCAGGCATGTGTGCTCACTGCCCCCTGGTGTGTGTATCACTGTGTGTGGATGGGTAAAATGCGGAGGACTAATTCCAGTGTGTGCAAAACACAGTGGGTCAAATGAGTATAATTACTATTATAATTACTTAGGTTATCATAAAAACGTGGGGTTACACTTAGGAATTAAGTGAATGACACCCAGAGACTTTATTTTCCTTGAGGGCGGCCTTACATTGTCTGAAGGCAGAAACGAGTAAGCTCTGGTTTCTGCTGTACAGATTCTGGTTGCAAATTTGGCTTAATTTTTAAACAATGCAAGTTTAATGGAACCAAGTTGTTTTTTTTCCTCCATTAATTCCCACGAAATAGCTACAAAACCCCTACCACACAATGTTGCCAGTGCAGGAAGAGTGAAGGATAGCAAGTCACATGAAGCTGTTCCACTTCCAATATAATGCCAATGGACACCTGACATGTGACAATTTTAAAAAAGCCGTCTGTTATACGCAGTGTACTCAAATTTCATGACTGAATCTATAGAAATGCTCCAAATGAGAATATATATAAGAATATATATATAATATATAAGAATATTTGTTTCTTTGGTTTTGTTTGAACATCAGCGATATGACAGATAAAACCATAACTTTGTGTCCCACATGCAGGTGTGAGTGCAATTGCTTCCATAACATCAATCGCGTGGATGGTGGTGGACTACCATCGCTCACTACGCTCGTTCCTGCCTGAGAAGAGCAAACAGGAATGTTTCTCCTCTGCAGTTTACTTCCTGTGGAACCTGCTGCTGATTGCCCCAAGAGTGGTCACTTTGGCTCTTTTTACCTCCATCCTGCCTCAATACATTGCTGCTCACTTCTTCTGTCTATGGCCTGTGTTTGTCCTCTGGGCCTGCCTGCAGGGCACCAACTTTATGGACAGTTGTGCTGGAGAATGTCTCTACAGGGCCACCGTGGGGCTTATATGGTACTTCAGCTGGTTTAACGTGGCAGAAGGTACAACTAGAGGAAGGAGCATTATTTATCACTCGTTTGTTTTTATGGACAGTGGAATTTTGCTTTTCACGTGGTGGTGGCTCAGGGATCCAGAAAAAACACAAGTGTACACCTTATTTTTTCTCGTTTTCATCCCCATGTCATATGTCATGGGCCTCTTAATCAAAATGCTGTATTACTGCTACTTCCACCCAAAGCTCTGGCAGCCAGTGGACTTGCAGAAGGTTCCTCTGGATGCAATGGATTCAGGAGAGGCTGCAAGTGCTTTTGTTATGGTGGATACTTCCTACCATGTGGTTGTAAACAAGAGAATGGCCAAACATGTCAATAACTTTTACAGCACAAGAACGTTTAATAAGGCTCAACAAATGGCCAATGAGGGAATAGGTTAGTTTTATAGAGGAGAGATGAAAAATTAGGTTTTATATTGCGACTGTTAAGATATGGTTATTTATAATGTGCTGTAGTTTAAATACTGTTATGATTTATGGTATGAAAGGGAAATATTTTTATCAGCAGCAAAGCCAAAATGAACTCAGATTAAGAGTAGACTTTGACTTAGACTTTGAATGGATTTCAGTTGCACTATCCACACCTACTTCACTGCCACTGGTGCTACGTTGGCCATATTTTACAGAACATGTGCAAATATCCACCTTAAACTAATGAGAATTAGTGAAAATACCTACATTTAGAGTATTAATAGTTTATCACATTTATTTTGTGTGTGTGTGTGTGTGTGAATTGTAATGGTAAATAGGGATAGCCTAATTCAATTTGTGACCCACATTCTGTTCCAAATACCTTAATTCTGACCATTGGCCAAGTGCATCACATTATCAAAGTAAGAGGTGATGCCAATTAATACTTCAAAAGTCTACAATTGTACATTCTACCCTTCAGTTCCTTGTCTGAATTATCTTGTGAGGCCAAAGAGCCAAAAAGGAAAATAGTGTGAATGACAAAGTGAATTCTTTCAAATCACATTTTTTTTATAGCTTGTTTTGTCATTGGGTGAGGTGGTGGGGCAGGCCAAATCAAACATCACAGGCCACATAGTTTGGGCAACCCTGATACATTGGCCTTGGTGAATTTCCAGATTTCCAGATAGTGTACTTAAAATGCACTCTAAATGTAGGTCTTATGAGTTGTGATCTACAGTTAGTTATTAGGGTTGAATGTAATTTTCCCAGTGTTCTGTAAAGCTTGTCCAACTTAGGAACAGTTAAGCGTGGTTTTGATCTGAGCATTGCCTCACATTGTGATATAGTCCAGAAGAAGGATTAATCTGGAAAACTGACCCTCAGACTGGGCTTTATGCAGATTAAAGTCCTTCTGTTGATGGGTCTTGTTGGTAGTAACATTTGTTAACAGTAATTTGCCATGAGTAATTCCTAAATCACTGATGCCAACACCCAGCCCAGGGCAGATTACTGTAGAGATTAGGGTATTCATAGCATTATCAGATCAAATGTAAAGCTTTAGCTAATAATAATAGTTTGTAATAGTGTGCTAAACATGCATAAACACTAAACGATTAAAGGATTAGTTCATCATTTTTCAGTATAGTACACTATAGTAGTATAGTACAGTCAGTCACCATGAATGATAAATTCACATTGTCTTTTATTTAAAGTATGAGTTTGATTGCCACCATTTTTCTGTTCTGCTACTAAGCACAGGGATGTTGTTGTGTGTGGTAACAACTGTACTCTACAGATGTGGCTGATGAAGAAATTAAATCTGAGCTAGGGCTTGACGATTACAAATATCATATCCTGATATGATTTTATCTGAATGGTCATATTAGATATACCATATATGGTGTGAAAAGAACCTTGAAATTCTTTGACTTTTTAATATATTCAAATATTGAAATTTGATCTTCATCAGCTCTGTCTCATGCCCTCTTTAAAATGTGTGTGTGTGTGAGTTGGGATTGGAGGGGAGTGGGGAGAAGAGTAGAGGGGACGCTGAGAGCAGAGCGAGGGAGCAGATAAACGATTTGGCACTGGATCGGGTTAAGAAAACCTTTCAAGCTTTGTAGTATTATGGAGAGCAGGGGTACAGTTTGTTTACGTTTATTAATGTAAAGTTGTTGTTTGTTTTTTGTTTGAGTAGTGGGTCAAAGTGAGTCAAATTGTGTAACACGCTATACCTCATCCTCATTACCGTATTGTCAGAAATTTTCAGTGAGGGCTTGAAAAGACCAGACATCACAGATGAAGACAAATTATACTGTATTTATCATTCCTGCAGTATTGGACATCAGGTTATGCAGACTATCAGTATTTGTATATGACCTTTATATGCTATAGATTATTCACATATCATGCTGTTTTTATATCATTATATAACTGAAGAGAAATCTGTGTGGTTGAATATACAAAGAGAGAGGGCACTACATTTCAGATCATGTGGGTTTTATTTTTTGGTATATATTTTTGGCCATAGTATAATTTTATAACATGTCTAGTATTAGCATTCTAGTAAACTGGTAAATCCTTCCAACTCGCCTAGTTTTTATATCATAATTTATAACCTAAAAAATAGTTTAACATGTTATTCTGATGCTGAATTCATTTTACATGTTTGTTTTATTCACAGTGTTTTGTTTTCATTTTTCCTGTTCAGCTATATAATTGTATTATAGATAAAAAAGGGGACTCGCTGGCTACCCCAGTTTCACAGCTGTCTTAAGTTTTGCCTTAGATGAGTTTGTCCATATTGGACAAACATTGGTTAGGCTCTGGAAGTAAGTCTTACCTTTTACTGAGTTCATTAGATTGTTTTAGGAGTGTAAAGGCATATGGCTAGTGTGCCGTCACCTACTGGGTGGAATTGGGGCTACCTAAAGACGTGGATGTTGCAGGGGCAAAGAGACGGATGAGAAATAATGAGTTCTCTGAAGAAGCAGAGAAGGTCAGCTTGGCTGTGATGAAGGTGGAAGGACACTTTGGCCTCCAATGGGCAAAGTATCAATGAACTGTGGTTCCTCACAGACCCTGCTGCAAATCCAAGGATGAAAGTACAGCTCATTGGTTGCTATGAAAGAAACCACATATGAGCAGAGCTTGAATAGATCCCCTGAATTTTATCTGATAGATTTATAACTCAAACATTAAGCTCTGAACAAGACCTGGAGCACTAATTTATACAATTGAATTGTTCATGCTGTGCCAGTATTTGTGTTGGGCTCCTATTTTTTTTATTAATTAGAGGCTCATCTCTGCTATAGGACAGAAAGTGAATGTATTGCTAGTTTAATTATTAAGTATAATAGTATTTTAACATGCTGAAATGTATCTTAATGGTTGTTTGGTCATTTGGCCTGAATGTTATTAATTTATACTGTTACATATAACTTAACAGTTCTTCATTCTTCCATATTTCATTACAAAATTGAGCTGCTTTGTGTGTTGAAGTGTTTATTTAATAAACAAACCACTTTTTCAAGCTTTTCCTATTATACTGAAAAATCCCTTCAATTAATAATATACTCTCATCCATACTTTACCTTCGAGTTCAGGAACTACAACTGTCAGGTGAATCTACATGTTTAGTATTAATAACAAAGAACCCTTTGCTTCTGTTTTGCCTCTTTTGGCCCAAAAAAGAGGATGAAGGCAGAAACCTTTTTTAAATGTGTTTTCTGTATTAAGCCTAAAAGTGTAATTAATCTGCATTTTGGAGATTAAGTGTATTGGATCACTTATGCAACAGTCAGGTTATTTATTATGATTTTACTTCAAATTTGTTTTTTGTTTGGAACCCATTTGTAATGTTCTGCATGTCAAACTTGAGTTAATGTGTACCGACTAGTTTCTGAGTGCTGAATTCTTGTGCTGATTGCTTCCTGTAACCTGATGTAAAAGTGGAAGTGAGAAGTTTGAATGTGTATGTGTGAAAGACTATCACCTTCCAAAGATGCTGCCAAACTTCAGTTAAAACAGTTGATTTTAAATCGATCTGAGTTTAATTTAAAGTCGTTTGTGTTTTTAAAAAGCATTGCCTTAGACACTGTCTGTTTAGTATGGATAGTGCGTGTCTTTTGGGGCAGGATCAGTTTTATTGTTTCCTGTTTCAGCTTCTCTGTCTGGTCACCTAAGGGACATGTATTCACATTTGGTTCTTGGTTCTTTGTCTGATGTACAAATTAAAAATTAAATCAATAAAAATGAATGAAAAACAAGTCTGTTGGAAGTATTTACTTATAGCATGGAGCTCTTCTGCACTGTTTTTGGGTGGCATGGATTTACATAAGCCAGTTCTTAAATCACATCACAGAATAAATGTAAGATATGGAATAGGAATAAGCACTTCAAAAACATAATTAGAGACACATAGCACACATAGTTTACACATAGCATGGCCATTTCTTCTTCCTCCCGTAGATGTCTGAAGTATCACAAGGTATATATAATTTTATTTAAAATTTCCCCAAATTTAGAAGTGTCAATCACCCAATCCTCCTAGGACTCTTCCCCCCGTTCACATATGATGTGATAACACTAGGTGAAGACAAGCACATGCCTCCTCCAATACACGTGAAGCTAGGGACCATCTTTTTGAGCTGTGGTCATTGCATCATTGCTGGGCAGCAGGCATACTCAGACCAATGGGGAAAGGGCAACTGCTCTGACAGTTCAGGAATTAGAACCGGCAACCTTCCAGTGACAAGGTTTGTTCCCTAACCATCAGGTGCTCGTGGTTGTCATTCCTACCCAAACGTGTTGTATTTCATTTGGAATTTGTGAGAAATGTTGTCAAAGCTTTATAGAATAAAATAAAAAAAGCTTATTTTACTAAAACACATGCCTGTAAATAGTGAAACAAGAGGAAGTGGTCATGTGGAGTGGAATGTACAGTGAAAAGTGGGATTGTCTGAGTGGGAAACCTCTCACACTTGGATATAACTTAGAATAGTCAATGTACAGCTTGTATGGCAGTATAGATTTATTGTATTCTGAAAATAACTCAACACACAAGTCAATATGCCTCACAGCGAACGTGTCTAAAATGGGCGCATCGTGTCAATATTTTGCGTCACCACCATTACTGTAGAAAATATTCATAGGGCTTCACTTTTTTGCACATTTTATGTTACAACCTTATTCCAAAATTGATTCAATTAATATTTACCATCAAAATCCTACACAAAATACATCATGACAAAGTTTGTTGGACATATTTGCACATTTATTAAATATAAAAAAAAAAAAAAATAATAAAAAAAATAATGTACACAGGTATTCATTCACAGCCTTTTCTCAATACTTTGTTGAAGTGCCTTTGGCAGCAATTACAGCCTCAAGTCTTTTTGAATATGATCCTATGAGCTTGGTACACCTGATTTTGGGAAGTTTCTCTCTTCTTTGCAGAACCTAAAGTTCAATCAGATTGGAGATTGTAACCTTTGGCTACAACTTTAAGAAAAGATATGCATACAAAACACCTTGTATATTTAGTTTAAATACGGATGGTATTAAGACTTAGTATCACCACTGATGTCCCAAATCAATTAGATGTTGATTCAGAAGGTCCCACTTCGATTAGATTACTAATTACATTCAATTTTGAGTAATTTAGGCAGATTTCACGTACAATAACAGGATTTTATGTTCAGCTCCACAAACTGCATATAAACTGCAATAAAAAAAACTTTAAATGAAGCTGTTCTGCTTTGTGTGTGCTGTAAGCTCCATCTGTGTGTCTCTAAGGTCTGAACTCAGTGTGAAAATGACAATTTTAGGAGTAAAGTGGACACCAACATATTCTCTTTCCTTATAATCCCCCAAAAAGAGCTGCCAGTCCATGTCATTATCTTATGAACAGCTGAAATTCAGTCTGTCATCATAGCTTGCTCTGTGACTGACAGACTGAAGCTTGTCTCCTGTTACTTCTGCTTGTCTCACAACAATCTAAAATAGATTATGTGTCTATTATATATCTAGGTGAAATAAAAAAAATAGTCAATGAAAATGTTGTTATTCAAGTTAGTCAAATGTTGGGGGAGCACCAACTCCAGAGGGTTAACCTTTAGAACCCTACACAAATTTTATGGAATATTTTAATTTATTTGCCAAACTATTAAAAATGTAATTTCAGGAGGCTCCTCAAATTTGTCTTCATTTCAGTTGTAAATATTAAAAGAATGTAAATATTTGTATGAATTTGACCATGTTCTCATCAAAATTTTACTAGCTTTTTTGGCTTATAAGGACTTAAAACTACTTTACATCAGGCATCCTGTTGGAATTTGATCATCCAGAGTGTTTTTGAGTTGAAAATGTAATAACTCTGATTCATTGTAATGATTAGATTGACAACACGAATGTAATTTATTTTTATGTAAATACAAAATACAACTATACCTTTAAACCTTTAGAACCCTAGATGTACCCTAGAAGTATTACAGGAGACATGCCAGATAATATTTTCAAGAGATCCTAGGTTACTTAAAATTTAATATTATTTAAATATTTAAATAATATTAGTGTCAGTAAATATTTAAATGAATGACCATTTTTGATTTTTTGAATTTTACTTGTGCCAACAATTTTTTGTTGTTTTTTTTTGACTGTTGACTCATTGATCAGGATCACCATGGAAAGATGTACCCAAGACACTGATCGTCACCTGAATCAAGAACAACATTTTTGCCTGGATGCAGGGCCAACAAACTAGCACACAGCAAATCGCAGCCTTCGCCCTATTACCTCTCTATTGCAACACATTGCTCTTTCATTCTTTACAGAAGAAAGAAGCTAGAACACCAAACACTGCCTTATTGCAGGGCAGAACAGAAAACCACTCAGAAGCAAGTAATTAAATATCTGGAACAGACATCTGATGAGTGACTGCTCCGCTGTTTAGCATGTATATGTGCTGAGAAATCTGATTACTGAACTAAAATCCAGCTCTATCAGATTTCTCTGCTTTAATCCAATCTAAGAACTCAAAGGTGTTTACATGACCACCTGAATAATCAGATATCTGCCGTAGATCAGATTGAGTGCATGTACACTCACTGTTTCTTCTGAAATCAAAAACATTTAACAAGTGTTTATCATTCTTTTTTTGGAGTAACTATCTACTGTCCAGATTTTAGGCATTTGAACATTGCTGTACGGACTTGATTGCATTCAGCAAGAGTGTTAGTGAGGCCACAATGACAGCTCCCCAAACTATTGGATGGAGCACCATCTTTCCAGAGAACAGCTCCAATGCTCCACAGCTCAATGCTGGGGGCTTTATTCCCCTCTAGCCCATGACTGGCATTAGGACACTGATTATATAGTGTCATGCAAAAACCTTCTATGTGGAGCATTTCTGTTGGTCTGACAAAATATAAAGAATGACAAATTATGTCCATAAATTCACATTTATTCCCATATTGCATATATATGATTTGTGGCTGCAGTTTTCTCATTACTTTAGAATGCAAAGGAGCTTTTGGGGTGAACGGCATGCGCTGTTCACTAGACGTTGTGGGGAATTCTGAATTAAATTAAATTAACCACTTGAAGGTCCGTTAGGTAACATCACGTGATTACTGTGTAGAGAACACAAGGGCACTGATTAAGTACCCTGTGGAATGGAATCAGCTCTATACCTATATAAAGTCTGCCTTAATTTCAGGTAATGCTATGGTTGCACAGACCTTAAGACTACTTGTTTAACAGGATAGGATAGGATAGGATAGAACTTTATTGATCCCTAGGGAGGGTTCCCTCAGGGAAATTAAAGTTCCAACTGCTGCATAAGTACAGTACAGAAAAGGTAGCAAGAGATAATAATTTAGAAAGGAGACATATAAATATAAACATTTATACAAACATATATATATATATATATATATATATATATATATATATATATATATATATATATAGAATATATAATATACAGACGATATTACAATATACAATATATATTATTATTATTATTGCACTTGAACTCTATATTGCACCAAGTCCAGATGTGTTGTGGTTATGGGTTGTGAGTTACTGGTTGGTTCCTACCCATTCCCATCCTCCATCCTCCTGTTAGCACTCCTCCCCCACAGAGAGGAAAGTACAGTAAAGCAATCACTGCCAAAAGCATCATACAGAGCAGAGGAGCTCAATGTCAGACCATTTCCTTGGCAGAAGGTGGCACTCTTTGACCAATAAAGTTCTGTGGAATTCAATACACTTGTGCACATAAGGGGAAAACATGATTCAGTATGGACTGCGGATTATAAAACCCCCTGAAAGCATAATAAATGATTGGATAACTGACATGCTGTCAAAATCAAGCCTCCTAATTGATTTAACAGTTGCTCAATGGGCCAGTTCCAATCAAATTAGTACAAAAATTTGGAGTGGAGTTGGTGGAGCTAGAGCGAGAGGAGGATGGTCTGGAAACCCTCAAATAAGAAGGTGTCTGCCTTTGAGTTGGAAGGTGAGATTGGAAACCAAGAGCATGAGTAGTCAGAGCCAGAGCTGCGACCAACATATCTCACAATATGGAGAAAGTAGAGGCTGTATGTCTTCAGTCCAGAAAATGCATGGCTTAGGTGCTGAGCTGGAGGTACTGCCAGGCCCAAAGTGTGATCTCCCACCATAGAGAATGTTGAAGAGGATGGGCTGGAAGTCCTCTGATCCCTCTGCTTGACCTTAATGCAACATCTAATGCAATAGAGACTAATGCAGGAAGCAATATTCTCTAGAACTTGTGCCCGGTGTCCCCAAAGCATTACAGTTGCTTTGCCTTCAGGTACAGAAATCACATCACAGAATCTGCTCACCAGGCCTGGGAGGTGTTGGACCAACACCATAGAAGCCCATTGTTGGAAGAGCAGCTGACACTTTCTGGCAAAATTCAAAGAAAATTCAAAATTAAAAAGTGCTGAGTGTCTGAAACAGTCAGAGCTGAGTGAAGAGTAGTCTCTGCTCAGAATCCTAGGATGTGCAAGTTTATGTCTGGGTCCATTAAACAGATATTAGACTGTATAGAGTTTATGAGAAAGGCCTTTGTCTGTGAAGGAAAGTGGTGATTGAACTGGTCAGCAAAGAACCTGAGCAACAGCAACAGCAATCAGTAATACAGCCATTGTGCCCATGTTTTCATTCAGTTCAGTCTGTTTCCTTTATTGCTTGAAAACAGCATTGCGTGAACCACATGCAGTGACCTCTGTAAGTACTTGCACAGTGCTGTGAAACATATCGGTCCACATCAACTGAATGAACTTTAAACAGCACTACTGAGTCCACTCAATTACAGTGGCCCAGAAGGACAAAACAAATGAACACTGTAGAAAAAAAATGACAAATCTAAAAACAAATTTACAAGATTTGAAACACTTTTACACAAGTACCGAAACCCATTTATGAACAGCATGCTAGGAAATAAATAAATCAATAAAAAGGTTAAAACAGGAACAAAGTATAGATGACAGATCCCCGAGTGAGCAAGCCAAATGGCGACAGTGGCAAGGAAAAACTCCCTCAGAGCTGGAGGAAGAAACCTCGGGAGGAACCAGGCTCACAAGGGGAGGACCCATCCTCCTCTGGTCAAACTACTTATACATAGTTAGGGGACACTGGACACCTACATCTCTGTTCTATTACTTGGATATACTGAAGTAATGTTAGTTCGCTGGTGGACATAATACAGCTGGTGATGGTGGGTGAGTGGCTAGTCCATGGCAGGGTGGGAAACTAGTCCAGGTCCAATAGCCGGAAGGTGGAAAGCTAATGTAAAGATGTATCAGGGTAGCATGGCCTCCTTCTCAGATGGGGCAGAAGAGCTTGAGGTTAGGGCCTAATCAGTTCAGGCCGGTGGGTCATCGTTAACTCGGAAAAGAGCATCTCATAATTATGTAAAAAAAGTATCTGATGTCATTTTTATTAAATATGTCAGTGCTGTGGGTAACCAAATGCAGTAGAGTGTCTTTCAAACAACTTTTCACCCCTTCCTTTGCTCACAAACAGCATCCCCAAATCACTGACATTACATTTTCTTAGTCACAGTGCAACAGGGAATACAGTAGTCACTATATTTAGTCAAAATTCTATTTATATTAATTCAAATCTACAGTGCATCCAGAAAGTCTTGACCGTGCTTCACTTGTTGCACATTTTATTATTTTATTATTTCAAAATGGATTAAATTCATTTTCACCCTCACAATTCTACACACAATACCCCAAAATGACAAAGTGAGAAATGTATTTGAAATCTTTGCAAATTTATATACAAAATCCACAAAAATATAACATACATAATTATTCACAGCCTTTGCTCAATACTTTGTTGAAGCACCTTTTGCAGCAATTACAGCCTCAAGTCTTTTTCTACAAGCTTGGCAACATGTTTTTGGGAAGTTTCTCCCATTCTTCTTTACAGTTCCTCTCAAGCTCCATCAGATTGGATGGGAAGTGTCGGGGAACAGCCATTTTAAGATATCTCCAGACATGTTCAATCAGGTTCATATCTGGCCTCTAGCTGGGTGACTCAATGGCATTCCCTTCATTGGCTCCCTATTAAATTCCACACAGGCTATAAAATACTGCTTCTAACCTAAAAGTTGCTTAATAGCTTAGCCCCACAATATCTAAAAGACCTTCTTAAACCATACAACCTGTCACACACACTTCACTCACAACATGTGGGCTTACTGACAATCCCTTGAATTAGAAAGAACACTGAAGGAGGATGTGTTCTCTTATAAAGTGGCCCAACCCTGGAATAACCTTCCTGCTACTGTTCAGGAGATGTTTTAATCGAGATTTAAAGACAGACTTTCTTTGCTACTCAAGATGATCTAATATCAACAATGTATCAATGTATTGGCTAGATGGGCAGTGCCGGATTTTCTTCAGACAAAAATATTTTTGTTTCTCATGGTCTGAAGTTGCCTTTTAGCAAACTCCAGATGGGCTGTAATGTGCCTTTTACTGAGGAGTGGCTTCTGTCTGGCCATTCTACCATACATGCCTGATTAGTGTCGCAGAAATGGTTGTTCTTGTGTAAGGTTCTCTTCTCCATTGAGCAAATTGGAGCTCTGTCAAATTGACTATTGGGTTCTTTGTCACCTCCCTGACTAAGGATCATCTACCATGATCACTCAGTTTGGCCGGGTGGCCAGCTCTATGGAAAGTCATGGTGGTTCCAAACCTCTTCCATTTACAGATGATGGAGGACATTGTGCTCATTGGGAACATTTTCTGTACCCTTCACCAGATCTGTGTCTCAATACAATCCTGTCTAGACTTCATGGCTTGGTTTGTGCTCTGACATGCACGGCCTACTATTAGACCTTATTTGCCTTTTCCAAATCATGTCTAATCAAGCTGTAGAAATATCTGAAAGATGTTCAGTGGAAACAAGAGACACCTGAGCTCAATTTTTTTGACTGTCATGGCAAAGGCTGTGAATACTTAAGTACAGGTTATATTGTTTTTTATTTTTAATACATTTGCAAAAATTTCAAACTTCACTTTATCATGGGGTATTGTGTGTAGAATATTGAGGGAAAAATAAATTCAATCAATTTTGGAACAAGACTGTAACAAAATGTGAAAAAGTGAAGTACTGTGAATACTTTCTGGATGCAATGAAAATGTTTAAATGATTTTCATTTCATGGGAACAAGAGACTGACACTTTATTATATGTGAAAGCTCCAGACACATTGCACATTACTGCGTTTCCCCATCGACATTGAGCTGCACTAGGTCACTGACTGGAAACACAATGTAAGATTCTTTATGCACCATAATATGCCATTGCACAGCAATGAGCACATGAAAAATGGGGTGTGAAATATTTCCATAAATTGTCAAAGTCTGTTCTTTAAGTAGTGATAGATTTGTGGTGTTGGGAACTGGTATGGACAAATTTTACCAGGCATTTTTTTACCAGCATTCCTGGGTGTTTATAAAATTCCACAATCAGTCTTGGCAGAACTCATGACTTGAGGTTGTAAGGCTTTAAAATCTTGAAAAATCTTGTTTTAGACACATTTTCTATATTACTCAATGAATGACAAGGCAATAATAAATACACTATATTTTTAAAGTGGTAAATATGAACTTGATAACACCACATCTC
Organism: Acestrorhynchus altus; assembly: GCA_034509495.1. Classification (NCBI taxonomy): domain Eukaryota; kingdom Metazoa; phylum Chordata; class Actinopteri; order Characiformes; family Acestrorhynchidae; genus Acestrorhynchus; species Acestrorhynchus altus. The sequence continues at coordinate 18,062,042 of CM067505.1, forward strand.
ATTCTGATGGCTACATTTGTACTAAATCATGGCCAAAATATAGTAATATGGACAAGCTCAGAAAAGTCACAATGTTGCAAATGACTTCAGTTTGGAATTTCCTCGAGGGCTGTCAGCTCACTAAGGACCTGATTGAGTTCTATTGCAGGTGCAAGAGACAATCTCCAGCCCTCATCTGAAAAAATGTGAGAGCAGCACTAGAATCTAGTCCTAACCCACCTGAAAGCCATTGATCCCTTCCGCCCTTGACATCATTTGTTTCAACCACTTCCTTCAGGCAGAAAACCCAGGTCTGTTCAAGCAAGCACTAGACATGTTAAAAGATCCTAGTGTCGTGGTCCTCCTGTACAAGCACACCTGATTCAACTGACCTGTTTATTTCCATGTGTATGTAGTAGGTCTGTTGAGGAAATCGGTGATAAATTTAGTCCCCCCTTACAGAGACTCTGCTATAAACACACATATGTAAATGTTCATAATTCTGTAAACAATTTCTTAGATTCTACATATTTTTATATAGAAAAATGTAGAACTTTAATACATACGTTTTGCATGTTCATGAATTACATATGATATACATTTATTAGTAAACATTTCTGTGCAGTTCAGATAGAAGTACAAAGTACAACGTTCAAAGGCCAAATTGTCCTTGACTGAGCTGCTGAACCTGATTCCAGTGCATAAAGAGCAAAGGCTCTGCTGCTCTGCACTACATAAATCAAAAGCATCAACTTATATATAAGAATATAACATTTAAAATTAGGAGGCACAATGGAATGATAGAAATACACTATATGCACAAGTATTGGGACACCTGCTCATTCAGAAATTGAAATCAAGGGTATTCAAATGGTTTATGGCTTTTGTTGCAATAACTACTTTTCATGGAAGGCTTTCTACTTCAGAACATTCCTGTGAAGACTTGTTTGCATTCAATGAAAAGAGCATTAGTGAGGTCAGGATGTTGGATGATCAACCAACAGCCTAATGCAATTCACCCGTGGACTGACAGAAACAAACCATAAGACAGACTGAGACAAAGGTTCTTAAATACAAGACAACATTAGCAAGGGGCAGGGTTACAAATGAGACATAGCTGGGAATGGGTGGAAAAAGGGAGGAGACAGAACCAAAACAAACACAACCCATGTGTTTAGGAGCACATGGGGAGAAACAACAATTAGAACAAGACAGGAAGACAGAGGTGAACAGGACTGACACATGACAGACATGGCACTCAGTTCCTCTTTGCCAAATATACTGTTGTATACAGCACATTTCACAACAACAATAAAATATAAAACAATAAATACATTACAAATATAATTGATTGTACAGATTCATTTCCCATTTTATGGCACATCCCTGATTTAAGCACTGAATAGCAGCTTATTCTGTACAACACAAATAAATAAAATGATATAAAGGCACATAGTCTATGTCTATAAAAGTCACTAATATAACAGTACAAAATGTTCCTGGTCAATGGGATAATAGATAAAAAAAATTGTTAACATAGTCTGTGTATGGCTGTGTAACATCTAGGCTGCTTCAAACTTGTAATATCAGTAATACTTCACTGTTAAAAGTGAAGTCATAAATACTGACAAGTCTGAATTAGTAGAAATTATCAGCCATGATTCTCATCCTCCTATGGACAGTAATGGTATGTTGATGTTCTTCCTCAAACAACATCATCATATGATGACCTGCCATAAACAATGTAGAATCTTCCAAAACTGCAGTTCTTGCAGCACTTGCAATTATTGTAGTTCTTGCAGTTCTTGCAGCTCTTGCAGTTCTTGTGCTGAAATCTTCATGGCTGCTGGGATGAAACTTCCAGTAGTAAAGCAGCCTCAGCAGGAGTCCAAAAATGTAAATCACAGGCAAAGCACTGATCAGTATGTAGGGATTAATTGGTAAAGGATTCCGACAGGCTGATTCCTCAGATGTCCTCCAAAACCACAAGCCCAGAAGCAGCATAATGTCAGCTCCCATTAACACATGGTAGAGGATGCTTCTGATTCTGGTGTTTCCTCTTGATATGTTAAACCAGCTGAAGTATCTGATAATTCCTACAGTGACCCGGTAGAGCCATTCACCTCCAGCACTGTCCATAAATGTTGTCTTCTCCCACCAGGCCCAAAGAACCAGCAGCATCCACAGGCCCAGGAAGTGAACAGCAATGAAGCAGGGCAGGACTGAGGTAAAGAGGGCCACAGCAACCACACGAGGGGTGATCAGGAACAGGTTCCACAGGAAGAAAATAACAGACGAGATCCAGCCCATTTTTTGGCCATTAGGAGCAAACTTTCGCATGTCTCGATGGAAAAACAACACACTAATGGCAATGGAAATGAGTGAACCAGCAACTTTAAAACCTGAAAAAGAACAGGAAAAAAATTGGTTTGGTGCAGAATCAATGCCTTTACTCAGAAATGCTTGAAGAAGTGTCTTTTTAAAAGTGGAATTTCTGAGATTATGCGCATAGTGAACATAAACAAACAGTAGGGAATTTTGTTAACATACATACATTAATAGTGTGTTATTGATTTCAGGTGATATTAGATATCCGCATATGGTAGTGCAAGGGGGGAACAGTTTGGTAAAACTGAGGTAAACTCAGTAAAGTCCTCAGGATAAAGCATATGGACTGACACAGAAGAGTAAAATTACAGGACCGTGTCACTGGTTACACAGTGTTGCACAGTTATGGTGAGCATTGGCCTGCCAGTTAACAGTGATAGAATAGCAATGATACACAGGTGAGAGAATGATACTCTCACCAGCACAGTGATTTTGAGGCTGTTATTTTAAGGAAAATTCTACATAATATTGCTGACAATATATTGACAATATATTGATGTTGCTACTGGCTATAACAGGAAAGAAGAATCAATGTAGCAAAGTGGGTAACAACACTGCCTTCCTTGTGGCAGATTAGGGTTATAATCCCTAAAACACCATGCCCCTTGGGCAAGATTTGTAACACTACATTAACTTCCCTGTGTAACAAATGTAAGTCTTTATGTGTAAGAGCATCAGCCAAATGCTATAAATGTCAATAACAGATCAGCACTGCAACTGCACCTAGCAAAATGATTTTGTGAACCTCATTTGAAATGAAGGTGTTCACTACAAGCTAAGTGTAATGGCTCTCTCTGGTGCTCCACTGGATTGGCTAATCCTCTGACCTGAGGTTGTTCCTCAATACGCGTTGTTGTTTTTTACCGTCATCATATTTTTGCTTCCACTTCCAATATGTAAGAACACAGTTACCAAGAACATAATGTTACCAGGTGTTTTTTGTTACACCGAAAAATGAGGACGTGCTGACTGGTGACTTTTAACAGGGAGATAAGGAGGCAGGTTTAGGTGTTGATCTTACCTGTAAAAAACTGCAGCTCCTGCTCCTGCGTGATGATGGTGATCATAAGAACAAGCTGTGGGACACTTTCAGAGAATGTCTCAAACAGATGAAGGATGCTGAGGTCATGCTTCAGATGCACAGCTACTCTTTCTTGGTAACTGTCCGTTTGAACAAGTTTGCAGACGGACATTTCTACTAAACTAGCACACCTACACGAGAAGGGAAGAATGGATGACAAAATTAATATTAAATCAACCCATTAAAAAGGGATCATTCAGGACTACTTTTAATCAACTGGGCACATACCAAAATGAATGACCAGACCAAGACAAGTATTTGGGTTTGGGTGGTGGGACACCACTAAAATGTGCAAAGTGTGTGTGGGGGGGATTGTTTTTAGAAAAATAATCTATCCACTATATACAGTAATATTGGTAACTACTTAAATGCCCGACAAAATACGCTATAACTTTTTTTCCATTTACACTCTAGTGGATTATTTTTGCCAGGAGGAGGTTCTGTAATGTATAGATTCTACTGAAGATTCATACTGGATACAATCACTCCACAATAATTACTGTCAGACTGTTACAAGTACACAAACTACAGATTCATTCTGGATTAAAATCAGTCCACAATCATTACTGTCATACTGTAAAAACTACACACACTGCATATTCATACTGGATAAAATCTCAATTGGTAGCCACTTACAGTGTCAACAAAAGTAAAACTAATACAGTTTCAATCGGCTATATTTCACACTTCCTTCAAATGATTGCTTCGAAGGCTCTGAACAAACTTTCTTAAGAACAGTTTTCAGTTTTCTCATCTCATTATATTTACCTTAAAATGTACATACCTGAGAAACACTCCCAGCTGAAAGAAGTGCAGTGGTCCTATCAAATTGTACTTGGCTGCGAATTTCTCTACTCTGGTTTCCAACTCCTTCTCGGGGTCTAAATACCAGCTCCAGCTGAAGACCTGCATTAGGATTGAGGAGGCCAGCAGCAGGGCTATTAACAATCCCATGTAGACATACTCCTCTTCCTGATACAGAGACACAATTGCCCATATGTCCAGTGCCACATCTGCCAAGAAAAAAAGTATACCGAGCAGAGAAAGCAGACTGGTTGATAAAGAGAAATGGAAAGGAATGGTTTCTTCCATGGTCTAACTCTGTAACACACTGTCCCTGCCTGTACAATCACTGGTGCTCAGAACAAAAACTGAAAGGAAACACCCTGCTGAACTTCAGCACAGTAACGCCTTCCTCCACATTCCTGTTATGCCTTTAATCATTCCAAAACACACACACACACACACACACACACACACACACACACACACACACACACACACACACACACACACACACACACTGTCAGGTATTGAGTCCTGTGTTCACACATGCTTGTGTCTTGTTTTGGTCTTGCTGTGTCCTATTGGTAACCCTGCCCCTCTTATAATCATGTCCCAGCCATGTCTAATGTTCTTCTGTGTATATAAGTCCCTTGTCTCAGTTTGTCTTTGTTGGTCGTCTTATTCGCTTGTGTACTCGTTCTGTGATGGTATATGTAAGTTGTCTACGTAATCTTGTCAATAAATACAACCCAATGTGTACTTCTGAACTCCACCTACCTCTTTGCAGCACCTATTAATCGTCACACACACACACACACACACACACACACACACACACACACACACACACACACACACACACACACACACACACACACACACAGAGTGGTCTTAAGATTAAAATAATAGGACATGTAAACAAGAAACATTGGCTCATAATAATACATTTATGTGGTAGAACGTTTATGATTCAAAGGTGAAATTTTAGTGTTGATTTGAAAGTATTTTAAAATTTTCACAACAATTTAAAATAATTCCAATATTTTTTATCAATGTTGAGGCACCAAATTACATTATTTCAATCACATTTCAGTTTTGAAGGTCAGTCATGTGCCAGCTCAGTTAGGATGTGGGCCTGTTGGGCCTTTTCCACCAAAAGAACTCTTCTTGTTTAACTGGTTCAGCTTGGGTTTATAAGAACCTTGGTGTTTTTTATGAAACAGTCTGCATTTACATCATTTTAAGTGGAACTGAGGATACATCACAGAATACGTCATAAAGTGAAGTGAGAAAATGGGTGAGTATATGAGCAACCTGCAAGCATTTGTGGGGGAGTTACAGACATTTGTTTTAATCCACAAACCAAACATGGATCAATTTTTGTCGATAATAAAGTTGCTACTTTGTGGGTGGAAATGCACCCAATGGTTCAAAATTAGGTTTGTGAACCGGAACAGAACCTGTTCAACATTGGTGGAGAAAGGCTTTGTAAGAGCCACGCAAAACCTTCAGCTTTTGCCTCTTGAGGTTGTACACTATGAATTTTGAAATGAAATCTTGCACCTTTTTTCATCCAGCTGTCATATTAATCACTGCCAAATTCATTTGTGACAGAAGACAGTGCTCCAGTCCTTTTACCACTTTATTGATATGTTTAAAGCAGGCATGAAACATGAAAAATTAAGCTGCACAGTCAGTTGTTCTGGTAAAAGGTGGAGCATTTTACAGTACTAGATAAGTTGGAAACAAGTACTATGCTCTCACTGTGCAGGTATCTGGATCCCTTAGGTCTTTGTTCATCCATTTGTCCTAGTTTAGCCCTGGCTAGGCCTAGACCTAGATTCTTTCTATACTTTTGATTTTAAGATAAGATAGACTTTAATATCCCACTGGGGAAAATTTTGCATTGTTACAGCAGAATACACAGTAAGCAGATGAAGAGCAGTAAGTCGATAGAAAGATTGATCCCCTGGGAGGGTTCCCTCAGGGAAATTAAAGGTTATAATTTCATTTTATTTATGTATTTATTTATTTTTAGATAGATATAGATAGAACTTTTTATTTAAGTAGACAAAGTAGAAGAATTATACAAATTACAAAATCTAAGATATACTACAGAAAGTAATAAACAAGGCATCTTTGGTAGTAAAATATAAAAATAGAATTAAGAAACAATACAAAATGTACAAATGTTATGGATATTGCACATTTCCAAGCAGGTAATGGCAAGATATATTGTAGATATTTCACTGTAATAATTACATATATTGCACAGAACGTGTGTAAGTATTGCACTTGCACTATTCTGTCAGCAGCAAATATTGCACATTAATCAGTTAGGATAAGATATAGCCATGTGGTGTGTGTTTGTGTGTGTGTGCTTATGAAAGAGTTTTTTTTTTTTTTTTATTATTGTACAGTCAAACAGCAGTGGAGAGAAAGGAGCTGCGGTATCTCTCTTTTCTGCATTGCAGGTGGAGGAACCTGTATTTTCCTGTCTGCTGCTGTTATGCCACTGCAGAGTCATAAAAAGAATGGGGAAGTCCACCCTGTATTCCAAAGGACTGTGGCCTCCTCAGCAGTTAGTCTGCTCTGGCCTTTCTTATACAGGGCATGTGTTGTCAGACCAGTCCAGTTTATTGTTTAGGTGAATACCAAGGTACTTGTAGGTTTTGACAATCTCAATGTTCCATCCCTGGATGTTCACTGGAGTGGGTGAGGAGAACTTAGTCCTGTGGAAATCCACCATCTGCTGATTGGTTTTACTCGTGTTGATCTGGAGACAGTTCTGCTGGCACCAGTCTACAAAACCCCTTGTAACTGTTCTGTATTCCTTTTCAAACTTAACTAATTAAGAACAAAGAAAGTTGAATGGAAATAAAAGGATGAGCTGCTTTGTAATTTTCCTTTTTAACTCATTTAGTCTTGATTTAGTTCCTCATTTTCTATCCAAAACTTTTGGGATGTTTAATTAATATAGATTAATATACACTGCATCTGGAAAGTATTCAGTGTTTCACTTTTTGCACATTTTGTGCATGCTTGTCTGCAGCAGGAGCTGGGGGACTAGTCAGGGTTGAGGGAAAGAGACTGCAGCAATGTACAGAGACATCCTTGATGATAACCTGCTCCAGAGCGCTCTGGACCTCAGATTTGGATGAGGGTTTATCTTCCAACAGGACAACAACCCTAAGCAAAGAGCCAAGATAACAAAGGAGTGGCTTCAGTGGCAACTTTGTATATGTCCTTGAGTGGCCAAATAAAAACTAGGATTCACACCACACCATGACCCTCCTGTGCTGCCAGTCTCACAATCAAAACAGAGCACAAATTGATGGCACACCTGATGTACTGAATATAATGAAAGACAAAAATATCATGAAGTCTGAGCTGGGTGTCATATTTAAAGTGTTACACAGGTGCACAGCCATAGTATCAGTCCCAAATTACTCTAAACCAGTACATCTTTAAAAGGAGAAACAACAACAATAGCTAGAAATGTGAGTTTGTGTATAAAGCAAAGCAAAAATTCATACACAAAACATACTGCATACACAATCAGTTTCATTGTGACCGGACATTAGTACTCTATACACAGTAGATCCCATGAGATGCTTTATGTCAATCAGAGGGTGACAGCTGACATTGTGGGAATTGTGTGTGCTGAAGTAATGGTTAATGACATAATGGAGGAATGTGGTGGAAGGCGTAATTCTTTCTTCCTTTCAGTTTGTGTTCTGAGTATAAAGTCTGTCTGAGAAGTCGCATCATTGATTGTACAGGGAGGGACAGCGTGTTACAGAGTTAGACCATGGAAGAAACCATTCCTTTCCGTTTCTCATTATCAACCAGTCTGCTTTCTCTGCTCAGTATACTTTTTTTCTTGGCAGATGTGGCACTGGACATATGGGCAATTGTGTCACTGTATCAGGAAGAGGAGTATGTCTACATGGGATTGTTAATAGCCCTGCTGCTGGCCTCCTCAATCCTAATGCAGGTCTTCAGCTGGAGCTGGTATTTAGACCCCGAGAAGGAGTTGGAAACCAGAGTAGAGAAATTCGCAGCCAAGTACAGTTTGATAGGACCACTGCACTTCTTTCAGCTGGGAGTGTTTCTCAGGTATGTAAAGTTTAAGGTAAATATAATGAGATTTTATCCTGGATGAATCTGTAGTGTGTGCAGTTTTTACACCCTGACTGTAAGAATTGTGGAGGTATCCAGTATGAATCTACAGTATGTGTAACTTTTACAGATGGTAAAATCTGTAGAGTGATTTTAATCCAGTATGAATCTGCAGTGTGTGTCATCTAGTATTTCTCTGCTCTAACACACCACTGATCAACTCTGAAAGGGTTTGTTAATGAGTTGATTAGTTGATTAGATGTGGTTTATATTAATTCTGTCATCAACTCTTTCTTTCTCGTGTAAGGAGTGCCAGTTTGGTAGAAATGTCCATCCACAAATTTGTTCAAATGAACAGTCACCAAGAAGAAGCAGCTGTGTTTCTGAAGCATGACCTCAGCATCCTGAATCTGTTCGAGACATTCTCTGAGAGGGCTCCACAGCTTGTTCTCATGATCACCATCATCATGCAGGAGCAGGAGCTACAGGTTTTTACAGGTAAGATCAACACCTAAACCTACCTCCTTATTTACCAGTTCAAATATTCAGGTATCCAGACTCAATGCATAAATTTATTCTGTCCTCAGACCAGGCAAGCTTTACTGAATGCTAATACAATTCTATGCTAAATGCTGGGTGGTATGGTGGCTTGGTGGTTAGCATGTCTGCATATCTGGGTAGAGCTTCCTCATTGTCACTGTATCTGCATGGGTTTAATCTGGTTTCCTCTCCACATTACAAAAACATACATTTCAGATTAAATAGCTATTCTAAATTGACTGGTGTGTGTGTGTGTGTGTGTGTGTGTGTGTGTGTGTGTGTGTGTGTGTGTGTGTAAAGTGTCCTTGGTTATGTAGAAAGGTGTTATATAACTTCATTCATTCTTGAATGAACTTGCTTTCCTTGACAGTTTATCTTGCAAGAACAGACTCAGTAGAACAAAAGGATGGAGGACTATTGAGGTTTTGCTGTGTATCATCTTAACAATGAGTAGAAAACAGCCACAGTGCCTGGCCAATGAGTTTGAACTTTATATTTTTATTTTTGTTGTATTAGACACACTGTAAAAAAATATGCTGTGAAATTCCATCATAAATTGCTGTTGTACATTTCACAGTATATATACCATACATTTAATCACAGCATCTATAAAATACTTTTTCTTTTTATCATCAGAACTCGCAATACTGTAACTGCTGTTATAGTAAGAGGATCTGTAGTAGACTTCCTTAAAGGGCATTACTGTTTTCATTTTAACACATACATTAATAACAGTACAGATTATATACTGTAAAATTAAGACATTATTCTTATCACAACAAATTCATTTATTGTTGCATTTTCAACATTATAAAACTTTTGAAAATACACATTTATCCTCCTTTTCTAAAAAATTATAAATATTATAAATAGTTGATCTTGATCAGTATTATGAACACAGTGTGTGTCTGTAACATCTCCCAGTGCAGTGTAGAGTAGCTGTTACCACTAACAAGGTGGTATGTAAACTCAGCACAACAGCAGAGCTGAGGAAACACCAGATTCACTTCATTATTACAATCTACTCTATCAATTAAAGAAATAAAGCTTTCAGGGTCACTAATCACACTCGGTAATAGTTAACTAAGCTGAGAAATAGTTTGTTTATGAATGGAGAGAGGCTAACAGACCATTAGCTAACGGACCATTAGCTAACAGACCATTAGTTTACCTTTTATCTAAAAAAGAGTGGTTATAGCTCCTCACTGTAACTGTTATGGAGGATATAAAGATGTCCTTCTGACTGTGTGATGAAAAGTAAAATATTTTATAATATAAGATGTAACATTAGCAAAGATTATGGTTTAAACTGCTGGTAAAAAAATCACGTGTTGTGATTCACAGTAGAAACATGTTTACTGTAGAATCACCACTGAATTTTCACCATGATCATTTACTGATCAATAATATGCTGTATATAGATTCTTCAGTAACATACTGTTTATATTACCCTTATAGACTTTTGTAAAAAGGACAAAGCTTTTCATTGGGTATCCTTGTTTTTTTTTTAACGTGGTTGTATATCAGGAAATTTGTTCACAACCCACATCATCTTGGAAAGTACACTTTTAAAAGGGGGCTTCTTTAAGCAGTTCTGGCACCAAAGGGGGCCAGAGAGCTGTTTTTAGTATAATGTAGAAACATTTTTTGCTTAGAATATGGTACACAAAAATCTTAAACAGCTTCAATTCCTTTTTAAAAACATGTTGATGGTATGTAAGTGTGGTCTGTTTAGTTTAAAGTATATATTAAAATTGATATGTATTGAATATTGAATATTTTCTTGTTCTTTTTCAGGTTTTAAAGTTGCTGGTTCATTCATTTCCATTGCCATTAGTGTGTTGTTTTACCATCGAGACATGCGAAAGTTTGCTGCTGATGGCCAAAAAGTGGGCTGGATCTCATCTGTTATTTTCTTCCTGTGGAACCTGTTCCTGATCACCCCTCGTGTGGTTGCTGTGGCCCTCTTTACCTCAGTCCTGCCCTGCTTCATTGCTGTTCACTTCCTGGGCCTGTGGATGCTGCTGGTTCTTTGGGCCTGGTGGGAGAAGACAACATTTATGGACAGTGCTGGAGGTGAATGGCTCTACCGGGTCACTGTAGGAATTATCTGGTACTTCAGCTGGTTTAACATATCAAGAGGAAACACCAGAATCAGAAGCATCCTCTACCATGTGTTAATGGGGGCTGACATTGTGCTGCTTCTGGGCTTGTGGTTTTGGAGGACATCTGAGGAATCAGCCTGTCGGAATCCTTTACCAATTAATCCCTACATACTGATCAGTGCATTGCCTGTGATTTACGTTTTTGGACTCCTGCTGAGGCTGCTTTACTACTGGAAGTTTCATCCTGGCAGACATGAGGATTTCGCTACAAGAGATGCAAGAGCTGCAGCTGTGGAAGATTTGGAGCTAACTGTGACAGATTCTTATGGGGCAGGACCCCAAAAGACCTTTACTCAAGTCAATAGAAGGATGACAATCATGGCTGATAATTTCTACTAAATCAGACTTGTCAGTATTTATGGGTATATTTTTTTATCCAAATGAAACCAAAGTCTAAAGATTTATGTGGTATTACCAACCTAAATTTTACACAGCCATACAGAGGAATGTACATGTAAACTAGATTTTTATTTATTACCCCGTTTCCAAAGAGGATCCTTTCATACTGTTATATTAATGACTGTTATTGACACATGGTAGGTTTTTATCCTTTTATTTATGTTGTACAGAATAAGCTGCTATCATGTATTTAAATCAGGGGTGCACCATAATATGGAAAATGGAGCTGCACAATCAATTATATTGTTATTTTTCTCAGGTAAGGTGCTGTATTCAACAGTAAAATTAGAATCAGGTGGTTAGAGAGGATTTTGGATGAGCCTGTGTTTTTTTAAATCACAGATATTTAGTGTGGTTTGCTCTTGATTTATGAATGACATTTATTCAGTTTTATTTGTTTAGTTACATTACTTCTATTTCAGTGTTGTAAAAAGAGATCAAATGTCCATATATTAAAATATCTTAAAAGAGGGGGTGTCCTTATTTTTTCACACAGTCATGTCATGTTCACTAAGCACATAATTTCAGAAAGTACACTTTTACAAAGGGACTTTGCTTATCAATTTGTCCCAGTTTTCCCCTGGTATTCCATTGCTTGATATTAACTGTAACTTTTATTTATAACTTTTAGACTACAGGTCTGAGACCTTGTTTATTTTCAGACTTATTTTTAGACTCTTTTGTAGCTCCTTATTGAGTTCCTGTTTCTCTTTTTGGCCATGTTTACCTTTCCAGTTTCTATCCAGGTTGGTGATGAATTGGCTTGTGACCCAATACTTTTGTCCATATAGTGTATATATATATATATATATATATATATATATATATATATATATATATATATATATATATATATATACTGACTGTATATATATATATATATTCATTGTGTGCCTCCCTAGTTTAAATGTTACACTGTTTGCTTACTATGTCAATGCTGTGTGAAATAGGTTTATTATGTTGTACAGAGCAGCAGAACCTTTGATCTTCATGCACTGGAAGGATATCAGGTTCAGCAGCTGAGCCAAAGAAACATTTTGAGCCCTTCGACTTTGTGGAATATCTGCACAGAAAAAATGATGAGAAATAAATAATAAAGCGAGAAATTTAATTTCTTCTGAATGTTTTGCATGTTCATAAATGACATATGCATTAAACTTTTAATGTATTTTGAGAGTGATATGTGAGAGTTGTTGGACACAGCAGAGCAATTCAAACCAAAGGTTAAAGGTTCAGAAAGTGGTGACCTGTATTGAGCAAGCTTTTGGCAAAATTCATGCCAATGAGAAAGACAGCGTTGTTGCAGTGCTGAAAATGACCAGCCCCTAAATAATGCCTGGTAGTCCTGTGAGGTAGTCCTGTCCATAATAAAATGTAGAAGAAATGCAGAGAAACAGAAGGACTGTAATTATAGAAATAAAAAATGCTCCTGTATGGTAAGTGGAACTTGCCGCAGAAACAAGGGACTAATGTTATGGCAGATCTGTGTATTAGGAAAAAAAACCCCACAATATGTAGAATGAGTCACTATAAGTTGGATTTTAGTACAGGGGTAGTAAACCCTGGTCCTGGACTTTATTTCTCCAACAGACCTGCTAAACCTGGGAATGAACAGGTCAGTTGAATCAGGTGTGCTTGAACAGGAGGAGCACAAATGAATACCACAGCCCTGAGAAATAGCTTTTAGCATGTCTGAGGAAATGGTTGAAACAAAAGATGGGAGTGGAGAAATGGGTTGTTGAGAAAGTGAAGGAGGTAATGAGACATAGAGGAGCTGGGGTAAAGTAATTGGCCTTCAGGATATGTGGGTGGAATAATGGGGCATTGAGGAGATGTGGTGAAATAGGGCCTTAAGGAGATAAATAAAGAATATCTGATGAGTCATTAAGTAGATAGGCTGGAGAAACAGGGCACAAGGAAGATTGGGATGGAATAATGAGCATTGAGAAGTTTGGGGTGGAGTAATGGAGCATGAGCAAGATAGAGGTGGAATGAGGGTGCATTGAGGAGATAAGATGGAGTGCTCAGACATTGAGAAGTTTGGGGTGGAGTAATGGAGCATGAGTGAGATCGGGGTGGTGTAATGGGGCATTGAGGAATGTCTCATACAGTGACTCACAGGAGATCATTGTAAATCTAGACATGGATCCTGTCCAGATTCGACTGTTTTCAGGAACCTAATATACATATGCTGATGCCACTGCTAGGAGAGAAAACAGAGAGACAATCAGTTAATGCTTCTAAAGTTGGGTGTGGAACTTAAATACAGGAATGTGTCAGGAGGGTGTAAGCATTCAGTTTTTGTTCAAAGTATTCATTAGAAGTCAGAAGGCTGTGGCAACAGGACCAGGGACAGTGTGAACTTCAAACCATGAGCAGGTCTTTCAATTGCCCGAGATTTAGTAGTGTGCTGGCTTTATTCAGTGTTCCTTTTTACTTTCTAGATTGGGTGTGGAATGTGGTGGCTATAGTTCTGTTGTATCAGGAAGGAAACTATGCCTCTATGGGAGTGTTAATAGTCCTGCTGCTCAGTTCATCCATCCTTATTCAGGTGTTCAGCTGGATTTGGTATTCACACCCCAACAATAAACTGGAAACCAGAATTGAGACATTTGCAAGCAATCATGGTTTAATTGGACCACTGCACATCTGTCAGCTGGGTATGCTTCTCAGGTAAGGACACATTTTAATATTTTGGGTTCTTTTATGGATTCAATTAAAATATTGACTCAAACCCCCCTGGAGTGGTTTCAGAGACACTTCATCTGAGAAACACTTAAAAAGCATCACTATCTTGTGACAAAGGTTGCCATCCACCCCTTAAAATATGAAATCATCTGGTAGCTGAGAACTATAAGACATGTTTGTTGTTGAATTGATATGAGATGCACATTGTTTTTTGCCTGTTTTTTGACGTTAGACAAAGTATGAGTTGCTAGCCGAGTAACTCGGCTGCTCTCCCTCAGCTGGTGATCCGGTCTGTCAAGTTTGTTTACATCATTCAAAAAGGGTAGACACTAAATACAGCAGATCAACATTAATTCGTGCTTTCAGCAAACTGTGAAGCTGAGACAAGCTGAGGCAAAGTGCCGAATGGAATGGTAGTCACTGATGTTTTTACTCAGACAGTTTTAGTCAACAAGCTAAAACACAGTAAAAGGCTTGAGGGCTTGTCCTGCAATCATTGTTAATGAATGGAATTTCGTTCTGATTTGTGCATTTCATATAGTCCGCAAGTACTCTTGCTTGAGGAAGCTCAGCATTTACAATGATTATCTAATTTAGTATCGGGTTTATACAATCACACCATTCAATAAAATCACATCTGCTTTTATAATTTAAGAAATCAATTTAATGGCAGTAGAGTTAATACCTACTTTGATGTACTTTTGCATGATATACACTCATTAAAAAACACCCAGAAAGGAATCGTTGGAATCAAACTAAATGTTATATGTGTGGATGTAATGATAACATGTGATTACAAAATTAGAGCAAAAAAAATATGTTTATTTGGGGAGACCTGTACACCAGTACCATTTTGGGCTGCTCCTTGCCTGAAGACAACATGAAATATGGTTGGGCATACAGGTTCCATATGGTTGGACATGTGGCACATTTGCCCACAGAAGTTGCAGCTTGGGCATGTAGATCCTGCATAATTCTAGGTTGCTGAAGCAGTTGGTGTACTTGCTGGTTCCATAAATGCTTGATTAACAATAAATATTCTGACCGGGCAGGCCAAGGAAGTGTTGCAGTGGAAACCCTTGCTAAGTGTGGGTGCACATTCCCTGCTGACAAATGGAAGCTGGATGCCCTGCCATGAGAAGCAACACAAATGAGAAAATGAGAAGACTAAAAATTGGCAATACAGGTTTCTTGTTCACAACACCACTGAAAATGAAAGCCATTGCTGTCAATTGGAGTGCTCTGTCACCAAAGTCCAGTGAAGTCCAGTGACATTCCTCCTCTGTCAACTGGGCAAAATGTCTTAATCATAGAGGCATGTTTTACCAAAACATGCATTACCAAATAGTAGCCTCTGAAAGCCTTTTTATAGCAATGGGGTAATATGTGATCAGGGAAATCTATTGTATGGTGGGCCTGCTTATACTAAAACCAAACAGCATGTCTAAATGGTATATATTTTTGCAGGTATAAAGTACCTTCATTACATCCAAGGGTCCTGTAGGTGTCATGTTTGGAAAATTAGGTGGAGTGTGTAAGTGGAAGAATTCCTGATCAGGAATACCAGGCCAAATGCATCATCCTGCACCCATAGCACTCACTCTCTGCTGGCTCTCTTAGTGTCTGAAAACATGAAGCAAGATCTGAGAAATAAAACTCACTTAAGGTGAAATCTTTGTGTAACTTGCTTTGTGTTGAACAATTTC
Organism: Acestrorhynchus altus; assembly: GCA_034509495.1. Lineage (NCBI taxonomy): Eukaryota > Metazoa > Chordata > Actinopteri > Characiformes > Acestrorhynchidae > Acestrorhynchus > Acestrorhynchus altus. Next base: position 18,077,896 of record CM067505.1, read on the forward strand.
CATTGCACGTGTGCACAAGCTCAAACAGGGAATGGAGATCAGCTAATCACATCCCTTAAATTGTGATCATTGAAAATATTTCGGTGCATTGTGCATTTGAGGAACTTGGCAGCCATTCACAGTCATCTGAAAAGATGGGGCAGAATTTGAGCAAGCAGTCCAGTCTCCCTCTCAGCTGTCCAGTTTCATGAGTGACTGTTGGCCTCACAGGACTTGGGGAAAACATTTATCAGCCTTCAGCCTCTCACATCATTGGGAACAGGAGAGACCTGTCAGGTGGCAATGACTGGCAATTACTGGCACAGTTGTAAGAAAAAATGTGTAAAATGACTATAAATAGGAAACAAAAGAACAAAAGATATATTTCTCTGACTGCTATTAATATTGTGATAATAGAAAATATAATATATTCAATGTCAAGTAAAAATGTAGTTGTGTTCAGTTTATTGTTCATTGTTGTATTCAAATTATATATGCATGTACATTGGTCACCCATATCATTATGACCACCCCTTTTTGAAACTGTTGTCCATTTTATCAGTTCTATTTGCCATATAGGACCCTCTGTCTGTCTACAGAGTGGAACAAACATGTTCACGATGTTTAAATATTAACAGGTATATGACTTTAACCAGTTAGTCATTATTGTCGTTCTGATGCAGTAGAAGAAAATGTAATGATTAATGAACACATTAACAAACAACCTAGTAATTAAATATAATAAAAAATATAAGATATAATGCATACTATATATAACTTTCAATGCATTGTGTTGGTTTTACCCCGCTGTGTTTTTTATATAGTGCCCCAGCCTTAGGTTGTGAAATGACCAGAGTATTGTTTTAACCACACCTTAGGTTTCAGAGTCTGAGTGAGATTCTTTGGCCACATATTTTGCCATTGTTGTGACTTTAGTTAGCTCATGTCTTTATTAACCACCGGATCATTATAAACACGGACACTTAAAATGGCCTTTAAAACTTTGATTGATGACCTTTATTAACCTAGTGTGGCTGTTCCCTACACTTACGCACTCATAAATGGTCTTCTTTCCTGATATTAAAGATTATCATTAATTTATGAAGGAAATTATGCTGAAATAAAGTAGAGGTGGAACTAAATTGTATTTTATCCAATTCAGAACAAAAGGCAGATGATTTTGTCATGATTTAGTAAAGGTTCTGCAGACAGGGGAATTTATCCTCTGCATTTATCCCATCCACACACAGTGAAACACACTATACACAATAGTGAATTCACACATTGGGGGGCAGTGAGCACATGTGCCCAGAGATAATGTTAATGAACTCTCCTGCCTAAGAAAGACATAATGGACATAATGAATATTGAGGTCAGCAAAAGTGATTGAAGTCATGTCCATTTATTGTATGACATGTTGACAATAATATATTTATCGTGACAAGCCAAGTCTCCAGAGACAAGATCAGAAGTGTCTAACCTGGGCTAAGGAGAAAAAGAACTGGACTGTGTCCTAAAGTGTTCTAAAGTCCATTTTTTAGATTAAAGTAAATGTAATATTTCACTTATAAATGAAGAATCCAAGAGTCTGAACTAGAGTCAAGCTAGAGTGGAGAAGCTGAGAGTCACAAAATCTAAGGTGTTTGAAGTCCAGTGTGAAATGTCCACAATCTGTGATGGTTTGGACCATGTCATCTGCTGGTCCACTGTGCTTTTAGTCCAGAGTCAACACCACTTCTCTCAGGAGATTTTGGAACAGATTATTTCATCTTATGTAATATGATAATAGTTAGAGGCTCTGGATCAATATGATCCATATCGAACAAAAAAGCTTGTATGTGTAATGAATAGCAGTTCAATTGAATTATGAACAAAATGAATCATTATACTCTAATTTGCTGAGCTGCTATAGTATGTTAATTTACTCTGTTATTCTCATGTAGGTTGGCAAGTGTGACTGAACTCAACTTCCATAACCTTCGACAAAAAGATTATTTCCAAAAGGGAGAAGTCGTGTGCCAGAACCACGAGCTGAGCATGTTGCGTCTGTTTGAGACATTCTTTAAAAGTGTCCCGCAGGTGATTCTGAACATTTCCATCACTGTGCACGAAAAAGAGCTTATGCCTTTTACAGGTCAGTTCAACATCTTCAACAGTCTTCCTTATGTTATAGAATTACAACAAGGTCTCAGCACTTCAAAGGCCTCTCTAAGTCAGGGTAAAAGAAACCTACAGATGATACACATATAATAACACTAAGACTTACTGTGTCTATGATGAATCGGCAAGTAATTGAGCTTGGAAAATGGCTAAAATTCACTTGTTTCCAACTGATTTAAATCTCCAAAAATCCCGAAGGAGCCTTTCGGCGCATGTTTACTGCTCTTTCTATGTCTACGTGCTTGATATGCATGCAGACTCCGACTGATCAACAAGCAGGGGAGGGGCTAATGACATCACTGACCCACATATTAGGTTATAGAGCAAAATGAAAAGGAAGAGCCTGTGTGCTCTTGTTCTTTGCTCACACGTTTCAGAATAAAGCCAAAAATGGACCAGCCCCTCCATACACGATGGCAATGGTCAAAACTCGAGCTGCACCAAGAGCCCTTCGAGCTTCAAGTACAGCTCGGCTTGACCCACCATCCCTCAGGATGCAAGGAAAACATGCATCCAGACTCTTTTCTGTTCTGGCACCAAAATGGTGGAATGAACTTCCCCTGGGAGTCCGAGCAGCCGAGTCCCTCAATGTCTTCAAACGCAGACTGAAGACTCATCGGTTTCAGGAGTACTTAACTCCATAAAGACTTTTGTTTGAACACGGTCTAAATGTGTGGAATCTCTAGATTCCAGCCTTGTCTACTAGCTAAGGATGTTCTAAGTTAACAGCAAAGCACTTTTGTAAGTCGCTCTGGATAAGGGCGTCTGCTAAATGCCGCAAATGTAAATGTAAATGTAAATTTCTAAAGTTTAAGAAAATAAAAGTATGTGAAACTACAAAAGCATCCTACAAAATTGGCCTAAAGATAGAAAGGTACATTCTTTTAGCTTCACTCAGAAACACCATAGACACTAAGAGCTTGCGTAATCCGATATCTACAGCTACCTTGGACATCAATTAAATCTAGATTACTCTGTTTTGAGGTGAGGTTGCTGAGATGTTGTTGGGTTAAGTTGGTTTGTTTTCTACACTGCATTGCTTCATTTGGAATTGTGAATTCAACTGATCTTGATCTTCAAGCCAAAAATCAAATATCCTAAAAGCATTCTTAGTCATTTCATTAAAAAACATCACTATTAAATTTTGTTTTTTTTCTTGTAGACGGACATGTTTCATCCAAACTGAACCAAATTACACTGAATACATTCAACTGAATTACAGTAACTCTTGTCCTCATTTCAGTTCTGGGATTTGCTGTTTCACTCGCCTCCATCTCCTTTAATGTGGCCTTCAATCAAGATGTGCGTGCGGTTACCCTTGTGGAACGTAAGGAGAGGTTGATCTCCTCTGCAGTTTTCTTTCTGTGGAACCTGTTCCTGATTACCCCGCGGGTGATTGCAATGGCCCTCTTCGCCTCCATCCTGCCCTGCTACATTTTTGTTCACTTCCTACTTCTGTGGATGCTGCTGTTTCTCTGGGCCTGGAAGCAGAAGACAAACTTAATGGAGACTAGAGGAGGTAAACATCTCTACCAGGCCACTCTAGGAGTCATCTGGTATTTCAGCTGGTTTGGTGGGGCATGTGGAATGACTAAATTCATGAGCATCATCTACAATGTGTGCATGTTGCTTGATACAATGCTACTTCTCGGACTGTGGTTTTGGAGAAGATCTATGGAATCAGCAAGGTTGACTCCTTTACTCATTTATCCCTATGTACTGATCAGTGCATTGGCTGCTTTTTACATTAGTGGGTTCCTACTAAAACTGCTTTACTACTGGAAATTCCATCCTCAGTGCCCAAGTTTTAGATTCGATGTTGGCAATGAGATGCCACAAAATCCCTCACAGAGAATAGCTGCAGCAGTCAATAATATGGAAGAGAGAGAGCCTGATTTCTCTGAAACATTGGAACCTGAAGAAGAACCCCAACATGCAGTTACTGGTGCCCATAAGAGGATGAGAAACATGGCTGTTAATTTTTATTACTAATTATGTTAATAAATATGCTAGTGTGTTTTTGTAGTACTGGACCCAAAACAACATATCTCTAGTCTTGTTAAAAGGTCTGCGCGAATAATAATAGTGGTCAAATACATAAATACATAATTACATAATACATACATTATGTATTTTTTTAAACATATTAACATGACACTTTACAATGTGCCATTATTTATTTACCAAAAGTTAAGCCTAAAGGCAGAAGCAGTGGACCCTTTGATAGGAAATTCGAGGGTAAGTAATCAAAGGCCCTTGAGCAAGTGTGACCACCTCTATGAAAGCAGATGTTTTGGCAGTTTGCTGGTCTGGAGAATCCAGGTATGTGGTAACACAGTGTGCAGGAGAATTGACATCAGCAACTGCAGATCAATCTATGAAGGCCATTTCCAAACGATTTGAAGTCAGTTGTTCTATAGTGAGACACATTATTCACAAGTGGAAAACACTGAAGACAGCTGCCAGTCATCCCAGGAGTGGACATGCCAGCAAAGGTGTATCACAGAGCAACAGCAGGAAATCAGCAGCCTGTAAATAAGAGTTAACCGAAAACCTGTGAAGAGAAACATTTTCAATCTAGACTTGAAGAGTGAGGGTGTGTCTACCTCCCGACTTAAAACAGGAAGGATATTCCAGACTTGGGGAGCTTTATGTGAGAAAGCTTGCTCCCTGCAGTGTTATTTATAATTCAAGGAACGGTCAGTAGTTCAGCATCTTATGAACGAAGTGTATGTGAAGATACTGTGGGGCTAAACCACTGGGTGATGTATGTCAGAAGTAGTATTTTAAAAATCAATGCAGCCAGTGAAGGGAGCAATCTGATGCATTCTCCAACTAGTTGGAGCATATGTATGGATTTACCTGAACGTCCGGCCAGTTATTGAAGCTATGCAAGCATGCACCTGTTTCTCAGCATCTTTAAAAGAAAGTTAGGCAATTTGGCAATTATGTAGATTAAAGGAAGCAGTTTTTACCATGTTATTCATGCAGACATCGAATGAGAATAGACCTTGTGAGGACATTTATCCAACATCCAGCTAAAGCTTGGCTGAAATTGGGTCATGAAACAGGACAATGATCCCGAGCATACAGGAGCCTCCTTTCACCTTGTTCTTTGATGGTCAGGACCCTGCAGGACCACCACAGAGCAGGATTTATGTGGGTGGTCGGTCATTTTGAGTACAGACCAGCTAGCTAAGAGTGTTCTTTCTACTTCTGATATTTTCCATGCAGTTGATTTTGGCGATCCCAAGGGTTGACTGGCATCTCTAATGATTGTGTTATTGTTTGTCAGCCTCATAACATCTTGGTTTCAGGTTGAACAATGGCTACTACATGACCCCAAAGGTGAAAGCTTAGAAGCTAATGGATGCACTAATGAAGCAATGGAACACACAGTGAAGTAGTAAAAAGATTAGTTTAAAAAAGTAGTTAAAAGAGATTTTGTTGCTCTGAAATGAGGGGGACTATTTGTTTGTGTGATTTTATCCTGGTCAAACTGAAATGTATGCAAAGGGGTATAATTCCCATACACTATTCAGGGCTTTCATGTAAGGTTAAATGTATATCTGCCTCAATATGACCTCCATGGAAATGTCCTGCATCCTGACCATGAAGTCCAGACATCAGACATCTGAACAAGATACGTCACCTTTTCTCCATTTAAACTGGTTCAATGTGTGATTGCTATATTGTCAGTGCCTGTTTACTTGCCACAAACACAAATAAAGCATCACAATATAGAAATACAATTATTCCTCATTTTAAAAAGGTGGCAATAATTCTGTCGAGTCCATTTCTGGAGTTGAGCAGCATAGGCAGCCCAGGCTGTTTTTTGAAACAGGTTTAATACAATAAAAAGACACCATTTACTGCAGTAACACAGAGAAAAACCTGATTTAGTTTTAAAAGATTTTATTTATGTTGCCACAAACATTCTTTGTAGTACACAGGAAAACGTCTCTGGGCCAAACAGTATTCCGGTCCCACAGGAAAAAAAAAAGAAGTGAAAATTGCATCTCACTCAGTTAAATATTGAAATTCCTACTTAGATTCCTACTTAACATAGTCAAGTTGAGCCAGTTACATCAGCTTGAGAGTCCTCATACGTTTTTGTATTTGGGGGAAAAAAACATAATTCACGAATCATTCACACTTTCATAACAGGCATTCCAACTGAAGAAATCAACACACACACAAACACACAATGATTTGGGGTAAATTGTCATAGCTGCGTAATTATTTAGGAGCACATAGTTCTGAATCAGAGGGACAAACTCTGAGGTCCGACACTTCATGATGCTTGCACGCCAAGCTTTTGCATGTGAAGCTTCTTCAGCACAAACAAAACAACTTAAGATCACATGAGTTCAATCTGAGAGTAGCACAGCAAACTGTGATACATTTTCTCAACAACACAGCAAAACAAGAAAATTCACAAGTACAAAAAAACATCACATGTATATGTCATGAAAACAGAAAGAAAAAAAATCGGAGTCAACTAAAACTTTTAGCATGAACAAAGCCTCCTTGGATGAAACGAACACACATGAACAACACTACGACCAAACTTTCGGGCTGGATGTGCTAACAACTTATAGTTCCACCCAAAAACCTGCAGAACTGCACAATCTCGTCACAAATGATGGATCAGATGTACAGATTTGTTGATTGTCCATGCGTTTAAGTCTCAGAGTGATGGAGTGAGAATAAAGCTTGAGATCACTTTATACTCACAAAAGGGCTCAGCTGCATTAGAACTGCATGTATGAGGGAAAGAAACAGCATTTGGATGGAACATGTCATCTTAAAAATTAAATGACACAAAAAAAAAAAAAAAAAAAAAATCAGAAATGGCATGTAATAAAAACAAAAGGAGGAACACACCCATGCACTCAAAACATAAACATACTAGCATGACTTGCCGTATTTCATCCCTTTACAATTATACATTAATGTAAAGTTTATAGGTAAAAGGCACAATATAAATAAGTACAGGCAAAAAAAAAAAATTAAAAAAAAAATACACAAAGAAATGGAGTACACATTCGTAATTGTCAAAGCTGCTGTGTGTAAAACAAAAATGCTCTTTATTTAGGCTCAGTATTGTTCAGTCTAAATCCAACAGCATCAACCCTCCTCCTCTTCCTCACATTGCTGCTTCTAACACACTCTCAGTTGACAGATTGAACATTAATTACCGACCAAAAGACAAAACGTATTGCACAGACAACTTCCTTCTCCCACAATATGTCATTAATGAGCTAGTTATGAGCCAGAGCTAAAGTATTCAACTGATGAGTCACTTTTCGGCCTTATCACATGTAGCCTTGCAAAGGTTTCTCAGATAGTGTGATGTGCCACTGAAGTCCATGACTCAAAATTAACCCACTGTGGTTGGTTAATGTGGTTCAGAGGTTTTCAAGAAGAACTCATGACATGTTGCATCACATGGTCAGTGTGACTGACCTCAGTTGAATGATGTTTCAGTGTTGAAACACACACTGGGACATGCCACATCAGATGCTTTGCACTCTAAACTCAGAGTCTCAGTAAATGCTTAGTAAGAGGGTGGTTTCAATTCCCTCACAAGGACACTTCGGACTATGAGAATAGGAAATGAAAATTTCAAAGGGGCTTTTCTGACACCCAGTACACCATTTAACACCATTTATATGTAATCAATGCTAACACTTGGTCCTGCAATCTAATGCAATTTAAATTCTACTGTATAGCAAAACCATTAACCAAATGGGCTTGTTTTTGATACTGTGGGGTTATTTGTAGAAGGTGTGTAGAACATAAAAGACACCGGTGGTAAACTGAGGTCTATGGTAAACCCTGTATCCAAATCCACAAAAGTTTGAATAACAGAACTGTTCTACCAACATAAATGGTCAGGTTTCTCAACAGATCCAGTCCTCTACATGCTTTGGAATGAGTGCAAAACCAAAAAAATCTGAGTCCAGACAACCTTTATAGCAAATATAAGAATGACCAAGAACACAAACTAAAAAAAAATCTCAAAAAAGAGAAAAATCACCCAACAGCTTTCATGCCAGTGCAGACCTTTGGTCTTTCCTTTGGTGAATCCAGTTGCAATGGAGATGGTTATGCTAGCAGCCCTTTTACAGTGGGCCGGCAGTAAGTGGGTCACTATATTTTTTCCGGTGATCCTTGCATTTTTATGGATCACATCTCTGGAGGTGTGTAGCAGTGCCAGGCTCAGCCCCAGGATAACTTAGCTGCCATAAAGTTCATGGAGAGCCGAGGCTGAGAGGGGAAAAAAAGAGCCTTTAGTCAGCTCCCGAGTCTTCTCCAGTTTATGAGCACTAGCTTTCCAAACTCAGCCTTAGTCAGCTCCCAGCAGGTGTCTGTAAGGTGATGGGTGGGTGTGTATCTGGAGCCAGAGTGTGACCCAAGACCTCTCTCCAACATGTGCGGTGGTCATCACTGTTAGACATCCAAGGTCTTACCTCTAGCCAGTCTGGTTTTATAAGAAGTCCAGTTCCAGAGCTTGGTGCAGCGACACCAGGTCCCCATGAGCAGAGATCCGCCAGAAGGGCATGTTATGCTACATAAACAGAGTATGTTCTTCATTATACAGGCAGCAATTTAAAGATATGAACATTCAAACATTTCTAAGCAATCAATTACTGAATTGTGTACTGGTGCAGCTTCATCCAGCTCTTAGGGAACTAAAAACATAGCCATTAACACAAATACTTGTGGGACAGTGTTTGAATAAGGCATGCGTAGTTTGAAAAAAAAAAAAAAAAAAAAAAAAGAGCTAGAATAGAAAGAAAGTGTAAAGAAAATGTGTTCATTTTAAAAGAGGATAAAGTAAGAGTATAATGAAAATCCATGGTCAGAATGGTTGAGGGTTGCATGTGAATTCTGTACCTGCTTAGCTGCAAACTCCTCCTCTCTGCCATCTCCTATAACCACATAGGTCACCTTTTTTCCAAATCGAGACACAATGCGCTCAAAGCAACTCTCTTTTCCTGTAAATCAGAAGATGTAGTGGTGATGAACAAAAGGAGTCATTAAACTGTCACCATTTCATTCATTCATTAATCCTAAATTTTAGTATCCAGTAACTACTGGGAATTCTGCAGTAGATACTATAACATGCTTTATATCAGACGTCTGGGCCTGAGGACTGGATTTAGACCTTTACAGTCAGTTTCCCAGATATAAATAAATCCGCATAGGTAAAAAAAAACATCTATATGCCATATAGATTCATGTTTACAATAAACAGAAATTCTACAGTGTATTAACAATGTAGTTTTGACAAACAACTTTTACTCGTCTTTTAAGTACTGATGGGCTTAACGTACCGATTTTAGTGGCGCTGTAGATGTTGTCAACAGGGAACACATCCCCCAGGCCATAGAGAAGAACTTTAGCCAGCGCAGGAACCAGCTGAGTGGTGGTGACCAACACATTCATACATCTGCCCCTGCACACAAGACCAAAAGTGTCCATCAGCACTCAACCTGAACTCAGTTCAGTTATACAAATTAGTAAAACGTGTTCCCAATAAAACAAAATCATCAAGTTGTAGGTATGTTCTGATAATGAAATGATGCAAACCCTCAAATAATCCATTTAATTCCAAGTTGTGGGTGAATACTTTAACAAGGCACTGTATAAGTTCTATGTGTATGATATCACTAGAGAAGGCACTTCTGTAAGTTGGCAATAAGAAACAAATGTTATATTTGAGTGCTATATCATTTTGTTTTGTGATGTAACAAGATCAGATTCTTTCACTTTTAGAAAGCAGTATTACTGTACAGTGGTTTCACTACTACATGCTCATGTTTAATTTTCATTGTTGCGCTAAATTCTTGTCCCACTCATGGCTACAATGAGGAAATATGAACCACAGTAGTTTTCTATTCATTTTGCACAGCCTGATTTACCCTATTAACCTGTGGGTAACAGGGAAGAACCCTGAATGCAGTACTCCTCCTGTAATTGTCCATTTTCAGGCAGAAATCATTAAATATCAAAACTACAAATGTTTAGAATCTGGTGTTGATTTTTCAGGTTATTTCTCATGAAATATTCTGCCTCATGACAGAACTGTGAACCACCATTTAGCCACAATCAACTCATACCTCCTTTTCACTACAGCCACAGTGTGGGCCTTTAACAGCACTTTAAATCATAAAAGTAAATATAAACATTTTTATTCAGCACAAGTAAATGTAGTGTAGTATAGTGTAGTGTAGTATAGTATAGTAGTATAGTATAGTATAGTAGTGTAGTATAGTGTAGTGTAGTGTGATCAATCATGTTCACACTAAACATTATTTAACCATTAATAGAAACGGACAATTAATAAAGCATTGCAGAAGTAACACAAGGGAAATTACCAGTAAATATTCAGTTTCATACAATGCAGCTACCGATTACAAGCTACTGAATAAATTTGAAAAAAATTGTAACTATTCATTTCGCAACTAGACGTGTCATCTGATATTAGCAACACATGTTTCTTTGAAGCTACTGTGAGGAACAAAAGGCAAAAACAATTTTACATTAAAAGTTGAGTTTTGTTATTTTGGACTGTTATGCATTCTATTCATAAACAGGTGGGCTGTAAGGTTGAGAACAGTGTTGTAGATTAACTGACATGCCAAGTCATAAATGCATATAGTAAACACACTGCGCATCCCTATGACAGAGAACAACACTGTAGTGGATCAAATCCACAACTCATATCTTCTACTCAAGTCTTCTGCTATTTCCAAAGGGTCTGTATCTCTCTATCTCCAGCTGTTTCTTCTCCCCAATCCACAGGAAAGGCATGCACTTAACTTTGGTTTTCAAGGTCAACAGGGGTCAGTTTCCCATTGCATACAAAAGGAGTGACAACAGACTCTTTTCTTGAGAAGCAAAGCTGTTAAAACGCCGTGGATAACTAATTTACAAAGTTACTGGCCTCTTTTGACCAATGCTCTCCGGATGAACTGCAATCAATCATTCTAGGCAATTAACGCCCGTTTTCTTTGGATAAATGGTCAAGCAGATGGACGTCACTTGGACTTTGGCCATAGAACCACAGTGACCCCCAATGGAAAGTCACAGAACAGTACACAACTACTGGACGCAGCGCTCCAAGTCAAGGGCTGACAAGATCAAACAAAGTTCTGTTTTTGGCGGAACCAAAAGCAAAGTACAACTGACTGTCTTTAGTCTTTTTCATTAGGATTACAATAACATGTTCTCTCTCCTACTGATGAGTTGGTTGTTGACTATCTTATCCTGTGTTTAGAATTCATACCAATTTTACTTCTTTCTTTAAGTCACATCCATTGAGAAATCTGGTATTTCTAAAGTTTTAGTTTCCAATTTAAAATTTGGAACTCAAACGCTCGGCATATCAAACGGTTTCAATAAATGTAAGCATAGGCCAATGGTAAGCAACACCCTCTTAGCTTATAGAATTCTTGGGAGCTGAGCTTTGATGCAGTGACTCATAGTACCAACCTGAAACACATTACCACCAGCCGTCATTTGTGTGTCGTCATTTCCACCTCAAAACAACCAGCATGGACGGAGAGAAGAGTTTTCTTATTTTTCAGTTCAGACGTTTTTAGGACACTTCCGTTTGGTCAGTTCTGTTTGCTTTCTTTTCTTTCTTAGTCCTTTTGTTAGTTTCAGCTGTCTATACGTAGAGCTCAGTTTGTTCAGTTCATTCTTAAGAAGACTCTTTGTTTGTTGTTTTGTTTATTAAGTATTTATAAGCATCTCACTCCAGTATATTTGGAGTCTTAATATGTATATTTTCATTTAAGTAACTTAGTATTTTCAGCTCCAAGTAACTTCAAGCCGATGTGCCGTTGTTCTTCAAGTCAAAGAAACGGTGAGCCACTTCATCGGGCATTAAATTTAATACAAAGGTTAGAGAGTTGAATCTAGTGCGTCTATATTCTGCCTCCACGGTGTCCCGGGTTTGCCCACTGCCAGACTCTCATAACACAGTAATTCCTTTGGGTGTCTGCTAAATTTGCTGGTCCGTTCTCTGTGTTGAAAAAGTGTTACTCCATGTTAATTTGCTAGTGTCCCTTCTCATTCACACTTTTTAAAAGTACATTCTTATGTCACATTTTTATATTCTTGATATTTAAAGGCCTATATGTATGGTACATATACTGTGGTTGTTTTATCAGAGCTCGATTTAACCAGAGTGCCTTCTTACTGTATGCTTTTTATCATTTATGCCTACATTTACATAACCTGGGTTGTTAACTGATTCAATCTCCTTCTTTTTTTATATATATTTATATGTATATTGTAATAAAATCCCGATATTATTTATTCTTTATATTTATATAGTGTTTCTTCACTATAACGTTCTAACTTTTCTGTTCTGTATTTATGCTGCGGCTGGAACCTTAATTTCCCTGAGGGAACCCTCCCAAGGGATCAATAAAGTTCTATCCTATCCTATCCTATCGTCATATTTAATTCACCTAATTCACTGAAACCTGTGGAATTCACTGTTCTATTTAATCAGCTTGTGTCTCACCCAGCACCCATTCTTTAAATTACAGTGAGTATCTAAACTGAATAATTCCTTCCTCTTTCAGGTTGAGTCATAGCATATCACTACAAAACCAAATGTCAGTGCTTAAAGTGTGCTTGGCTGATTGCAGAGTAGTGTAGAACATTATAATCTGTACTACTGGTGGTGCTGGCTGGAGGCTAGAACAACATGCCTCACCTTGACTGAATGAGCAGCAGAGATTTGATGGCAGTACTCAACCAGCTGTCTGTCGCTGTCTCAATCTCAGAGCGTACTCGAAGCAGCAGCTCCCTCTTCAGGGGACTCAGCAGAGCTGCAAAGAGAGAGAACACTTAGCCATCCTCAATTCATACTACTGTCTGCTGCTTCTGTATTATACACACTGTAATCACCAAAGACTGTAAATCTGAAAGTTGTGTTTATTTGAAAAAAAAAAAGTCAAATTCTGCAACTCAATCTGTATCACCAACTCATTCAACAAAGACTGTTCTGCCTCATGACAGTTTTTTTTTTTTAATTGTGTAAATGAAGTGACTATTTAAAGCTAATTTATAGCTAATCATTATTTTCTCTCAGACAGAACTTCTGAAAATCAGTCAAGAGTTGTGTGCTCTGCTATCAGAATAAACCTAAGAATACAGAGGAATCATATTACAAATGAAAAGCTGGAATGTGGACTGGCGGAGCCTGTGGCTGGTCTTACCTCCAACGTTCCCTTTGTATGCATTGTAGATTTCTTTGAGGCGGCGATACCTAAAGGCTAACTTCCGCATCCACTCCACTCCACCTTGCACTCCTGTGGTGGACCCTGGGCCTCCAGCCCCAGCGGCTCCATTAAAGCCATCATTTGCAAAGTTATAATTACTGAAGGAGAAGAAACAGATTTTTGTGACCATCTGGGGTGAATAAATGCTAAATTACTAACAAAGAACTTCATCACTGCACTGCAAGTGCAGTATTAAGTATCTACAGACTGATTAGAGAGAATATGCCAGTATATCTGGGATCTAGATGAGGCAAATACTGTTCAGAACACACAACTAATGAGCAGGTCTTCCAATGCTTTTGTCCATATAGTGTACCTTATATATTTTTCATTGTTTCAATAGGAACTGTTTCCTAAAATAATACTCCAAATAATATTTGTTTACTATAGATATTTTAAAAAACTATATTTTACTAATCCTGCAGTACCTTAGATCTTGTCCATTGTCATCAGAGGCTACATCCTCAATGTGGACCTGATCACACTCCTGCAGAGAAACAGACCATAGATGAAACTGTCCACAGAACCAGAGGGCAGAATGTTTTAGCCTAAAGGGAGCAGACAAGGGGCATCACCTCCAAGTCGTTGAAGAACAGATGAGTGTCTGCTAGCTCGAATATCAATTCCTCCATCTGCAGACCAAGATTTAGCACTGTGGCCGGATCCTGGATGCAGAAAACCCAAATTCAAATACACCAACAGAGATTCGGCACACATCTGAATCACTACACTGTTTAGCATTTAAATAAGCAAAACAAGCAGAAACTATTCTTTTCATAGATGGTTTTAATATTTCTAATACCTCCAATCAGCATTTTAATTGAAAACCACTTATAATAAAAGAAAACTCATTAAAATTAGACCTCGACTAGAAAGAGGTTATATTTCCTGATTAGTTTATTTCTCTGCATTGCCTGGTCACTAAATAAATCTTGTGACTGTTGAATGTCTTCCATTCAACAACTCTGCATTAAAGCATGCCCCTCCTGAACAGTATAGAAAATAAACACCAAGTTACATAAGATATTACACACTACACACATCAACACACTGGTATACTCAAAAAAACAAAAAAAAAAAAAAACTTTCATGTAGTATCCTTTGCTCAGTACCTTGCCAAACTTCTGTGCATATGACCCTGTGAGTAGAGAGTGAAAAATGATGATGGTTTCATCGAGATCCCACAGGAAGATTCGCTGTGAAAGACAGGAAGAGGCACACAAGATTAAGATTTTTTTAAATAGCATTTTAATAAAAGGTATGTATATTTGGACTAAACTCTTTCAAAGGTTTGTACCTCCAGGTCATTGTCAGCAGACTGGGAGCTGTCAGGTTTTTTGCCTTTGCCTTTAGCTTTGCTGGAAGGGTTCCTCCGGGCAGTTTCATCCTGGTCACGGGTGGTTGTGGAGAGCGGTGCTCCGGCTGGCAGAGCTGCACCAACTGGGAGGGTAACACTGGGAGATGTGACTAAAAGAGAATATGACTCAAATCAGTCATTTGGAGTTTGTAAAGGGTTGGGATAATCTAAAATAATTAAATAAAAATAAATAATAATACAAAAATCTGAACTAAACCAAACAAACAAAGTTAAATATCAGGTTTAAAAAGGATTCCAAGTTTTTCCATTTTTTCTAGCTTTTTCATATTTATTATTTCCACATTTATTTCTTACCTCCATAATCCTCATAATGCAATCTTCATCAATGCTGTGATCACACTAAATATTTCAACTACCAAGGGAAAAAACTGCTTCTAACATTATGAGTAGTACTATCTTAACCAGTATCAGTACCTGACCTCTTCAACACTCTTGTTCCTAAATCCCATTACATCATAATAATCCTAAAATCCTAATATTAAATGAAATGATGGCCATCAATGTTTGAGACATCAAAGAAAGCACTATGCATCAGCCACTGTTGATGTTACATTGTAAGCAGGTGTGTCTACAGAACTGCCCTAGACTTTGTGAATTGTACAGTGAAGATAACATCATTAGTCCAGTCATTTTGTGTGTGTGTGTGTG
This sequence comes from Acestrorhynchus altus, assembly GCA_034509495.1. Classification (NCBI taxonomy): domain Eukaryota; kingdom Metazoa; phylum Chordata; class Actinopteri; order Characiformes; family Acestrorhynchidae; genus Acestrorhynchus; species Acestrorhynchus altus. The sequence continues at coordinate 18,093,370 of CM067505.1, forward strand.
TGTGTGTTAATGAAAGAAAAACCCACAATAGTCACAGAAATAACTTGAATCTGACAAAAGTAATTGTTAATTAATTAACTAATTCCCCAATGAAAACCAATGAAAGTCAGACATTGCTTTTCAACCATGCTTCAACAGAATCATTTTAAACAATAAACTCATGAAACAGGCCTGGACAGAAATGATGGTACCCTTAAATTAATATTTTGTTGCACAACCTTTGGAGGTAATAACTGCAATTAAATTATTCCTGTAACTGTCAATGAGACTTCTGCACCTCTCAGCAGGTATTTTGGCCCGCTCCTCATGAGCAAACGTTTGAATGGTGCCTTTTCCAGGTGGCATATTTTAACTCCTTCCAAAGATGCTGAATAGGATTTAGGTCAGGGCTCATAGAAGGTCACTTCAGAATAGTCCACTGTTTTCCTCTTAGCCATTCTTGGGTATTTTTAGTTGTATGTTTTGGGTCATTATCCTGTTGTAAAACCTATGACCTGTGACTGAGACCAAGCTTTCTGTCACTGGGCAGCACATTTCTCTTTAGAACTCCTTGATAGTCTTGAGATTTCATTGTACCCTGCATAGATTCAAGATGCCCTGTGCCAGATGCAGCAAAGCCAACTCCATGTTTCACAGTAGGGACAGCATTCTTTTCTTGATATGCTTCATTTTTCCGTCTGTGAACAGAAAAGAGCTGATGTGCCTAGCAAAAAGGTCTATTTTTGTCTCATCTGTACATAGGATATCCCAGAAGCTTTGTGGCTTGTCAACATGTAGTTTGGCAAATTCCAGTGTGGCTTTTTATGATTTATGGTTTTCAACAATGGCGTCCTCCTTGGTCCCATTAAGTCCACTTTGGCTCAAACATCGACGGATGGTGCGATCTGACACTGATGTTCTTAAGCTTGAAGTTCACCTTTATTCTAGAAGTTTTTCTGGGCTCTTTTGTTACCATTCTTATTATCCATCTCTTTGATTTGTCATCAATTTTCCTCCTGCGGCCACATCCAGGGAGGATGGCTACATTCCCATGGATCTTAAACTTCTGAATGATATGTGCAACTGTAGTCACAGGAACATCAAGCTGCTTGGAGATGGTCTTATAACCTTTAACATGCTGTTATTAGTTATGTTGTCTGTAATTTTCTTTTTAATCTCCTGAGACAATTCTTTCCTTCGCTTCCTCTGGTCCATGTTGAGTGTGGTACACACCATGTCACCAAACAGCAGAGTGTAGCCCTGTATATAGGCCCACTGACTGAATACAAGATTATAGAAACCTGTGATGCTAATTAATGGACACTCCTTGATTTAACATGTCCTTTTGGTCACATTATTTTCAGGGGTACCGTCATTTTTGTCCAGGCCTGTTTAGTGAGTTCTCTTTTTAAAGTAATTCTGTTGAACCATGGTTCAAAATCAATGTTAGATTTTCATTTGTTCATTTTTTCACAGAATTTTTATTTATTATTTATTACTAATTTTGTCAGATTGAAGTAATTTCTGTGGCCAATGTGGGTTTTTCTTTCATTAACAGAGGGGTACATATATAGATGAAATGGCTACCTGTGCTGCTGGGCAGGCCTGCAATGGTACTGCTCTCAGTCTTGGTGGCTGTGTAATTCTGCACCACCACACCTGCTCCATCCCCTTCATTGCTGGGCGGAGCAGCAGGCAGGTAACTGGGGGGAGGGGCGTAGTACTGAGGGAACTGATTCTGTCCCAGAGAATTATAGCTGGAAAAATCCTGAACAGGACAAAAATAGTCACTCAGCATTATTTAGACATTGTCTTAAATGGGTTGGAATGTCAATGCACACACTACCTTCTCCAGGCTTTTTTCCTTTACTTTACTCCAACATTTTTCCTTTACTTTTATGGCGCCCAATCAAGAACTTGTTTTTGAATAAAATAATATAACTAATATATGGTTCATAGCATAGTAAAGTATCTGCCAGTGTCCAGTATAATAATGATGACGATGGTTAAAAACTGACAACAGATTAATGAAAGCTGCTAATAATTAAACAAAAATATTTTGATTCCAAACATATTGTTAGGGATGTACTGCATTGAACCTTCACCCAGCAGGTCAAAGTGACCCAAATCCAATTTTTCTCTCTCTATTTGACACATTGTTATTTGCACTGCAGAGTGAAGAAAAAAACACTACATGTTATCTTATACATGGCAATATCAGTTTTAATCTAAATGAAACTGAGTTCATGTGACATTACTGTTCCATTGGAACAGAAAACATATGGCACAGACATTAAAAGCTCACTACTATGGATACATTTTGCATCATTTGCTTAAAAGGAAGATATAAATATAGAAACAAGTAACACAGAAAGAGCAAACAGCTCTTCAAAATCAGGGTCAGTTCAAGAATATCTTGAAAGAGAGAGTAAGAAAGAAATCATAAGACCTTCACGCAGTTTGAGCCTCTATCTGGCATGTATCTCAATTCTGTTTGTGATAACACTTTGCTAGCACTTTTCTTCACAGCAGGTAAACAAAAGAAATTAATCTGCTCTGTTTATCCAATTCTACAGGCAAAAAATTTATAAATATTAAAAGGACAGACAAGAGGACAGCTGTGTGTTGGAAGTGTTCTGGATTGTTGCTTTTACGCATGTCGGTCAGTTCAGAAGTATGATCGGATCAGATTAATGTCGGATACAGGCCAGATTAATAAGTCAATGTGATCAACCAAACAAAAGAACTGATCTTTTTACCTGCTGTGCAAACGTAACCAAATAAGCAATAAGATCACATTTTAATCATTCATTTGTTCTTGCAGAGAGCTGCTAGAAGATCACCTGGTGTGTAACAGTTGCTGTAGCCGTTGTGACAGCAGTGGCTGAGGGGATGTTGGTGTACACACTGGATGTAGTGAAGCAGGACCCTAAAGCAAATATCCAAAGAAGCATGAGGAAAAGTTAGTGATGCAGCAGTTTCAAGAGGTGATTAATATTGCCTGGACTTAAAACATAATCAAAGCAAATCTTACATGTATTGTTTATGAAAATGAAGGAAATGGTGATGAATTATGAGATTGTATCAAAATACTACTGCATTTGATATGGGTGTAAAAACGCATAAATGCAGTGTTATACACTAATCTTAAGGATATAAATCCAGTTACATATAAAAAAATTATTGTAAAACTATCTGATCAAATCAAACATTTTATGACTCGCTAATATTAAATTATAAATGATAATATTCATGTTCTAAAATGTCCCTAGCATTTGAAGATGTTACAAGTCAATAGCTATTTTGTTTAGACAATACTTTGTCCCAGACAAATGACATGATTGCCATTTTCAGATAATTTTTGGTACTGATAGAATATTAATGTAAAATGCAATTGCACCCTTTAAAGAGCAGTTAATTTTAAATATATATTAATATATATATTTACACATCCCAACTAAGTAAAATATAGAAATAATTAAGAAAAACATAACTGCCAATATTGGACAGCAAAAATTACTGCAGTCATGTCCAGATATTGCACAATGAGTGGATAATGTAATTATCATGAAAGTCTAGATGTATGCCATATTGTAATCCTCTATTGACAGGCCAGTGGCAAGCACAGTGTTCAGACAGCAGGCAGGAGCACAGAGAGAGTGCAGCAGCAGGCTTGCCTTGGCTGGGGTAGGAGTAGTGGGCCTGACCCTGTGGGGCTGAAGTATAGGCAGAGCTGAAGCCGAGAAACCCCGTCTGGCCAGCAGGGGGCACCTCGTGTAGCAGCCCTGCCTCGTTCTTAATGCCTGGCCACATGGCACCTGTCGTCAGGCATGGACAGAGGCATGGAAGGAGAGATGGAGCAATAGAAAACCAAAAATAAATAAATAAATAAAACCAAAGACAGAGCTGACAAAAAATGCAGAAGATGATTAGACAGCAGAAAAGAAGCAGCAGTGAGCTGAAATGTGAATGAAGGAAAGTGAGTGCAATGTGCAGGCAATTAATGTTTTAAATGCAGAGTGAGCACTTGTGTTACAGTGGCATGGCCATGAAATCAGCTGACGGCTGAATTAATGAACGCATGGGTGATGGAGAGAGAACAGACCGAATGGGGGCAAGCCATATGTCTGGCCTGTTTGACTGAAGGTGCTGTACACGGCTGACTGGCCCAGTGAAGGGAATGCCATCTGGCTGTCATAAGCAGTAACTGCAGCGCTGAGGAACATAGAGAGGGTTTTCGTCCAACAATTTGTATCACAAGTCTCAAGTTGAAAAAGTTGTTTAATGCACACTACTACAAAATACTTGTTTTATAGACTATTTATAACTTTGTGATCCATGCAGTTAATGTACCAGAATTACTGACAATATAGATTATACACTCATAAGAGAATCACGTGCCATGAAATAGCAACATAGTCGTAACACCCTAGTTCACACATTAAAGCACTGTTCAGCTCTTACTTGCTTCCTTGGTAGATCTGTGAGGTATATTCTGGGGCAGTAGCCGTGAGGTCTTTGCAAGTTTCTACTGGAAGAACAAGAATCAGCTCAATTATAATGTTATAAACAATTTTGATTTGACTTTAAACTGTGCACTGCATGATCTATGTAGTAGTGATAATAATTACAATACCTTTGCCACTATAGGAGCTGTCTGAGTCACAGGCCTTGGTTATTTCTTGATTTGACTGTTCCTGACCTCCAGGAACTGACAGACAATGAATATAATTAATATATAACAATAGATATTCTCTTACACACGCACACACACACACACACACACACACACACACACACACACACACCACACACACACACACACACACACACACACACACACACACACAAGTATTTAGAGCCCTTATGGCATGCTTTGCTTTGTGAACCAGATATGGAATTTCTACCCATTAATATAAAATGTACATGAGACAGTTTCAAAAAATACCTGGAAAAAAGAAACTGAAAGCACTATTCCAATATGTGCTCAGCACCTCTCTTTAATACCTCAGAAAAGCCCCATGGCTGCAATTACAGTTGCAAGTTTGTATACATGGATTTTTGGATGTAGGTATGGTACAAAATTGATGGTACCCAATTGATGTGCAGTGGCTATTTCTAGCTGCCTTGTGGATAAATAATGCCCTCATCATCTTTTTCCATATGCTAATCAATCAGTGGTAGCTTCTATATCACCATTTTTCAATAGGCCCTGTGTTCTTTCTAGCCCAGCTAGCTAGTTCATATGTCCAGTTTTGCCAGACTGTAGGAAGCAATTGTTTTTTCCTTTTTAAAATGCTAAAAGCCACAGATATTTTTCCTGATCTATGCCTTGCCATCATCTGATCATGGAGATTCAGATTTCAGACTTGGTTTTGTCCTGACATCGTCATGTAATGTTGGGCTTTCCAAACTATGTCTAATCAATTCAAATTGCACGAGCTGATCTAAACTGAGTTGTAGACACATCCTAAAGATAATTAATGTGTCCAGGCGCTTCACCTTTACACAACTTGATGCACCAAAATCAAGGGCATGAAAATCTCTTAGAACTACAAAATTAATCTTTTCATCTTTAATACATTTTCTAAACTCCTCAAAAGCATACTTTCACTCGATCGTGGTGTAGGTTGATGGGTACAATTGCATTTCCATTATTTATTGAGTTTCTAGAGAACTGCTGTTGAATAAACTCAATTTACCTGCATCTAAGTGAGTGGCAGATGCTGGGGTGTAAGTGGTGACCTCTGAGCCTAAAACAGGTGTATCACTCCCGTCAGGGCAGTTACTGCTGTCATTAGCACCATCACTACAAAACAATAAAACATCTGTGTCTCACAGCAGTATTCCAAAAAAAAAAAAAAAAAAAAAAAAAACAGTGTGAAGTGAGTGTACACCCTAAATACAGACAAGCAAGGCATGAGCACGCTTGGTACACATTTGTGTACTTTTAAAAATGTGAATGATAAAAAAAAACTGAAATATAATCATAATCACATAGGAATCCATAGGAGGACTTGAAGTAAATATACATATAAAGAAATAAATTCAAACTTAATGCAGTTAAATAGATAAGTAGATAACCACTGGTCTCTGTACCTGAAAGGTGGAAAGAACTGAAATTAATAATGTGAGAACCTGATTAAAATAAACATAAAATAATATAAATATTATTAAATGAAGACAATGCATACCACAGTGCAATGGAGTAAAAGTACACATAAATCTAAAATCATCCTCAATGTTTCAAATCTTCAATTTGCTTTATTGATACATTTTTAGACTTGGTAATGAACGTGATTAATTTCCACAGGAAGTTGATTTGGGCTAAATGTAAGAAGCTGGCCCACAGCATAATACTACAATGAATGGCAATGGGACAGTTTTCCCAGTAGATATAAATATGCTGCTTGTGCACAGACAATTGTTCGTTTAGAGTCATTAAGCAAAGAGATATCAGTCTTCCCGGCTGAAAGAGAACAAAAGACTTTACCTTGCATTCTGCTCCCGAGAAACCTTTGATTCATGCCGAGCTTTTTTTGCCTATTAAATGAACAAAAAATGGAGTTGACTGTTAAGCACAAACTATGTTTCTTAGACATTTTATTTTAACTTATTGATCAATAACAAGACATTAGTAAAAACACTTACACTGTAATTTTCCATTTACATTAATTTGTCAACTACCAGCTTTGAAATTTGATATCCATTTTTTTTTACATTTTACACAAATGAATTATATGAAGCCAGTATACCAGCTACACTTAATTCTTAAGTGAAAAATCTTGATTCAAAAAGAATATTAAAATCTTATAGTGAGCTGCCAGTTAACAAAACACATCACTGAATCTTAAAATAATTTTGTAAAAAAACAAAAAAAAAAACAAACACAAAACAAAAACAACTTTGTAGAACTATCTTTGAAAATGAGATGTGTGAGAATGTAGTTTAAAGAAGCTTCACAAATTGAATAGCTCCTATAAGAATCAGAAAAACTTTATTAATCCCAGAGGGAAATTGCAAACTTCCCTCTAAACACAACTCTTAAATCGAAGACATTTAATCCTTACAATTCGTCAACTAATCATTGAACTTAATCTTATAAATTGCCCAGCAGGAGTATTTAATTCAATGTAGTGTCTCCATTTACTGTGTACTCACCGGCAGCTCCGACACATCCTGTGGCTCCTCCATAACAGCAGTGAATTCCACACCCACCTGCCCTGAAGTGTCTCCTCACTCACTGTCTACTGCTACACCTGCTTTTGTGCAGGCCCTGTGTCAAACATGCACATATAATCATAATCAGATGGTGAGGGCACAGCTTTCTTTATATAGTCTCACTGTCTTCTTACCACCAATGACACTTAACTTGCAGCCACAGGAGGAAGTGCACATCTACAATTTTTCCCCTCTGTTGTTTAGGGATTATATGCATCTACATCTGCTTACATGCAATGTAACCTACTTTTGAGGAAAACTAGTCCACGTGTATTATTTGCAAAGCTGTCACCTCACAAGCTGGACAGGGATAAGATCTAACCTTGATTTCATTAATTCTTTCCCATTCATCTAGCATAAAGCATAACAAGTAAAAGAGGACAAATGGGTCAGGATATCATTTAATCATGTCTAGTGGTGAAGTAAGAAACAAACATGCAATTTGAGTTATACCAGTTATTAATGCACACACAAGAATTTTTTTTAATGAAGCTTTACTCTTACACTTGTCTAAACATTTAAATCATTAAAAATTATTCATATCATGCCAGTGCAGAACCTGACCATCAAAGCATATTTAAAACCACAGTCTCAAACTGGATTCACATTCTAAACAAGCAAACACCTGATTACACTTGCACTTGCTCAAAGGGCCAATCTTTAAACAGATGATCGCATGCACATCTATTTGATTGGAATGAAATCCTGCAGCCTCTCTGGCCCTTTGTGGACCCAATTTAAGACCCATGATCATTAGACAATCACAACATTAAATAATATTAGTTTAGGTGTCTTTTTAATATGAACTTGACTGCTACTGGAGAACCAAATGTAAGATTTCTAACCTTTAATAAATGTATTTGAAACCAGTGGAAAACACAATGGTCAATAAAAAGAACGACATTGTCTTTTGGAAAAATCTAGTATATGTTTAGATTAGTGTGCGTGACTAGTCAGTCCATTAGTCTACAACAACAGTTAGAAAATTAGGTCTATTCTCAGAAGCAAAGACTTTACATCACAATATCTATCATCATAATTCCTAGAGCAAGTTTACTGCAGACATATGAAAATATACAGGCATGCAAATTTCTCTTAATGTGAATAACTGAGTAGAAGATAGAAGCATAAAAACAAAGAAAACAACAAAATACAAACACTTCAATTTTTTATGTGATTAAAAGTATGTCAAACTCTGAATACCACAAAATTCTCCTGCTTTTTGAGCATCACTCAGAACAAAGCATTTTCAGGTAGTTGTTTTCTCAGTTCATAATGGCAGTTAACTGAAACAATGAAGGCCAAGTCGAGGTCTGGAGGATCAATATAACCTTGTGACATAATTGCTTGTAGGACTGCTAGAAAGGCATATCAAAACCACTGAATCACTCATTCTGGAGTGGTGGGAGACTGTTTTACTGTATGGTTACATCTGCACAAACATGTCTTCCATGGCAGAGTCATTAAAAAACCCTTTCCTGTGACCTCATTAGAAATGGACTGGTCAAGGTGGTTGATTCCATAAAATAAATTATCTTGAGAGATAATTACAAAAGCTCTGCACCTTTGATCGGTTTTGACTACTGTGAAATCGAACTGAAAGATGACTTTGGATCAATCCCAATCTTATTTTATTTAAAGGTCCACTTTAATTTTTTTAACTATATTTTTTTGTAACATCAGAGAAACGGGTGTGAAACATCAAAGTGGGTGTGAAACTGTGACCTAACCACTACTACATTATTTCTCAACTTCTGGACCACGGACCACCAGTGGGCAAATAAGCATTCTCTACTGGTCCTTAGGGCCATCCTCAAGGGGAGGCAGCAGTCCATAGTGGGCTGCTAATGCTACTTTAAATAATTAAACTCAATGTTAAAAAAAGAAAGAAAAAAAGTTAAATGTATAAGTAAAAATTGTAAATTGTAAATAAGAGAATAATCTTATTTTACTATAAGCATTAGATAAACATGAATAGAAATGCACAAATAATAACATTACAGAGGTAATGCAAAGGCAAATTAAACATACATTTGAAACAATGCAGCTTTGGGTGCCTGATGCAGACAATTAGAGAACCAGAGATGTAGAACTTTAACCCTTGTGTTGTTGTAAGGATAAAAAATTGACCTGCACCCCAGTAAATTGCAGAGAAAACCCCCTTAATAATCTTTTTTCATGGAACATGGAATTTCATTACTTTTCCTAAAGTGTATCCGCCTGTAAACCTCCAGGGTATAAAGAGTGTCTAAGTGTAATTTTTGACCTGCCTGTCAATAAAATCATCACAAAAAACACACAAATTGAATGGTAGCTGTTTAGGGGGCTGACTCTGGTCATAATCCATCTGAGGGTTTAATTAAGCCATTTTAGGGATTTAAAGAAGGTGGATTAATTTTTGACCGGTTGGACACAGGGTGTATACAGAATATTAAGAAAACATGAGGGTTAAACCAAGAAGAAATAGTTACACTGTTTCTTGTTTTCTTGTGGGCCATTATAATGCACTACTTTGGGGTTCCACCATTTTGTAGTAGTGTCTGATATCCTTTATAGAATTATTAATGCACTACAACAATCCCACAACACATCTGAATTATTACTGTACAATATTGGACGTGAAATACCCATAAGACATTGTTGTTTCATTTGAAGACTTGGTTCTATGAAAAAGATCAATGTCTGGACAATCTGCTGCCACAGGGCACTGACCTCTCTCTCTCTCTCACACACACACACACACACACACACACACACACACACACACACACACACACACACACACAATGAAACAGCTTTGTTTCCATTTTTGGACTGTACAGTCTGGGTGTAAATGGCACATTTGGGGAAAGTTTTACATACTAGTAGTGTTTTTAGTTACTACAATGAACTGGTTTTCCATGATATTGATCCAAAATTAGAATAGAAAAATACATAATACACGATTTGGTGCATACTAGTGTATTTGCTTGATGACTCAAGTGTCACACAACAACTAGTTCAGGTGTCTAATCAGTCCATCATAAAAGTAAAACATGAACAATAGCTGTTTTAGGAACTGAATAAAATCCATACATTGTCACATAGAAACAGCAACCAGACCTGTGTTCTTTAAATCATCAAACTAATAATTTTACTGATGGCTGTTCATTACGGCGCATCCTCCTTACTGGCGGCTGTTCATTACGCCGCATCCTCCTTACTGGCGGCTGTTCATTACGGCGCATCCTCCTTACTGGCGGCTGTTCATTACGGCGCATCCTCCTTAATGACGGCTGTTCATTACGACCCATCCTCATTACTGACGGCTGTTCATTAGGGCGCATCCTCATTACTGACGGCTGTTCATTATGGCGCATCCTCATTACTGACGGCTGTTCATAACGGCCCATCCTCATTACTGACGGCTGTTCATAACGGCCCATCCTCCTTACTGGCGGCTGTTCATTACGGAGCATCCTCCTTACTGGCGGCTGTTCATTACGGAGCATCCTCTTTACTGGCGGCTGTTCATTACGGCCCATCCTCCTTACTCAACACTGTTCATTACAGCCCATCCTCCTTACTGAAGGCTGTTCATTACAGCCCATCCTCATTACTCAACGCTGTTCATTACAGCCCATCCTCATTACTGACGGCTGTTCATTTCGGCCCATCCTCCTTACTGACGGCTGTTCATTACAGCCTATGCTCCTTACTGACGGCTGTTCATTACAGCCTATGCTCCTTACTGACGGCTGTTCATTACAGCCCATCCTCCTTACTGACGGCTGTTCATTCAGGTTCATTCTAATGCTACAGATTTTTTTATGCAGTACAGTCATATACACACGACAGAGAAAGAGATAAAAGAGAGGAGTGTGTTAACTGCAGTTGTCTTCTAACTTCTCTCACTCACTCACACACATTCACAATCTCACGCACACACGGACTCACACACTAAGACACGGACCCTCTCTCTCTCTCTCTCTCTCTCTCTCTCTCACACACACACACACACACACATACATACATGCATACATTCACTCTCTCTCAGACACAAAAACACACACAGCTCCACTAACGGTTACAGACTCAAACCCTCTATCCTCTGTCTGTATTATTCCCCTAAACGGCTGGTGGATGTAGATGAAGGTTTCAATGTAGATTGAAGCTGTTTCATTGTGTGTGTGTGTGTGTGTGTGTGTGTGTGAACGCTCTGCTCTCAGTGCTGAGCTCTGAACTGTAAAACTGTAAGTTTATTAGGTGCCTGTGCTAACTGCTAACTTCTATTCACTCAGCTAGTTAGCCTAGCCTCGCCAGCCAAGCGCGGCACTGTAGACTCAAACTCTACAAACGAACATCTACCCGACAATAAAGCGCATCCGCTGCGGTGGGAGTGAGCGCTCATGTCGCTAAAATACACAATTAAACACTTACCATGACACTGAGGGGTCGTGTTATGCTAGCGCTAACCGGCTAACGCCCTCGCGCGAGCTCCTCCGTGTTGTCAGGGACAACTGCGCAGCAGGAAGCTCCCACTGCGCATGCGCCGCACCTACACACTATTTCTGTAATTGAAAAAGTCTCACCGCACTGAACAATATACCTCAATAAAGTACTTAAATACACACAGTAATAACCTCAATAAAGTACTTAGAATGTACTTAAATACAGTAACAACCCGAGTAAAGAACTTAAAATGTACTTAAATACACACAGTAATAACCTCAATAAAGAACTTAAAATGTACTTAAATACACACAGTAATAACCTCAATAAAGTACTTTAAATGTACATAAATACACACAGTAACGACCTCAGTAAAGTACTCAAAATTTACTTAAATACACACAGTAATAAGCTCAACAAATTACTTAAAATGTACTTAAACATACAAACAGTAATAACCTATACAAAGTACTTAAAATGTACTTAAATATACAAACAGTATTATTCTTTCTGCATACTGAGCAGTTTGGTGATTTTGGTGATTTAAAGTCTTTATAGTGACAGATATTGTTTATATATCTGGAGACATCTTTATTACATGTTTACATTGTGTGTTTCTGCTTTTAATTTTTTAACCATTTTAATTCAACAGCATTTTAAGAAGTATTCACCAGCATTCTGAGAAAGTATTTACAACAACAACAACAACAACAACAACAACAACAACAACAATAATAATAATAATAGTAATAATAATAATAAAGTATAATAAAATATAATCAAAAGAGTGTTTAAGATAAGGTAAGATAAGATCAGTACTGTAGATATCATTTATTATAGTATATACAGTATAGTATCTTCAATATAAATAATAAATAAATTTAAAAAGTTTGCAGAGTTTCCATTTGAACTTTGTGGTTTTATAAATCATTTACACAAAAATTCTGACTATCCGAAGATTGTAGTCCAAGTAGGTAAGTCCAAGTTTTGTACATGAGGCCTAAGAGCTTCCATAAGACTGCCATGCTGTGGTACGGAGGCCAAACACTATGTTATGACTGTTGTGCTTTCCTCTCTCTACCACAAATTACTAGTTATTAAAAAACAACAACAACAATTATTATTATGATTATTATTATTATTATTATTATTATTATTATTATTATTATTATAGTATTGTGCTACAGGCGCTGGAATGTTTGCACTTTCTGAACATTTTCTGGTTTTATGAATCATTTTCAAACAAATTTTGAAAATCTGAAGATCAATTTTAGAATGAAACACTATGCTATGTCTGTTTTTATGTGCTTATTATACTGTGCTTATTATTATTATTATTATTATTATTATTATTATTATTAGTAGTAGTAGTAGTAGTAGTAGTAGTAATAGTGTAAATGGGTCCTTGCATCAGGTACGTCAAACTGAAATAGTAAAGAAGTGTACTGCATTTTTTATATTCTGCAATATATTATGCAAAATTTCTCATTAAAGTTAAAGCAGGTTAAAACCCACATGACTCAGGTCAGGGGTTCCTTAAAGTCTCAGTCAAGATGACCCATACTATGCTCTCTACATGTTGGTATTTTCTCTACAGTAAAACATTGAATCCAACATACAGAAGGTTCAGTATTTAGTTAGTGATTAGTTACATGCGGTTTATATAGGTAAGTGCAACAGTCGATATAGAAAAAACACAGAAAAACTCTTAGGCCTCATTTACAATAATGTAAACCATTTTAACCCCCTGACCTGAGTCATGTGGGGTTTAACCTGCTTTAACCCACAGGTGTTGTACTGCTAAATTTTATTATGCATGGTGAAAAATCTGGATCTGTGAAAATAGCTATATGTGAATTGTCACATCCCTGTTTTCTTCTTTTCAATGCCTTTTAAATGTTAAATGTTACAAAGCTATAAAAGTCTCGTTGGAGGTTGCCATCTCCTAGTTCATCTCCTGTTCACTAAAATTGACCTCTCATTGCACTATAAAAGGGTAAAAGTGATCATTACAACTCATTACAGTTACTAATCACAGTCTGTGGACTTTGGTCATAGATTTTTATAGCGAAGACCTCATCTAATGTTGATATGAGGAGAATAAATACTCATAATCCTTTTCAGTGTTGCTGTAGGGGCAGGCTGCAGTGCTTGATTGATATGTTTATGCTTACACATCTGCAAAGAGATCAGACTTTCCATGTGTGAATGATCTGCCATCATTTTTGACAAGAAACAACAGGAACACACTTTTAGTCACCAAGACAAAGGGTTTTTGTTAAAGAATTTATTTAACATTTTTATAAAGATCACAATTAAATATTTCATTATTCTAGGGATTTTAAACATGGATCAACTGTGTAGTACAGTATGGCATGTAAATAAATATACATGAAAAAAACAGTATAAAATAAAGTCTTAACTTCCAAATATGGAAGAAAATAAACTTGAACTGTATTGCGTTACATTTCTAAATTGGATGAAGAATACTAGTATTGGTCCAAAAACAAACAAGTAAAATGCACATGCTTTAGCTGTTTATGATGGTGTGCCCTAAGAAAGGCCCTGTCTATTTAATTGAATGTACCTATGCTATCAGCCTTAATACAGTATTGCCTAGTCTGAAAAGTAGTCAACGCCAACATCTCAAGTTTATTGTTCAGTGTTTCATTGCACAATAGTCTCTGTCCAAATGGGGGGGGGGTGGGGGTGGAGGGACACACACACACACACACACACACACACACACACACACACACACACACACACACACACACACACACACACACACAAGGATGACAATATGCATAAATTAGCTGGACAGGCACACAGTGCGAATGAAACTATTCACAGTTTTATTGTGTGCCGGTACCTAGAAGAGCTGTATGTGACCTACTGTTTAAATACAGGCCATCAAACAACTGTGCCAAAATGATAACAGTATGTGAATGTTATTAATGGTAGAAAATATACAGCCCACTTCTGTTTAATGATAAAGTGATATTATATATTTCTATGAACAAGCAAAAGTGACCTATCACACATACAGTAACACATTATAAAAGTGCTGGCTTTGGAGAAGGACAGGAGAAGAAAGTACGTATAAGACACAAAGCTCCATTTGGGGGTTCAGAAGATAATCTACTCAATCTACTGTGATGTTCTAACTCAATCACACTTAATTCTGATAATGGAAAAAAATTGATATATTAAGGGAAGCAAAATGCAGTAAAACTTAATCTTTGTCTTCATTTTGAGCATTTCAATGCTTTTGGTGGATGCAGTCTGAAAACAAATCTGCTTTGAAGGTATTAAAGCATGCATGTGTCATAACATGCTGCACGCCACAATGCTGAAACACAACTGATTAGCAAAGATGACGCTTGTCATTTACAGAGCCTATAAGACGTCAGTCATGTAAGCCGTACTTGTCTTGATCCTTTTTATCCCCAGTGTGCAATAATGCAAAAAAAAGAAAAAACAACAACGAAATAAAGAGAAAGTACCATTCATTTGACGACTTCTCTTAAATGTTTACCAGAAATTTCTGAAGTCAAAAATTTCATCGTTTACAAACCCTGCCTCCCCCAGAAAAGTCAGAAAGGCATCTCGCCCAGTAGCTGGTGCCATCATTACAGGGCCATCTGGCCAAAAGCCTTGTCATTATTATTATTATTATTATTATTATTACTATTTTCATTCTTTAAAATGTTCAGGCACTTCCTATCTTTCCATCCATAGTGCTCAGTCCAGTCATTCAGCAGTCAGAGAATATAGGAGTAACCAACGCAATCTTGGCACACTCAACATCTGCTTCTGGTTAAAGTCCAAGATATGATCCTGTGGATATCCATAAAGCCCACGGAGATGATGACATACGTCCACAGCAAGCTGATCCTCATTGTTTATACAGTACATATGATCCAAATAGCAGAAAAATGCCAACAATCCAAACATGAGAAAGAAAAAAGTTAACATCCGTCGTGGTCCCTCGTGTGCACTGAAGAAGCAGCCCTCTGTCTCTCTTTCACAGCCTGTAGTCCGGAATGAGGGAAGTGTGCATGTGTGTGTGCATGTGTGTACATGTGTGTGCATATGTGAGCGTGTGCAAGCTCGAAGGGAAGGAGTGTGGCTACTGGAAGGCAAGATCAGATGGAGGTCCATAGGAAAAGCCAGGGAAGGCGCCGGCTGCCTCTCGGATGCTGCTGGTCACATGCAGGTTGTCGGTGTTGAACAGGGAGGTGGACACAGGCTGGTGTGTGAACTCAGGGTCAAAGTGCCGAAGGTCAGTTGGACCAGTCTACAATTCAATCAAAGTAAATGTGTCATACAGTATATATACACACATGTATACATGTTATATACACATTTAGGATGTAAAAGCAGCAGTTTGAAGGTTCTTTTGTCAGAATATTAATATCAGTGTAATAATAATTTTGCTATCATCTTCAAAAAGGTACATTTATTAAAGAAAGCAAAACATTTTAACTGTTCATGTGTTTTTATGTTAAAATTATACTATATAGGCTTTTGAATAATTAATCTCAGTACACTCATTGTGAAGGAGTTGAAATAAAAATGCTCTTACCACTGAGGGGACGAAAGGAGGGGTGATTTTTCTGGCCATCAGGTCGTCCCAGTTAATGGGTGAGAAGAAGCTGTGGAACTTGAGTTCCAACTAAAGAGGAGTAAAAGTCAGTTAGATCCCTGCAGACTGTAGTTAAATATATATGTAAATGGGCTGTGAATTAGACACTTACAAAATCTTCCTTCACTCCCAGCCTCTTGGTCCGATCCTTCTGCAGCAGACCCTCGAGCAGCTCGCGTCCAGCGTTAGACACATTTGGTTTCAGCACGAGAGACTTGTGGAGAATGTTGTTGTACATCTCAGCTGTGTTGCGACTATAGAAAGGAGGCTAGAAAGACATATAGAGAAAAAACTTATTCAGTAATTGTAAAATCTACAGTGGTCATTACAGTTGCAGCTTTTTCCTTGCATAGTCCTTTACTTACCAATCCATATAGCATCTCATAAAGGACTGACCCAAGGCACCACCAGTCCACTGTGCGATCATACGCCTGTTTCTGTAGGACCTCTGGTGCCAAATACTGTGGAAAAATAAATAAAACCTTAGACAAAAATGTATCAACATTTGTTCATATAGTAACAACTAGCTGTGTGAATCTTTGGACCTCTTCAGTTCCTGTGTAGGATGCATTCGTTTACCTCAGGAGTTCCACAGAAAGTTGTTGTTGTTCCATTGGGTTCCAGTCCCTCCTTGCACAGGCCAAAATCGGTCAGTACGATGTGGCCCTGAGAGTCCAGCAGGATGTTTTCTGGCTTGAGGTCTCTAAGGGAATAGCAAAGAGTCAGACACCAAAGCTGCCACACAGACATCTAATTTGACTGCAAAGAAAACTGGGCCAGGCCAATCTGCCTGCTACCACATATGCCCACTAGGGGGCAGCATGAGGACATACCTGTAAACTATGTGGAGCGAGTGGAGGTAGCCAAGAGCACTGGCAATTTCAGCAGCATAAAACCTGGCTCTGGGCTCCAGGAAAACCCTCTCACGTTGGAGGTGGTAGAATAACTACAAAAGAAGGGATTGAAATGATTAACGATTTGAGTCTTTACTGTATGTAGTATAATGTTTATGGTGTAACGTGTATTGTATAATGATTTGTATTCCAGGAAATTCTAGACCGTTTCCATGAAAACTAAACAAAGTTATGAAGGTCCAATTCACCTCGCCTCCATTGACGTAGTCCAGCACAAAGTAGAGCTTGTCGGTGGTCTGGAAAGAGTAATGTAGACCCACCAGGAATGGGTGTTTGATATTCTTCATCAGCACGCTACGTTCAGCCATGATATGCTTTTGCTGGAAAGAGAGTTTTAAACTTTTAAATGAGTTTTAATGTTAATCCTTGGACTAAGAGTAGTTCATAGCTCATTTGCTCTAGAGTTTAATAGAGATTTTTGACATTTTTACTCATTACAATATCTAACCTCCTTCTTCTTCAGAATGATTTTCTTCTGTAGCACCTTCACAGCATAGTACTGCTCTGTCTCCTTGTGGCGGGCCAACAGAACCTGAGGGCAGAAAACAATAATGTATCAGAATTCGGTAATCCAATTCTGAAAAAAATGATGCTTTTTATTGTAAGTGTCTTTAGGGCTTTATAAAATCCTAAATACATAGAAATTTGTTTGTGGTTGTTGTTATAAAACTCACCTTTCCAAAACTACCCTTGCCAATAATCTTTAGGTAGTCAAAGTCACATGGTTTTATCCTGTTGGACAAAGAAATAAAAACTGTGTCAACCAGCTAAAAGTGATAAACATGTAATTGCTATGTGAATGAATTATAGTGAATGCAGATTCATAGACTGTAGGCTACTTACTGAGTTTCCTCAGCTAGAGAGCTTCTGGGGCCAGTCAGGCAAAACTGGTTTGAGAAGAAAGAGACAATATTATCTTTGTCATTCAGGCATAACTTAACATGAAACTAGCTAAATACTAGGGAGTTTTACATCTATAATAATTCATGCTCACCTGGTCTCTCCCCACTTCCTCATTCTGGTTCTCATCAATCTTCAGAAAGGCGTTGACCTGAGAACTGAAGTGGAGAAGATTAGACAATGTTGTACCTCACCAGCAGGTGGCAGTATTCCCAACATTTATAACTGCAATATGTTTTTTTAAGGGGGTATGATGCAGTAGGTTTAAGATTATAATAAAATGTAATTATAATTTATTATAAAGGCTTTTTTAGACTTAGCAGGTCTTCAAATGGTTTAGGCAGGCTATAGGCAAGAGTTCGTTATCATCATTTGTTAACATTGTTCCCAAATCTGTTTGCTTTAGAGTGTAATTGGGTTGTGTATGATATATAATATATGTGTCTCTGATGATTCTGGAATATTCTCCCAGAGACAGAAATCTGTTGTCTGGAGGTGACAGATGAGGCGGTGGGGAATTTTCCAGTGGAGTAACCTACATGGCTGACACTGAGACCAATTGAGCTGGTCCCTATTCACACTTAATACAATTAGATGGTTATCCTCGTCTAGGGGACACACAGGATGTACTCAAAGATGCTTACTGCACCCAAGAGGCGGAGGCTGGACTGCTGTCTGGCTATAAAGCAGGTACTATTCTTATGCTGGCTTTGTGGCGTAAGACAGAGATTAGACTATTAATGGAATGTACAGCCGGACTCTGGTACAGTTACATGCGCCTGACTGGATTATTGTGCTACAATACACTGACCTGAGTTCAGCTGAACAAATTGACTCATTAGGTCATTCTAAGAAGCCAGGATGAATGAACGCATGAATGAATGAATGGGAATTTTCCAGTGTGCCAGCTCAAACCCTCATCTGAAGCCATATGTTATCTACAGGCTTCTATCAATATTTGCACTGTGTGCTGACAGATATTTGCATACATGTGGGCATTTGCCTTTGAACAGGATGCAGGTCTACTTACTGTTGGCAGATATGAGGGGTTGAGACCAGCCTCTGAAAGAAGTCGTTTAACCCCATCTTCCTCTCTTTGATGAAAGCTGTAGTTAAAAGAGAGACATTTACGTCAGCGGGGGAGCCACAGAAGGAGGTCGGTGAAGGCTTAACATCAGCAAAAGGAAGAATACATTCAAATCTATCAAGTTTTACACCTTTTAGAAAGCGTTTTTTGATCCCACAATGGTTTCAGATTAGGAGAACTGCTTTGATGTGTATTTATACCACATTTTGTGTCTGGATTATGCAACACTGAGGAAATTCCTGTGTGCTGTGACATTCACAGCGAGCACTGCGCCTCGAACACTAATATATAATAATGTACCAGTGACATCACAATACATCCAACTGCACCAAAATACACTATATATATATATATATATATATATATATATATATATATATATATATATATATATATATATATACATATATATGCTTCCGTCTAGACATATACAAACACGGGGGGTCTGATATATGAGGCTGTAAAACAAACACAATGAACCACACAAGGCCGTGACCTGACCCTCGCAGTGGACCAGTAATCAGTCTAGTGCCAATCAATGGGATTCCAATGGATCTGCTTGAATAATAGCTTGTCTCTGTCTGTCCATCACACATGCAGAATATGTATATTACTTCTATTAAAGAAATATGGATGTTTTTAATCATTAAAGTTAAATTACTATTATTATGGACATATCACTATTTTACAAAAATAGTATTTTTATATGAAGAAATATTTACAATCTTTTTCAACCCTAAAACATGGTTATTTTCACATTAACATTGCTCTTATGTTATGGCAACACTATTACCATATCTCAGACAAAATAATAGTCTTTTATATCATAAATCCCATTTGTATTTTTGATGATATTTTTTTTCAGTACATACCGGTGAGGACAGACATGATGCCTCTCATCCTGCAGTAAGTCAAATCGCAGCGAGCCTCAGTCACAGCCATATTCATAAACACAGTAAAATCCACAAGGTGCAGAAACTGCTGCAGAACCTGGTTTAGAAGCTGCCCGCCGCCTCCTGTCTCGGTCTCCTGCCTGCAGCTGAGCGCTGCGGCTGTTTTTATACCGAACACGTGGTTCGTGGGTTTCTTCGGGTTTTTTTCTGGAGGAGAGGCCCTTACGTCACGAGCGTAGCCGAGGCAACGGTGGTCCCCGTGACGTCACGGAGAGCGTCTGCCCTTGCGCTGCCTGTAGGGGGCGCAACGCGGCAGCACTAGCGACTTCTTGGCGACATGAATGCAAACCTAGCGGGCGAACGTGCGCGTTAATCCAGTTCCAGCGAGCAGATCTACTCTGTTATGAATGGGCGGATTGGAACGGTTAATGCAGCAAGGCAGAGTCTCATAGACAATATATAGCTTTCTACAGAGAGAGAGAGAGAGAGAGAGAGAGAGAGAGAGAGAGAGAGAGAGGTGTCATGGCTTGTAGTCATGTGAGGTTGTGTCCAAAAATGATAAACTCTAGAGTAGGAGCTGGATAATAAAGGTCATAAATATTAAATATTTAAATATAATATAATAAAAGTTGCTGTGTTTTGATAAGATACGACTATATCAACATTAATAGCCCTTTTCTAGTGTGAAAAACGCCACCTACACATGATTAGACTATGTAAGAAGGGACTGGAGAAAGCTGTCTTATTTAAACCATGCACACACATTAGTTTGGTTTGCTCTTGATTGTTAAAGTCAGTGGGATCAGCATGTCAAGATCCAAAGAGCTCTCTGAGTCCTTCAGAAAGAAGGTTGTAGATGCACATGGATCAGGAAAGGGATTTAAAAAGCCACTACACTGTCCAGAAAATAAATTACAAGCGGAGAACATTTAAAACAATGTTTAAAAGGTCAGGCCGTCCTAGCAAGTCGAGCCCAAGAGCAGACTGGATTAATAAGGAAACATGGGTGGAGAATTAGCATGGACGGAAGTGGCATGTGCCCACCAATGTCCAGCGATTATTCAATTGTCCCTGCCAAGAAAAAAAACTTGACCTGTCTGTGTGTCAGAGGTGCAGAAAGGGTTAAAGCATGTTCTGTACATGTCTAAGTCCTGACTCCCCATAACACATGTGGCCAGTGTGACTGGCTGTGCCTTTCCCTGCGGTCACTGAGACTCTGGTTGTTAGCAGCACCACAACTGGAAGCAAACATTCAAGCAGGGTTGCCAGGGCCATGGCTTTCCCGCCAAACTGGGCTTGTTGGAAAATGCAGTCACAGATGCATTTTTATGTGTTACTGATGCTGTGTTAAAAAGCTGACTAGAGTTTGAAAATGAGGAGTCCTGAAGAAAAGACAACAATAAACAGCAAACAGACAAAACTGTATGAGTTTGTACTTCAGTGACAATAGAAAGTGGATGGGAAGAACTGTCTAATACTTGAAAACAGCTCTTTATATAACCTGAAATTCTAATGACCAGGAATTCAGAAATGACCAGGAAAAGATGTTAACTAACAAAGAGGATTGGAGGATAGAAGAGAATAGAACAGAGGAAAGAACAGAAATGAGTCCAATTCAGGTTTTAGTCTCAATCGTTTTACTATTAAATGTTTTTGACTGGAATTGGAAAAAAAGATTTGATTATAATAGTAATAGATTATAAAAATTAAAACTGGCAGGAGATTTAAGGAGCTACACTGGTAGTTATGATATTTATAGTTTGAATGTTATCTTCAGATGTCTGTGACACCTTTGGGCTTCAGCTTCTGTGGTGTGGGTTCTAGACAGACTTTGGGTTGGATTTCTTCAGTGCACCTGCCAACCCTGTTGATCTCCAGTTATGTGTAAGACATAATGTACAAGACATGGATGTCAAAAGAAGGTGAACATGAGCTATTTTTCAAAGAAACATGTAAGTCACCCAAAATCCAGTTTGCTAATGAAATGAGTTCATCATAATAACGTTGATGGCAAAGCTAGACTTTGGTGCACTGTAGCTATTGTTTGATTGTTACTTTGTTTTGTGTATATCATGCCCATCAACTTTTATTATTGTTGATGTATGAGATGTGTTTCATTAAAATATAACACTGCTCTGAGTTGGTTTACTATTTCATTAAGCTCTGTACATTATGAATTTTCTTCTGCATTTAACCCATCCACACACATACTAGTGAGTTCACACACTGGGGAGTTAAGTGGCTTGCTCTACGGCACTTCAGTCATGCCCTGCATCTCGAGGGATTCGAAATTTGAACAGTGTTGGATTAACTCTGACCTGATCAACTCTGTCAAATATGTCTCAGCACTGAACAACATTTAAATCCCAATGTGTTAAAATAACACTTTGAGAGTTAAAATCAACTCAGAGATGTTTAATTCTGAAATTTCAACTCTTTAAGTTTAAGATTGGGAGAACTGCTATGATGTCAGTTTATTCCATATTTTGTGTCTGGATTATACAACACTGAGGAAATTTCTATGTGCTGTACATTCACAGTACCCACTGTGTCTCAAATATGATACCTCCCTGATATGTAAAATTAAAATACACAAATAAATACAGTGTGTGTATATATATACATACAGACACACAAACATGCAGATATATATATCAGAGGTCTGATATATCTGTATGTATCAGAGGTCTGATATACGATGCTGTAAAACAAACAATGTAAAACAATGAACAACACAAGAGGCCATGACCATTTGGAAGTGTCATGGTTTGGGGCTGCTTTGCTGCAGCAGGGCCTGACAAGCTCTCTGTCATAGAAACCACTGTGAAATCCTTATTGTATTAGGATTGTATGAGGGGCTTGATGAAAATGTAAAACCACCTATACAAAGACCGAGGCTGAAACGTCACATAGCTGAAATGTTCACATGCTTAAATATGTTTAAAAATAAGGTTGTCGTGGGGTGTCTTAACTTCTTCACACTACTATAGACTAGACTAAGTCTGTCAGTGGCAGATAATAAAAAATAACCTTTAAAATGTATTTCAGATGTATCAGAAAATATATGATGCTATTATTTCAAATAATATTATTTTTAATTAGTTTTCATTTCATTCTTATTCGTTCAATGTTTGTACATGGTCACCTTGTGTTCTGCATAAATTCAATATAAATGTACTCTATTGCCTGCCAATGTTATTCCCCTCCATTTATCAGACCAAATCTTCTACCCTGTGCACTACATTTCAACCAGCTCCTTCACCCTCTTAGCAGCCCAAATCCGTAGTGGCCCACCAGATGGTCAGTCCGTCCCTGTTTGAGAGGGTGTCCACAAACAACTCTGCATGTACCATATCCTTTCTTATAGTTCTATATAGCTATACTGAATTGCTGCCACTTTCTTCTTGCTAACTAATGTTAAAGTTAACACTTGTTTAATATCATTGCCCCTGAACACATGCACATTAATCTAATATTTATTTTTTATTTTATTCATATAAAGTCGTCATATTGAAACTGCACTTACTGTATATTCTTACCTACACATATATTAGTTTTCTGTATATGATCTGCACATACTGTGTTGTACAGCTGTAGAAAGAAATTGCTTAAGCCTCCCCAGAGCATTTTAATGCATGAATGCCTCTGGAATGTGACTTGAACTGATAGTACTGTAGTAACACACTGGTGTGATTCACGATCAGTAAGAAAGCCTTTCAATGTGAAAAACTGGACCATGTTGTATAAAACTGAAACATGTCTCATAGGTCTATGACACTGACAGTGATTTTAGAGGTTAATACAAGTTTTTTGGAAAAATACAGAGTTAATCACCTTGAATATATAAAGAGGTGGATTCTGAAATGCACATCAATTGTAATAAAAATACATTCTTTTAAACAACAATTGTCAAACAATTGTGAATCATTGCATAGCCATCGCACAATGTGTTTTACTGAAAAAAAAAGTATTTAAAAGGCTTTTAGTGCAATCATGTTGTTGGCATTCTGTTGCCCTAATTTAAAAATGACAGATTTTTCTCCACTGTGACATTACAAATTACTCTTCATCAGAATAAAGCAGATGTGGGATTGTCTGGGACATATTAGTGCTGGTTGCACATAACGACCTTGACGTCTGACGTCAATCAGCATACATGTAGCCACTCTTTCCTAGTGTCTCAGATTATATAGCTATAACAGTAATGAACCCAGCCTATTTGAGGGACATAAATCCAGCTTTAAACCTGCTTAAGATTTCTGAAGTTTTCACTGATTAAACACTTTTAGGCCAAGGTCGTGAGGACGCTACTCAGCAGTAGCTTACGTAAGCTGATGTTAGACACCCCATCAGGCCTCTTGCATTCATCCTGGCCACAGCTACAGATGTGGTCCACTGACCCTGTAAGTTATATAACTGTGTCATAATAGTTTAAGCTGTCCACTGCCCACTGGTCCGTAAACGTTCAATGTTACTACGGTGACAGTAAACTGGATGGCCATCATGCTCTATTATTAATATTTGTTCATATTTGAACAAGATTCAGGTTGCTAAATTAGTAGATTTTTCTAATTGCTAAATTGTTTTGAATGTACATACACTACTGGTCAAATGTTATAGTTTTTTTCAGTTCTCAAGATATGAAGTATCAGCACTTCTAGTCAAGTGAATAACCTGAAATGGTATCCAATGACCTCAAATACATGCAAAGATAAATTCTAAACAGTCAGGGGTTTTGAGAGGAAAAAAAACTCTTAGAACTTGAGATCTGCACTTTGTGGGGAGTTGCATGCTATTTACTAGGCTACAAACCCAAGTAACCTACAGACATGATACACATAGACTTACCCTATCTAACCATGGCAATCTCATCATTGTGTAATGAGTGATTAGTGTAATCAGTGAATGAAAAAACAGCTAACAATCACTCGTTTCTAATTAAATCCTAGTTCCAGTGCATGTCCTTTACTGTCCATGTGCACATGCTCAACCTTCCTACCTACACAGACTCCAATGGCAGGACTAATGATTTTACTGACCCAGATATGGGTTATAACTGAAAATGAGAAGGGAGGTGAGCTGTTTGTTGTGCTTGATAAACATAAAAAATACAAAAATATTCAGGGTGTATTTTTTTTATTTGGACTACTGTCAAGTATTTTGAAGAATTTATTATGAAAAATATCCTTCTCAATCTAATTGTTAACTCATTGAAATTCTTGCATTTTCAGCTCAGAAACATTTCTGACATTTCTAACATGTTTTTAAATCCTTGTAAGCAAAACAAAAACAACAAACAAATGGTATGAGTTAATGTTTGATAAAAATGCACATATTCATTCAAATATTTAAAAACTATTAATAATTACATGTAAAATGAAGACAAATTTGAAAATAACATCTATCGTGTGTCTCCTATAAATATCTTTCTATTTTTGTTGGTGAATAAAAAACTGAAATACAGTGTAAATGATAAAAATGGCCTTTTTAGGGTATGACTCATTGGTTAGAGTATGACTCATTGGTTAACAAATTTTTATTAATTTGAGTGATTTTTATTTTTATTGAAATGTAAGTGAAAGCATATACTTTGTATTATTGTGTGTTTTAGGGTCAATTTACCCAGTTTTCTTTCTTCAAATTGTAGATCAGTAAAAACATGGTTGGTGTTTGAAGTTAAAACAGGAGTTAA
This sequence comes from Acestrorhynchus altus, assembly GCA_034509495.1. Taxonomy (NCBI): domain Eukaryota; kingdom Metazoa; phylum Chordata; class Actinopteri; order Characiformes; family Acestrorhynchidae; genus Acestrorhynchus; species Acestrorhynchus altus. The sequence continues at coordinate 18,119,135 of CM067505.1, forward strand.
AATACTATCTTACCTGGCAGGAAGCTAACTACATGTCTAAATCATCACACACTCACATCAGGGATATTCAGTATCTCCAAAAGACTTGTAAGACTCTGACACTGTTATCTAAAAAACTGAGCATAGTATGCCCAAAAACACTTGAAATATGTACTAAGCAGAGGGGTTCCATTTTAAACATGTATGTATTGTGAGGAGGAAAGGCTTTGTCATGTGTGTTATCTGATAGCTGTGGTGTTGAGGTGATCTCAAACAATGAGCTCTGAGAAGATGTGTTACACAAGAGCAGGATCCAGTGACTTCCTATCAGCTGAGCTCTCATGAGGCTTTCCTGAGTCAGAAGGCCAAAGGCATGCAAACAGGGTCTCCTCATCATTTTTGAGTGTCAGGTGACCAGATCACACACTGACATCTATTCTAGTTTAATTTTGGATAATAGAGGCTTCATGGCTGAGAGGAGAGACACTCCCACTCTAACACAGCCAAATTTCCCCAGAGCTGAAACAATTTATTGGAGACAATCACACATGGTTAGTATGTAGTGACATACTTAACATATGTTTTGGGTGATTGGATCACATTTGGATTTCACTTGCTCGATTGCAAAGCCAGATGTAAACACCCCTAAGACATATTGTAATTAGATTACAATCAGATCACCCAACGAGATGGATCTTGTCTGCATTCAACACAAATGTAAACTGAATGTGTTTTCTGTTATCAGATACAACAAGGCAAGCAAAAATAATATGCCTGTTGAAAGAAACATTAATATTAGTAATCATCACTCTGGATCTTGGCTTCTCTCACACTCTTGATCTATTTCCCTTAGATTTCCCTTGCCAAATATCCCTTTGATAGGTATCACAGCTTGTAAACACTTTTTTTTTCCCACAGCTTGTAAAGAGCTTGTAAACACTTGTAGAAATTACAGATTGTTGATAATTATGTTATCCTTTAACATCCTAGGCACGCTTTTGTCATTTGACATACTTTTATTAACCAAAAAATTAGAAGAGTGTTTATAGGAGACTGTCACACATGCCAGCTGTTGCTATTTTCAGGTGATCATAGGGTACTGTAATTTGTCTTCATTTGAGATGTAAAAATGAAGAGAATTTAAATATTTGTATGTATTGGAACGTTTTGATCACAAATGTACAAAAGATCAAAACTATTCAAAATGGATCAGATTGAGTGATTTGGAGCTGAAAATGAAAGAATTGCAATGAGTTATTTGTAATGATTAAATTGTGTGCAATCCCTTTCCTTCTCATTTCCCTCTATAACCCCGTATCTGGATCAGTGATATCATTAACCCTATATAATTAACCATTATCATTTTTTTTTCTTAATGACAAATGTAAATAAATAGCCCTAACAAGGTAATTAACTATTCAAGTGTACAAAACTGAACATAATGTGGTATTGATTATGGTGTTGAATATGGATGTTTATTTGTCTTTTCAATGAATGGGTTAGCTAAGGTTTCTACTGGGTCATTGTAAGTTTTAAGGTAGGTTGCGTGGGCCTTGTGGGAACCCCCTTTGTAAGTCAATAGCAATGAGCAGAGTTTATAGAATAGCTTTGGCCCAATAAACTGGTCTGCTTGTGTCTCAGTAAACCTGAGCTTTCCATGTCTCTGCTGTGTCTTGGTAAAGCCGAGCTTTCTATGTCTTCACCATGGCCGTGTCCTTTACACAGATCATATCACTGTGTTTGAGTGTGTGTGTGTCAGCGCCAAATGTCTGGGCAACTTTAACACACTCTCTCTCTCTCTCTCTCTCTCTCTTCCACCACTCTGTTGCAAGGGAATCTGCCGTCACAGTCTCACTTCCGGTAGGTTCTCGAGCTGTTGCTATGGAAACGGCCATCTATGCTACATTTGCATAACATAGTCAGTGCAGTGTGTCTGTGGGTCGGATTCCCTTCTGTCAGGCTGCAATGTGTGTGTGCTGGCAAGACAGAGTGAGTCATACACACCCTCCAGGCTGCTAACACACATATACACACACGAACACACCCTACACATACACTGTGCTGCTGCAGGGACTGGGGGTTTCAGGAGGATTTCCCACAGTGATACCCAGCCACAGCAGAGAGTCCCTAAAGTCCTGGTCCAATGACTCACACAAACACTGAACCACTTTTACACCAACACATATGCATCATTTCTCTTTTTACACCACTGTCTGTGGTGGCTAGTGGGTCTCACACACTGCCTCGCTGTGTCTCACATACTGCACAAGTTGAGCAAAATCTGAGGTTTACTTTGTCAGTTGATAGTAACTGAACACATTTGCTTCTAGTTAGGTTAATTCAGAGTTAAACAATCACACACCTGTATTACAGACAGAATTAGTGACAGTGCTGGCTGGAAATAAGGCCAAAGGCTACTTATTCCCCCCTTGATGTTCTCACCAGGTAGGGGAGGACAATCATTTGCTTCAAGACACTGTAAATCAATGGTCTTAAATCAACAGACTCCAAAAATGCATAATATTTTATTTCATTGCTTCCTTATATATATATATATATATATATATATATATATATATATATATATATATATAGTTTGTAATGTTAAATACCATCTGTAAAGTTAGGGTTTAGGCTAAGAGATGTACTTGAACATCATAGTCACACATTGTACAACTGGTTGTATAATGTATGTTACTATAGGGGTTTCTGCCATGACTCACTTAGTAGCGCAAACTGAAATCAGACAAAATGAGTGTTGAAGATCAATATATGAAATACATTAGAAAAGAACAGCTTCTTTATCAGCACTAAACCCGCACAGTGGTTCTTCTTATTTCACTGAAGAGTTACAGTGAGAAAAATTTGAATCTGAAAAATCTAATTTGATGTTGTTTCTCTTGGTAGCCAATGTTTCTATTCTTGCTCTCTGTTATTGAATTCAGACATGGGATGAGTTGTGGTACTAGTTTTCTGAGATGGGCTGAGGATGTGTATTTCTACTGAAGCTGGACGAATGTATATATGGGAGTTCAGTGGACACTTGTCGCTTCGTCTTACATCCCACTATTTGCACCCCCATAAAATATAACTTTCAACAGGACATAATTCACTCACAGAATTACATATATCTGTACATTATATATGGATATGAAGGCTTGACAGTAAAGAGGCCTGATAGGGCAAGTATGGTGCTGGTGACTTGACTTGAGCAGCCTTGAAGGTAGAGACTAAATCAAGTCTCCCCTACTCTCTCTCACCCTCATTCAGTGCGCAGAGACCCAAGAAAAGCTCTGAAGATCTAATTCTGGAGATTATGAGAAGAAGCAGTTCACAGGAAAGACAGGGTGAGGCAATGCTATTAGAGGAAGAGGACAGCCAGCAACAAGAAGGATGGAAGCAAGCAGAGAAATTATGGAACAAACCTTTAACAAGCCTATCGGCTCAAACAGAAGAAAGAGCATTCTGTCTATGTGATAATTGTATAATTCATCATCAGGGTTTCAAGCAATGGCCAAAGAATTAGCAGATATCGGTTTATATTAATCTCATGGCTACACACACTGCCAAAGCTATTCATTATTACTTACTTTTATGTGAAGCTGAACTTTGATTTTGTATTTACCCACACTGCACTACCCACTCTGTTCTACATTAATGATTGACTGATCAAACCACGCAATTTACCCTATGTGTGTGTAGGAGTAATACTCAAAGATGTTTGGTCAGAGTGTCACAATATAATGTGTCATACATGGTTGTAAATAACTGTGGTATAATTATTATTATTTTAGTCTTGATTGTTGCCAGCATTCTCTCTTATGCTGTGGTGTGCTGGGGTGGTAGCATCAGGAGGAGAGACGCACTGTGGCTGGACCACCTGGTCAGGCAAGCCAGGTTGGAGTGTAGCTAGATTCTCTGACAACAGGGGTGTAGAGAAAGGCTGTGGATAAACTGTCTAACATGGACAATGACAGTCACCCATTACACATTGTAATCATGAAGCAAATCAGTCTGTTCAGTTGAAGACTGTGGTCACTGAACTGCTCTACTGACTGACTCTGGAGACCATTTGTTCCAAGAGCCATCAGACTTTTAAACTGCCTGTGGGGGACAAGAGACCACTGTGGAGTGGTCTTAATATCTAATCATACAGTCATTATGATTCAGTATTAAATATGTGTACTGGCCCCATTGTATACACATATCTGCATGTTTATTTATATTTCTTGGTTATACAGTTTTTGGCTATACAATTTCCTGGAAAATACTTTTTGTATTTTAGACTCAGCTAATCATTTTATGCTGATCATTTCAACAAGCTGTCCTCAATCTAGGCTATTCTCTCCCAGCTGTTAGGAAGTGTTGGGCAGTATGTAAGGGCAAGCATACATTGTGAATATGACTGGAACCATATAATCTTTAGTGATGTTTCCAGGTTCTGTTTTGGCCACGTGCTGAGTATTTCAGCCCTGCCTTTGGAGTGACACACTGCCCCAACTGCTGGTATGATGATCTGTAGAGCCATTGGCTAGAAATGGCACAACAGGGCACTAGAGCCTCCTTTCAGTTGTACAATTTCCCCAAATAAACTTATCCTTTCATTCCAATATTGCAATAAGTTACATATATTATAATTACGTCCCCACAAAATAAAGTTTCATTTGATTTCAACACCTCCATCTTGTTTGTTTTTAGTCAACATTCACTACCCAAAAGGACACCACTTTAAACCAAGCAGAACAGAGTCTGTGACTTTTTTCTTCACTATACTACATTGATATTAATGGGAATTAGAATAGAATTCCTGTCTGAATTAAGATTACATACTCAAATCCTCAGCATTGCTCTGCTCCCAGTGTTCAGACTGACTGACCTGGTTCAAGTCAGACAGTCTATGAACAAAGCCTTTCCCACTGCATAAACAACAGCAGCCTTTAAACCTTTGAAACCATTGAGTGATGGCATCGCATAACCCAGTTTGGGTACCTTTGTTTTATCAGTATTTAAAAAAAAATATATTCGTAGATATAGATGCTTTCAAAAGGGGACAATAGCAAGGTAGAAAAAATCTCATTGTTGTTTCCAACCTATCTAATCGCAGTTAGTTACAGTTGGTTCAGCGAAGCATTTTAAACCAGAACAACAAATTTCAAACTCTTCAGGTTTGTGGTTTGAGAGAGAGAGAGAGAGAGACAGAGACAGAGACAGAGACAGAGAGTGAGAGCTGTGGCCTCAGGTGAAATGACTATTGGATCAGACTAAATAGGATTATGTCTCGGGTTATGAATGAATAGATGAACGGATGGATGGATAAAGGGATTGTCTAAGACAGAACAGACTAATCTGTGGTTTCAAACTACAATTACACATTCATTTAATTTAATTTAAAAAATAAGTAATTATAATTACCTGAACTCAAGAGCAAATGAATGGCAAATATTAAAAACAGTTGCCATTGGGTTCTGCATCATTGAAATGATGGTCTGGGGTAACTGCAAGTACATTCAGCATATAGAAAAGAAATGCTGTAGATTTTCTCAAGTTAGCCTTCTGGGTTAGTTTGCTTCTTTGCAGTTATTCTGAATTCAGGTTGGATCTCCAGTGCTTTCTCTTGTCCTCTCATCTTTCAGAGCACTGCATTCTCTATGCAGCCTCTATGTTTCTCCTACCACAGTTACACAACACTGCATTCATTATTCATTATTCATACCCTCTTCTCCTTTTACACTAAAGCAACTGCAGTAATTTTCCCTTCTTCTAGTTTTTCAGCATCTACATTTAGAGATCTAGGAAGTACTCCAAGCTTTAATTATAGCTTTATTCTTCATCCATTTAACTAGTTTCTATTACAAGTGTATGAATGAATACATTTTCCAAGAACAATAAATTAATGTCCAGTGAATTGCTGTTGTGTAACCTGACAGATCACTATATACTACAGGTGTGCTATAGTGGTTATCAACCCATTTGAAGTGTTGGACCATTGTGTTGGGTTATTTTCACTGTGCTGGGTTAATTTTTTGTGGTTTGACAGTAGCTTAGTGGAGGTCCTGGAGCTTTCAGTAAATCAGTTTTGGGACCTGAAACATCCAACACTCTTCTACACTCAATTCTACACTGCTGCTACTTTAGGAAAAGGTGATATATTGCTTTGTTAATCAATAGCGGCCTAGGCTAATTTTGTGGAATGTTTTTTGAGATCATATATTACTCTAATACATAATAAAAATCAACAGTATTTAGTTCAAATTTTGTACAAATTTGACCATTTGTTAATCCGAAATTTACATTTGTTTGCAAATAAACTTTAAATCTCAGAGGTCCTGTTGGGAATTGATCATTCAAAGAGTTTTTTTAACTTAATTTTGTTGAGTAATGTATCATTAATAGACTGACAATAATGATTTTATAAATAAGTAAAAAACAAACAAACAAAATAAACAAGCAAAAAAGCAACAAAAATAAAACAAAAATAACCCTAAATGTCCTTCATTATTTTTGTTATTTATGTATGTATCTGTGTTATCTCTTCTCATGACTACTGAAATATGAACACTGTGTGAATAAAAAGACAGCAAACAGCCCTTCCTTCTCATTTTACTCTATAATCTAATAACTGGATCAGTGATGTCATCAGCCTTCCCCTTTGTCTAATCAGTCACAATCTGCATGCAGGTTGAGCATGTAGACAGTAGCAGACATGTGGACAGAGCAGTGAAGATGCACTGGGATTTAATTCAGTTGGAAATGAATGAATTGTAGCTGCTTTCCTAGTTGGATTACTTCCTCATAATTAGTCATACAACGAGGAGAACTCCCTTAGATCTGGTAATGTGTTATGATATGTGTATCATGTCTGTAGGTTACTCTGATTTTGAGTTATGAAGCCTGGAAAATGGCATGTAACTGCCTATAAAGTGTGGATCTCAGGTTAATTAGGTGCTTTGCAATTATATCACTGCTGCTAGGTAAGTAAACAGACTGAGCGATGGTTACTAACTTTAGCTGGTTGTGCTGAAGTGAAAAGCACTGATTACAATGGAAAAACCAAGGTGGCAGATGGTGCAGTGGGTCTTGTACACCTGTATGCCTGTACTCTCTCTTTTACCCATTCCAACCACTGGTGGTCATTTTCCCATTCTCTGTATTTCTGCAATCTTCTCTGTTTAGCAGTGGACTGAGCTCAGAGACCGAGAATGTTTTTTTTTTATATCATCTTATGCTTCATGGCAACACTTGGATCATAGTAACCCTGACAGTGGTATTCATTGATCATGAGCTTTGTTTCATGACCAATGAGAAGTACCTGCTCTATTTGAGCACGGGAGCATAACAGGGAAAGCAGCAGGGTGGTCATACAAATCACCCTTAAGGGTCTAACCTTCAGTCTGATGAGCTGAGAATGATAACTGGTCATCCACAACTACAACAAAGCTTTGTGCTTCTGCAGGAGGAGTGACCAGTGACATCTCCAGGGAAATTGTATGATACAGTATGATGTGAAAAATACAATGTGAACAAATTAGGACACCCCTCGTATTCCTTAGTAAAAATGTTTCTTGTTTTAGTATATTTAAACATATATAAAATTGATCTTCATTTCTTCTTTATGCACACTAAATCATCTACATTAGCTCCGTCTATTGCCCCCTTCATAGTGTGTACATGAGTGCATGAAATGGGGCAGAAGGGGAGCAGATTGGAGAGGGGCTGAGAGCAGGGGATGGAGCAGAGTGAGGGAGCAGAAAAAATGTTTCCATAAGATTGAAACAGAATGATTTAAAACTCAATGTAAACAAAATCACCTCAACCCATATCTTGCTCTGTTTATATACAATTATAATTATAAATACTGATATATTGATTTCAAATACTGATTTGAATATTGATATAAATATTGATATATCACCCAGCCCTAATAGCTGGTTAGCCAAACAAAGTTAGTTTAATTAGCTAGACGTTTTACTCTTATCATATTGTACATGAACAGTATGTTGTAAAAATGAGTTTGTGGTGTTTCTATATGGTTTAATCTTTTTGGTCTAATTTTAGTCATCTTTTCTTTACAGGGTGGAACAAACATTTATGAATATTTATGAAGCTTAAAAGAAGCTTAAAAGAAGCTTAAAAGAAGCTTAAAAGAAGCTTAAAACAACAACAATGCAGTGCTGAGCTAAAGTAAAGCTATATAATGGTAACTTTCAGTCCATGATTTTGGTATAACCCAGAGAAGAGTAAATTTAACCCTGTGTTGTGGTAAATGGTGACCCAGTGCTGGTTTATGTAAATGTCCCAGATAAGGTTGAGTGTATAGTTCTCTTTTTTCCCTTACATACCAACAACAGTTGCACAGGACTGATTTAATTGCATCTAATATTTATACTTTTTCTCCAAATTTGTAAAATTTGTATTGCTCTGTTACAGTTACCCCACATTACCAAAAATGTGAATTTCTTATAAGGTGAAAAAAAAAGAAAATGTTAAAATGTTATATTTTCAGAAATGGACATTGATGGGTTAAAGTTAAGGTAATTTTAATGGTACAGTTTCTTACCTATGAAGGATTTCCTTCCGTTCTTCATGTCTGCTGTGCTTTGTCGAATGTGTGGAGGTGAAGTTATGAAGCAGGTCGTTTCCTTTTTATATTTGAATTCTTATGAGTGCCTCTGTAGAGAGAGAGAGAGAGAGAGAGAGAGAGAGAGAGAGAGAGAGAGAGAGAGAGAGAGAGAGTGTGTGTGTGTGTCTGTGTGTGTGTGTGTGTGTGTGTGTGTGTGTGTGTGTGTGTGTGTGTGTTTCTTAGAGATGCTCCTTGCAGGTCCAGATAATGTAACGCGCTATGCCCTTCTTATTCCAAATTGTTTCCTTCATACACCACATACCTGCTCTCTCTCTCTCTCTCTCTCTCTCTCTCTCTCTCTCTCTCTCTCTCTCTCATCTCTCTCTTCCCAGTGGCTCTGTGACGCACCTGTCCTCACCTGTTTCTCTGTCGCCGCACCAACAAAACAAAGGCCCAGGTGTCAGGTAACAGGGTGTCTCACCGGCATCTCACACACTCAAGGGAAATATCTCCAGGTTACACACACACACACACACCCCTAGTTATAAAAATCTATCCCTGATTGTACATCCAGTACAGAAAGTTCATTATGACCTACATCCCATCTTTTGAGTTGAAAACATTCGTGAAGCTTTCATCAGATTGCTCTTTCTATTGGTCCTTTGCATGCATTCCATAAAGACCAACAGAAATTACTTGAAACTTATTATTTTAACATTCATTAAATATAAATAATTTTAATAACACTTTGCTTTGCCAATGTCAGTTTTAAATATAGTATTTCATGCTTACACATGTGTTACAAAGTCCTTATGAAGATAGGTTTCAAATAAACTGATAAACAGAATTCAATTGAAAATGTGTGTCTAAGAGAATCTACTAGACAATCTATGTGTTATTAGTTTTATGGGTCAAAAATGCAGGTATGAAGGAGATTTAAAGGCATGTAAACATGATTTAGAAAAGTGCTTCATTGAATTACTAGTTTCAAGTGTGTTCATAATTCCACAATACAACATATCATATCAACACTATCCCTGCCTTTCAGTTATTTTGGTGATTTCACTAATTGATTTTACTAATTGTTCACTATTAGTAATATTTATCATTAGATATATATGTCTATATTTTATCTCTCAGTCTGATAGACATATGTCCAGTCTTACAATATTTTCATTCTATCTTTTGTAAGCTGTGAACAGGTAAAAAATACAATGAGTTGACACCTTCACCAGTTCCCTCACTCTGGTATTTTAAGGCTCAGCATTTCTTCAGCAGGTGAAAGTGTGAGCACACCTGCACTACAGAGACAAAAACAGCTCCCTAATGACCCGAGGAAGACCACAGATGATGAGGAAGATGTTTTTTGTCCTAGCTCTGCCCTGTTTACTCATGTACATTCTCAATATAAAATGATTCAAGGTGGAAATTTCAGAATTTAGGAATTATTAGGCTATAAAAGTCATCACTGAGAACTCAGCATAATAGCAATGCAATGACCTTTAAACTGCATTGGCTCCATAGACCCTTTCCTGAGGTTTTTATTTTATTTTTCTATTTAGAACAAAATATATATGTTTTGCAAATTGAAAATGGTGCATCTTCAATCACTTTAGGGATCTCCAAGAAATGTACTGCATCCTACACTCAAACACTATACAGTGTAGACTGTATTCTAATCTTAATAGTATGGAGCATTGATCTGCATACAGTATACCTGATGTTTGGCTGTCCCTAACTGGCACTTATATAGTAAGACTGCACCCCCTTCTTGGCATCAAAGTCCACCTTTTAAAAATATATATTTTTTTTATCCGAGTGTTAACCATGCTTATTGGCATTCTGTTACTTTGATAACTACATTACTCTCAAAACTGCAGAGCAAAACTAGAGCAACATCAGACAGCAACATATCCTGACTGATATTCATTTTTGATGCGTCCTGTTAAAAGTTGTGACTTTACATTGATTTCCTGAAAGGAAATGAAATCTGCTCCTCATTAAAGAGACAAAGTCATCCAGAGACTGCAGATGCATAGATTTCTTGCCTGTTTCAAGAGAAATAACCAGAACCCCGATTACTTTGCCTGTATGCTCCTTATTCATATATTTCTATGTGTGGAATATCTGGAAGTTAATGGCCTTTGGCTAACAAACAGCGTCTGGCCCTGGGGTTATGCATGGCTGTGATATAAAGACACAGGGGTTAATGAATCACAGGAGCTTTAATGAAGCACCAGATTCCTTACATTCATATTATTACACACCTCCATCCAAGGCCGCCTCAGTCTTTATAACCCTTCCCTGCTGCGCACAGTCATTCAGTTGGCCTGAATCTGCATTAAAACAACTGCAGCAATAGAATTGCAATTCAGTTCTGCCCTGCAGCATCTACATGGATATATTCAGATCCAAATCATGTTCTAGCTTACTGTGTGCTCCACCAGAGACACACTGAAACTGCTCCATCGGTTGATGTCCATACACCCTGAACTTTTATATTTTTGTATTATAATTAAAATTATAGTGGATATTGGATTTACTTGTGTTGCTTAATGTTCAGATATACTGTTTCAGATAGATCTAGACCTCAGACAAAACTAGAACATGTAATTTTCATTACATTTTCATTATATTAGATTTTAATGTAATATCTTGGAAAAATTATATATTTTTTCTATATTCTTAAGATACCCAGATAGCAAACAAAACATGACCCTGTTCTTGGCCACACTTTAATCCTACATAGCTACTTGCAATCTTAGTGCCAGAATAGTCACAGCTGGCTATAGTTGGACCAGTTTAGGCCCAAATTAGAAATGCAGCATTTTATGTTGTACTGTTTAGTTCACATTCTGGTATTTCAAATGGAAGCACTGAAATGCCATGACAAAGAGATATTGGAAAACTAAAGAAAACTTATACAAAGACCGACACAAGAGACACCGTGAGCAGAATAATGAGAGGGCAGGGCTACAACAGAGGCACGGGGGGAACACTAATAACAGGGCGGAGACAAGACTAAAGCACAACAGAGCCATGCACTGGATAGGAGGCTGAACAGGAGGCTGAAAAGACAGGACCAGGAGTGAAAGAGGAGAGGAGACAGGAAACTGGAATTGGGAAACATGAGACACAACTGCTGACTTGAACTGGGACATATGGGAAACATGAGACAAGACTGGAGACTGGACCAGGGGGACAGGAGACACAACATGAGACTGGACCAGGGGAACAGGAGACACAACTGGAGACTGGACCAGGAGAACAGGAAACATGACAGAAGTCTGATCTAGGGAATCACAGGAGGAAACAGAAGACTGGATATGAGAAGCACTAGACGCAACAAGGGACTGGACTTGAGACATGACAGGACTAGGCAATGGAACAGGTACTAACACACTGATGAGGACACAAAAACAGTGACAGAGGCTGAAACAGAACAAACCGGCAACCAAACAGGAACATTAACAGACACAGGTAACAAAACAGGAACATATAAGGGTACAAAAACAAATGCAGGCAAAGTCCCAGGACTGGTTAATGTCTCATGGAACCAGCCTTGGCACAATTGTAGAGGTTGACACAGGAAATGACTGTATATGTGTACACATTGACACAGATGCAGTGGAAGCCACAGACAGTGGAGCAGCAGTGGCGGCTTTCAAAACTAGAATAACGAAAGGGTAGGGCTACAGGGGAGGCACAGGTGGGGACCACTAATAACAGGACGGAGCCAAAGTGGAGAAAAGACTAAAACACAACAGAAAGTAACCAGTAACAGAACCGTGACTATCAAATTAAGACTTGGGGGCCTAGTAATTCAGGACCTCTGCATACAATTGAGGACAAAGTTCTTAGTCTCCCGATGACAAATTCATTGTTTTGAATGCATTTCCCAAGTGCTATTAAATAGACCAAAAAACAAGACAGAAACAAAACATCCCAGTTTTATTTTAAATAATCAAATTGCTTTACTTTCTCCACCACAATGAAATTATTTCACGAAAAAAAGCTACCAAAATCAAAATGGCCAGAGCTAGCTGGTTCTTGAGGCTTTTTTGTGGGGCATGAGGCAAGTAATCGAGAGAAAATAATTCTGTCTCTATTTTGGAAAGGGTAGGAGATATGGACCTCGAAGTTTGACTGTTCATTATAGCGCCACCATCAGGTAAATCAGGCTGAGCTCAAACGCCTGAGTTGACCAAGTTTCATGTTCATATGACTTATGGTTTGGTCTGTTTTAGGGAAAAAAAAGAAAAATAACAAATAAGACAAAGAAGAAAAACCTGAACAAAAACAATAGGGCTGCAGCACCTTCTGTGCTGGGACTCCTAACAACAACAACAACAACAACAACAACAACAACAACAATAATAATAATAATAATAATAATAATAATAATAATAATAATAATAATAATAATAATAATAATAATAATAATTATTATTATTATTATTATTATTATTATTATTATTATTATAATGAAGAACAAATTGAAATAAATCTCAGCCACCAAAGCCTTTCCCAGATAGCAAACACATTTGGGCCAAATCCAAGCCACGTTTGGAGGGTTGGATGGAGGAATGGTGATCAGCCCAGTTGAAGAAGACCTGAGAGAGTGAGAGGGTTTGCAGGGAAGAAAATGATCAGAGAGGAGGTGAAGGAGTGAGATTTGTAAGAACTTCATGGATAAGTTCTTCTAAAAAAAGATCTTCTATGGAAAAAATTCTTCTAGATGACCATGTCCATATGGGGCTTGTATGGGAATTATACACAGGTTCCATGTTGGCCTCACTGCACAGTGAGGATAAGTGCACCTCATATCCTTCACAGTGTCTCAGCTCATTCATTAGAACTCTCTGAGTAGATGTTTCACTGACGAGTGCTGCATTCAGCACTTCGGATCAACTCAGCTCTGACTGTTTGTACAAAGCACCATGGGTATGCATGCTGAACATGTGCATTTAACCCCAGTCCCAAATGGCACACTTGCATGTTTCATTTCTCATCCAGCTGATCTAAATCTGGGCAGCCGTGGCCTGGTGCTTTGGGATCCAGCATTGTGACTAGAAGGTTGCGTGTGTGTAACTTTATAGTGTGTGTGTGTGTGTGTGTGTGTGTGAGCATGGCCTTGAGCAGGGTTGCACTTTGAGGAGCTCTCCCTTTGAGGAGTTGTCCAGGCAGAATGGAGTGAAGTTCTTCTGTAGAGCAGGCATTGAGGACTGCTGTCTGGCTGTTGGGGAGGTGGTAGGACATGCCAATGTAATCTCTGCTGTCCGCATGAACAACTCTGTGGTGGTGTTTGTAAACCCTGTGGAAAGAGCGGATGACCCGATCAGACAGGGGGTCGTTATTAGTGGTCAGCTCATTCCTTTGATGCCCCTCAGTAGCCCTGCTAGAAAAGTCACTCTGTCTAATGTCCCCCCTTTCATTAAAGACGAGCTCCTCACCTGAGAGCTCAGTCAGTATGGCAAGGTGGTCTCCAACATTAAGAAGCTCAACTTGGCTGTAAGTCTCCTCTGATCAAACACCTCGTGTCCTTTAGGAGAGTGGTTCTCATGAACCTGAAGGAGGAGAAACTGGACCTGGAGCTGAAGTTAAGAGTGGATGGTTTTGATTATGTGGTTTATGTGTCCACAGACATAGATATGAAGTGCTTTTTTTGTGGGCAGATAGGTCATCTGGTGAGAGCATGCCCACTGAAAGCAGTCTGTTAAGGTGGAGTTTATGGAAAATGAGTCTGAGGTGGTTGCAGTGGAGGCTCAGGGTCCTACCCTGGCTATGGAGACTCCAGCCAGCCATAGATGAGTCTTGCAGTATGATGGGGGGCCGTGAGACTACGAGGGGGGGGGCAGGCAGCAGAGGTCAGTGGTGGTGTTGAACCTGCCTCTGCTGCAGCTGCATTAGAAGGTGTGGGAGAGGTAGACATGGTGGATGAACCCCAGTTTAAAGTTCCTGGGAAAAGAAAGAAGAAAGGTGAAGGAAAGGGGAATAAGCTGGCGAGGACAGAGGTCAGTGGTAAAGCTGAGGAGGGGAAAGAAGTTGACGGCTATATGTCTGACTCTGGATGGTCTGTAAGCTCTGAGGGTGAGAGGCAGTCAGTCCTATACACTGTTGAGGAAATTATCAGGTTTCTGAATGTGGCTAAAGGGCAGAGGGGGGTGCAGTTGGAGGACTATTTTACAGACACACAGCAGTTTGTGTGTACGCTCCAAAAATGGGGGCTGAGAGGATGCTGTTTTTAGACAAGCTGAGCAGTGAACTCTCTGAGGGTGATACTACTGATCTTTTAGTCTTGGGTGGAGATTTTAACTGTACAGCTGACAGCCTGAACAGGAACCACCTGGAGCCACAAACTGCATCTCTCAGACATCTGTGAGAGCACAGAGAGACCCATGATCTGTGTGATATTTGGAGAAATTTACATGGCACTCACAGACAGTATATTTGGGCACATTCTAGAGGTAATGCTCTCTCGCTGGCAAGGCTAGATCGACTTTACTGTTTACATCATATATCTGTATTTATGCACTGTTTTATTACTCTGGTTGGTTTTACGGATCATTGTATGGTTCAGAGCACTTTTAGAAAAAGTCATGTTAACCTTCAAGGGCACACTGGTATTTTAATGTCTGGCTTTTACATTATGTAAATTTGATGAATTCCTTATCTATTTTTGGGATATTGTGCAGTCACAGAAATTTTAATTGTTTAATTCATTACAAAATTGGTGGGACATAGCGAAAGTACACATTAAAGTATTTTGTCAACAGTACACTGTCAAATTCACTAGAGACATTACCAGATCTCTTAAAGTTCGGAGATTGAGATTGTGGAGTTTCAAGGTTGTGCTGAACCCACTGGAAATTAAGAGCTTATTACAGATCTTAAAAAAAAGAAGGCTGCCTTAGCAGACCTGCTAGGCATAACAATGCAGGCAGTGCTGGTATGTTCTTGGCAACAGAAATGGATGCTCCTTCAAAGTTCTTTTTCAGTCTTGAGTGCAAAAATGGACAGAAAAGGTTTATGCATGCTGTGCGAACAGAATCAAGGGATCTCATATCTGATCCTTCTGGAATTTGTCTGCCACACTCTGCCAGATTACTAGACACTGAGTTCACTGTGTGTGAGCTGCACAAGGCACACCAGAGTATGGATAACGGATGCGCACCGTGCATAGATGGCTTCCCTGCAGAGTTATATAAAGTGTTTTGGTCAGTTATGGGCCAGGATGTGCTGGAGGTACTTCGGGCCAGTGTACAGGATGGGTAGCTCCCCCTAAGTGGCAGGAGAGCTGGTTTTGACCCTACTCCCAAAGACGGGAGACCTGATCCTCCTGAATAACGGGAGGCCCGTGTCTCTGCTGGTTACAGGCTGCAATATATTCTTGAATGCATTGGCATTGAGACTGGAGAAGGTGATTGAGCAGGTAATAGACCTCAGCCAGACTGAATGTGTGCCTGGCAGGTCTATTTTTGACAATATCCATTTGATTCAAGATGTCAGCGTCAGTGTCAGCTGCAACGGAGGCTAGGTGGCTTGGTTATCCTGAATTGTCTGCTGATTAATTTTATCATTGGACAGGCCAAATTAGCTTTGTACATAAGTCGGAAGAATCGACTGGCACAAGCTGCTGACGCTGATATTATGAGAATCCTCTCCAGCCTTGTGAGATCCAGGATGGTCATTGATTTTAATTACTATTGATGTATATCTGATATGACAACTTTAACTGATGTGTGGTTCTGTGGGGAGGCGGTGTGCTCACTTTTAAATGATGAACTGCACCTTGCACCCAAATTCCACTAATGGGTTACTGTTATTTTTTCTTTATAGTGTTCATAATAACTGATGCTTTTTCAGTAGTATTACTGAAGTGATTTCCACTTTGTAATAAAGTGCAGTTAAAAGTCAAAAGTCTCTCTCTCTCTCTCTCTGTCTCTCTCTCTCTCTCTCTCTCTCTCACTGTGAGGCAGGAAGGCAGGTGGTAAATTCAGCTCTTCCACAACTCTTTTTGCAAGCTGCATTTGACACAGAAAAAAATGTTGTGTTGTTGCGAGATAACCGCAAAGTTTGAATTAGCCAATCACCTTGAACTGACCCCATTTCTAGAATAAAGTGATGAAATATAAGTTATGAAATATGGTTCTAGTATGACTGGAACCTTTAGTGATGATTCAAGGTTCTGTTTTGGCCTCGTGCTGAGCATTTCAGTCCTGCCTTTGGTTTGACACACTGCCCCAACTTCTGGTATGATGAACTGTAGAGCCATTGGCTAGAAGTGCCACTAGAGCCTCCTTTACATTGTACAATTTCCCCAAATAAACTTATCCTTTCATTCCAATATTATAATCAGTAACATATATTATAATTGCATTCCCATGAAATAAAATTTAATTTGATTTCAACACCTCCATCTTGGTCTTTGTTTTTAGTCAATGGATGTAGTTAGAAGTTCATTCACTACACAAAAGGACATCACTTTAGACCAAACAGAACATTGATATTAATGTGAATTAGAATAGAATTCCTGTCTGAGTTAAGATTACATACTCAAATCCTCAACATTGCTCTGCTCCCAGTGTTCAGACTGACTGACCTCATTCAAAGCCTTTCCCACAAGAAACAAGGCCTGACGATGTTCAGTCTGCAACATTAAGTTCATTGGAGAGCTGTTAAAGCTGAAGATGGTGGCAGAGCCAGTGTTACATCACTGCATCTTCAGGCCTCTAACTAACAATGATGAAGAAAGCCTCTGCCAACTTCTGACTACAACTGGCAAAGATGTGAATCTGGAGGTAGCATTCATTTTTTCATAAAAAATCTTTTTATGAAAAAAAAGTGTATTTTAAACTAAATATGTGTATATACTGTATTTCCAAATGTTTGTAGACACCCCTTCCAATGAATGTGTTTGGGTACTTTAAGCTGCACCCGTTGTCTTTAATACACAAACACACATTCATAAAAATGTGTATGACTGTTATATATGTTTACCATGTGTTACTTTTCTTTTCTTCATGTTTTCTTCCCTTAATTCATTTCTTTGTTTTTTCTTAAAATTTTCCTTATTTGACTTGATTTAATCTAGTCTAGTCTAGTCTGTTTGTTAACAGTAGTCTGTGGTCGTCCCAAGAAAATACTGGTCACCAGAAAACACCAGTGTCTGAATGTTGACCTCTGTGTAGATGTGTGACCTCTTCTCTTTCTTTTCTATGCAATAGAGTTAATGGCTCAAGAGGGGCAATCAGGCCCCCAGAACAACCAAAGAGGTCCACAGGCTGAACACCCAGAACATTAAGGTTATTAATATTAGTCAAGGAAGTCTCAAGATCCAAAGTTAAGTCTGATTTGAGTCAACTCGTGTGACTTTATTTTCCCACATCTGGTGCTAGGACTTTACAGTTCACACTGAAACAAAAGAAATATGGTGAAATATATGAGATATTTATTCAAGACACTTCCTGGTCCTGGTTTGCTGTGGTGTGCTTGAGCAGGGGGAGCACAACCCTAACTTAACCCTAGTGCAGGGGTCTGGCACACCAGGACCAGGTTTGCCTACCCTTGCTGTAAATGATGGCAATGGTAAAAATCTGTTTTTATTATCTCCAGAGAATTCAATGGCTGAAATGGAAGAAGTCATTCAGAGTGGGAAATTATTTACAATGGAGGTGATAGAATCTATTTTATTAAACTATCCACAACCCACAGTGAAACGCTGTTTTACAATATGTTTCCTATTAAATATATATTAAAATATATTTTAGATCAAATCTATTGTAAAGAATTGTCTGTCTCAATAATAAGTTAGTTCATAATGATTTGATATATTATTACATTCTGTGAGGGAGGTTTCAGATACTTGAACCTTGAATGTCTGGTTTCATTCAGCACCCCACTGTGGATAGTTCTGATCTGGTATGCTTCTCTAGAACCAAGCATTTCACATCATACCAATGTGTGTGTGTGTGTGTGTGTGTCCGTGTGTGTGGGTGTGTGTGTGTGTGTGTGTGTGTGTGTGTGTGTGTGTGTGTGTGTGTGTGTGTGTGTGTGTGTGTGTGTGTGTGTGTGTGTGTGATGTCATTGACTTCCTTTTGATAACCACAGAAGAGCATGCCATGTAAAGGCCACACAGTTTTCCCTTGGACTCTTTGAGCATGTGAACTGAAACTGATGGAAAGTTTTCAGAAATGCTTCTGCTTGAATGAACTTCCTGTTTCAGTAATACTGGAACTCTTACAATCAGCAGTGTTTCCCCATCTCACACATGACTGACCTTTCATTTCATTAGGTTATTTTCATAGTAGGCATACAAAATTGCTCAATGCTGCTCTTTATATTGTGTTAATGGGTCATGTCAAATGAACCAACTGAAATGATCTCATTACTAAAATATTTTTAAATTAACTTCCATTGCAAGTCTCATGAACCTGTATATGATTGTTTTGTATATGAAGGTTTTGTTTTGACAGCAAAATAGTTAAATAATTGCAGATAGATCTATCTATCTGTTTTAATCTGGAGTTCTGCTCTGTATGTGTTATTCACTTGAGTCACATCATAACAGATCTAGGTAGCTATACCCATATACAAAGCTTTATGTGTGATATACAGTGTATCCAGAAAGTAAATGGGATGTTTTTCTGCAGCAGGAAATGGGAGACTAGTTAAGGTAAAGGGAAAGATGACTTTGGTGTACAGGACATGCTTGATGATAACCTGCTCCTGAGCACTTTTGACCTCAGATTGTGACAAGGTTTATCTTCCAAAAGGACAACAAATCTAAGCACACAGCCAAGATAACAAAGGAGTTACTTTGGGACAACTCTGTGAATGTCTGCGAGTGGCCCAGCTAGAGCTCAGACATTAACCTAATTAAATTAATCTAAAATGGCTGTGCACCAGTGCTTTCCATCTTGAATGTTCTGCAAAGAAGAATGGAAGAAACTTCCCAAAAACAGATGTGCCAGGCTTGTAGCATCATACCCAAAAAATTTGTCATTGTGGGGTATTATGTGTAGAATTTGTGGGGGAAAAATGGAATGAATCCATTCAATGAATCCAGGCTGTAACATAACAACATTTAAAAAGTGATGCACAATATATGAAAAGTTTTAGGCTTTCTATTAGATTCTACACTACTGTGAGAATTTATAAGTATCAATTTAAAAATTATATATATACTTTTTATATCACCTTCAAATTAATACTTATAAACCAGCCATTAGAGCTGTACTTTGTGTACTTCTGGTGCCGGTCCCAAACCCAGGTAAATGGTGCGTCAGGAAGGGCATCCGGCATAAAACCTGTGCCAAAACTGTTATGCAGTTCAGGAATATGACTGCCATACCGGATCAGTCGAGGCCCGGGTTAACAACGACTGCCTCGACCAGCAGGGTGTCGGTGGAAATTGAACCACTGTAGGTCGAAGACAATTGAGGAGGAGAACGCGACTTAGAAGGCAGTGAGAGAGAAGGAAAGGCAGGAGTGTGGAGGTTAGAGTAGGGACTCTGAATGTAGGCATGATGACTGGTAAAGGCAGAGAGCTTGCATACATGATGGAGAGAAGGAAGGTAGATATTCTGTGTGTTCAGGAGACCAGATGGAAAAGAAGCAAGGCCAGGAACATTGGAAGTGGATTCAACTGTTCTATCATGGTGTAGATAGGAAGAGAAATGGAGTAGGGATCATCTTAAAGGAACAGCTTGTGAAAAGTGTTCTGTAGGTAAAGAGAGTGTCAGAAAGGATCATGAGTTTGAAGTTGGAAGTTGATGGTGTAATTTTGAATTCTTTCAGTTCATATGCACCACAGATTGGTTGTCAGAGGAGAAAAAGAAATTTTGGAGTATGATGGATGAAGTGGTAGAGCCAAAGATTAGATGGTGGAAGCTGAAGGAGGAGGATGGTTGCATGCAGTTCAGGGAAAAGTTGCAACAGGCCCTTGGGGGCAATGAGTTGCTACCCAAGGACTGGGAAAGTACAGCTAAGGTGTTGTGAGAAACTGGCAGGAATGTGTTGGGTGTTTCATTTGGTCAGAGGAAAGAAGACAAGAAAAGTTGTTGGTGGAATGAGGAAGTTGGTGGTGGAATGTTGGTGGTGGAATGAGGAAGTTGGTGGTGGAATGAGGAAGTCCAGGAGAGTATTCAGAAGAAGAAGGCAGTTAAGAAAAAGAGTACTGTGAGGCTAATTGCATAGCGAAAAGAATGGTGGCAAAGGCAAAGGCTCAGGCCTATGATGAGTTGTATGAGAGGCTGGACAGTAAAGAAGGAGTAAAGGACTTGTATAATTTGGCCAAACAGAGAGATAGAGCTGGACAGGATGTACAGCAGGTTAGGCTGATAAAGGATAGAGAGGGAAATGTACAGATCAGCTTTTAGCCCCTTCTTGTTTGCAATTGTGATGGACAGGTTGACAGATGAGGTCAGACAGGAGGCTCCATGGACCATGATGTTTGCAGATATATTGTAATCTGTGGTGAGAGTAGAGAGCAGGTGGAAGAGAATCTGGAGAGATGGAGGTTTGCACTAGAGAGGAGAGGAATGAAGGTCAGTAGAGACAAGATTGAATACATGTGTGTGAATGAGAGGGAGGCAGGTGGAAAGGTGAAGGTGCAAGGAGTAGAGGTTGCAAAGGTGGATGACCGAATATCTTTGGTCAACCATCCAGAGCAATGGACAGTGCAGAAAAGAGGTGAAGAAGAGGGTGCAGGCAGGATGGAGTGGGTGGAGACGGGTGTCAGGGCTGATGTGTGACAGAAGGATAGCAGTAGTAGTGAAAGGAAAGGTTTACAAGACAGTAGTGAGACCTGCTATGATGTATCATTTGGAGACTGTGGCTCTGTCTAAACGACAGGAGGCTGAGCTGGAGGTGGTGGAGATGAAGATGCTGAGATTTTCTTTGGAAGTGACATGGATGGACAGGATTTGAAATGAGCAGATCAGAGGGACAGTGAAGGTGGAACAGTTTGGAGATAAAGCCAGAGAGGCCAGGTTGAGATGTTTTGGACATGTGTTGAGGAGGAATAGGGGATATATCGGACAAAGAATGATGGAGATGGAGCTGCCGGGCAGAAGGAGAAGAGGAAGACCTCAGAGAAGGTTTATGGATGTAGTGAAGGTGGACATGGAGATGGTTGGTGTAACAGTAAAGGAGGCAGGGGATAGGGCAACATGGAGGCAGATAATCCACGGTGGTGACCCCTAAAGGGAGCATCTGAAAGAAGAAGAAGAAGAAGAAGAAGAAGAAGAAGAAGAAGAAGAAGAAATTGATACTTATATTGATACTTATATTGATACTTATATTGATACTTATAAATTCTCACAGCAGTGCAGAATCTAGTAGAAAGCCTAAAAAAGCAGGATACATTTTTAATAGCTTTGATTTTTAAACAAACAAAACGAGCAGGCATCTTTTATCACACTGCCACTGTTCAATATCTGTTACTACATTAAGCCAGTTAAAGGAGATGATAAGTGTAAGTACCAAAGAGAGTCCTATTGTATTAGCAATGCTTCTCTACATGGATTAGACTAGCTCTGTGTGTCCATTTGCACATTTGTATCAGCAGTGGGTGCAACTTTAAGAAGCTAGATACATAGA
This sequence comes from Acestrorhynchus altus, assembly GCA_034509495.1. Classification (NCBI taxonomy): domain Eukaryota; kingdom Metazoa; phylum Chordata; class Actinopteri; order Characiformes; family Acestrorhynchidae; genus Acestrorhynchus; species Acestrorhynchus altus. The sequence goes on from CM067505.1 coordinate 18,141,276, forward strand.
CTTGGCTCAACATGAGTCAGTGTGACCTGAAACCACCATGTTCCTTATATACAGGAATATAAGTTCATATTACTGAAAGTCAAAGAACCTTTTATAGTGGTTCAAAATAGTAAGAAAAAACAGTAACCCATTTTTGAATATATATTAATGATATTCTTCTTTATCATCTTCTTCTTCTTCTTCTTCTTCTTCTTCTTCTTCTTCTTCTTCTTATTGTTATTATTAGTGTTGTTGTTGTTGTTGTTGTTGTTGTTGTTGTTGTTGTTGTTGTTGTTGTTGTTGTTGTTGAGACAGACAGACAGACAGCCAGACTATCTTGTTGCAAAACTTCTAATGTCTTGAAAGAAAGAAAGAAAACAGTCTTGGCTTCATAATGTTCCATATCAGCACATTAATTCAATCTTTAATTCAACCCTCATTCTTATTCCTGCTCTTTTTCCACAATTATTGTGCATAAAATGCTAATTAGATCTGTGTCAAGAACACATCTAAATCTCTGTCATTTGAACCTTATATATGTTTATAGTAATAAATATTTAATTGGTGTACAAACATTGGTGAATGACAGTGTACTGTATGTCACTGAAGCAATCTAGACCTTGAATCAGAAGAATACCAACTGACAGATGGACACAGGAGGAGATCCTTCAGGGAGGTGAGTGCAGAAGAAAGATTGAGTTCAGGTTGTGTCTAGAGTGTGCTGTAAATAGCCTTTGTCCGGCGCAGTGTTTAGACTCATTAGCAGGTCATATGACAGAGCTCTCTCCTCAGCATCTTTAATGTCTGACACCTCTCACTACAGCTGGTCTCAAACCAAATTCAATCAGCATTCACTTTATTAATAAAGTTGACCTCATACCACTTTATTAGTGCATACAGACAGACAGATAGTGCATGTCTACAGACAGATAGACATAGATGTGTAGAGTAGTATTGCCAATAAATTAGGATTCTCTGGAGCAGACACTTATGGCACAATGCCTAATGCCAGGCATGGACTAGAGGGGTTTAAAGCCCCTCCGGATTGATCTGTGGAGCATTGGAACTGTATTCTCTGGAATGATGGTACTCCAGCCAGTACTCTTGGGATGAGTTGGGTAGTTGGGGTGATCATCCAACATCCTGACCTCATTAAGTGCAATCAGATTCTCACAGCAGTGATAAACTATTTTTAATATATTTGATTTTGGAAGAAATGTTGAATGAGCAGGTGTTCCATTATTTTTGTTCATATAATGTAGATAGATAGATAGATAGATAGATAGATAGATAGATAGATAGATAGATAGATAGATAGATAGATAGATAGATGTAATTCAATTTTATGTAACATTGAGTTGAGACTGCTCTGTCTTACAGACAGGCTGTCTAAAATTGTCATCTGAAACATAAGCCGTTGTTAAGGATCAGCTGACATCGAAACCCTGTCCCCACCCCCTTTCTCTCCTGTTTCTTTTAGCATACTTTGCTGTGTGAACTGGATCAGCACTATAGGTGGCCTTTGTGTTGACCTAGATCACACCTAAGCTATAGGAGTTGAGCAGGGATCACCAATGCCAGATATAGCCTCTCACGCTTCCCAGTAAATGCATTGACTTCACCCGTGCAGTAAGTAAAGCCTATGCTGCAGTAGAGGGCTTATGTTTAACAAAGTAGGGTTCTTATCATTAATGAGTGCAGGCATGCTGAGTCAAACACAAGAAGGATGACACGAGTTAAAAAAAGAATCTGCTGCTGAATGACAGTGGAAAGTTCTGATGCAACCCTGTACAGTGAGGTTATTTTTAAATCACAGAGGTTTTCACACAGCAGTGTTCTATTACACACAGACAGACACATAGATAGACAGCAAACTAGTGAATTAGTGACTGGTGAATTAGTGGATGATAGATAGATAGATAGATAGATAGATAGCTAGATAGATAGATAGATAGATAGATAGATAGATAGATATGCTGTTTTAGTTGTCTCTATGAATTATTCAGTATCTACTGTGAATTAGTGAATGGTGACTGAATGGGGCATAGCACATGTAGTACCCTGGGTTTTCCCAGGCCCCCCTTTTCCCCCACAATCCATTCATTTGATTTTGTAATCCGACTGGGGATTTGAGGTGGGTGATGTTGTACATTCATTAGATCCGTCACTTTTAGTTATTCCATAGTTCCATTGATTATTCAAACAATACATTGCACTGAAACTCTACACTCAGTTTCAGATTTGGGTTGTGTCTGTTCAGTGCATTTCTAGTTATAGGAGTGTATGAGTTAGAAACAAACAGTGGTGAAGCTGAGAGGAGATGGAAAATCAATCAAAGCCATTACACAAACCAGACTGGAATTTGCCAAGAATTGCAGAGACAAGCCTCGGGTATTTTATGGACTAATAAGACAAATATGAACCTTTATCAATGTGATGGAAAAGCTAAAATTTGGAGAAAGAAAGGATCTGCTCATGACCCCAAGCATACGCTCATTTGTGAAACACAGTGAATGTGTTATGGCTTGGGCTTGCATGGTTTCTTCTTGGACAGGCTCATTAATCTTCATTGGTGATGTCACGCATGATGACAGCCATACGGTGGATTCCGATGTCTACAGAAGCATTTTGTTTGTCAGTTCAAAGAAAGATGCAGCCAAACTGATTAGGAGATCATTCTTTAAGCAGCAAGATAATGAACCAGACACACTGCCAAACTACAGAGGAGTTCATTGGGGCAAGAAGTAAAAGGCTTTAGACTGGCCTAGTCAATCTCCAGACTTAGTCCCTATACTGAGGGGAGTAACTGTCCAAAACAAGCACCAACTGAAAGACGCTGCAGTGAAAAGCAACTAAATATTAAGTCTTATTCACTTTAATTCATTTGAAGTTTATAGTTTACAAAAAATGGTAGGTCCAGATAAAAGGTGCTAGCTTCTGAACTGTGAATCAGATCCAGGTATTTTAATGTTAAACCCCAATGTTTTCAGTGCACATAAAAAATAACAGGACTGACCTCACTGTTCCAGTACTTTTGGAGGGAATTATAACTTAAGTATTGGTTAAACTTTGACTATACTAACATTTGACCTGAATTTAATGTACATTTCCAAAATATTACAATAAGATGTACTGCACTTCCAAGATGGGACTAAAGGTGACAGGTCATATTTAAAGCAGGATGGATAGTCAGGTAAAGTCTGAGAGCATACTGTCACATATATGCCCTGTTACTCTCCTGTCCCTTGCTCCACCCTTTCCCATCTGTGTCTCAAGATTAACCCTGCCCCTTTATTTCCCAGCTCCAGGTGTGTGTAATGTTGTCCCTCTATTTAAGACCCTTTGTTTCAGTCAGCGTTGGTCAGTCCTTTGTTGTTGTTCTTGAAGTTGTTGTTGCTGTCAGTCTGTGTGCTTCTGTTTGACGATTGTGTCAGTATATTTCCATGTTTTTGTTTCTCATAGTTATCTGTCAGATTGTTTTGTAACCCGTTTTCTTTGTTATTAAATCCTCAACCCCTGTGAATACTTCCGCCTTCCCTTGTCTACGTCTACTTGTCTGCCCAGCTCACTATTCCTGAAAACATACCCTCTGACCCTCTTTTTGGTCTATAAACCATCTCTGGTTCTGTAGCCTTAAAGGCCCATTAGCTGATCTAAATTGACACAGTTCATCCTGACCCTCGTTCTGTTGTGTTTGATGAGCTGCTGAAGGTCTGTTGTCTCACATCTATGCAAACGGCTGTAGTGCCACATGGAAAATGTTGCATAAAAATAGACCTCCTGTGTTACTTACGTGTCACCGCTTCTCAGACGTTCGATAAGTCCTAGGGCTCCACTTATAAATGTAATACCCAACATTATTATTGCATTATTCTGTCTTTACCCAGATATATGCATGAGTGGGTGGGGATGAGAGAGCGAGAAAATGACAGAGAATTGTGGGGGAATTATGAAACAGTCTGGATTTGTTACTGTTCCTTATATACATGACATTATATTAGTCTCTGCTGCAGTAAGGGTGGGACCCAGCAAGGCCCCTGTAAACTGTAAAAGTTATGGATATAATATTTTTTAACAAAAGAAAGGGGTGGGGGTATATCTGTTATATTTTAGCATATTTCAAAGTGGGAAGTAGATTAGCACACACATCTGGTCTAGCCAATACAATTGGACTCTCTTGAGCATATACATGAGGACCTATTGGAACCATATCTAATGCCAGGGGGTATAAATCCTCCAGCACTGAACTATGGAGTAGTGGAACTGTGATGGAGCAATGATGGTGCTCCATCCAATACTTGGGGTGAGTTGGGGAGTTGGGGATGAAGTAGAAAAAGTAAAAGTTACAGATCATCAATTTTTAAAATTAGACATCATAAAGACAACACAAGTGAAAAGAAATTCATCATTAAATTCTAATGAATATGAACTGAATTGACTTGATTTTGGTTTGTGTGTGTTTACTTTGTGTTGTCTTTATCTCCTATTAACATTAGTTTGATGATTTGAAACATTTAAATGTGGCAGATAAATCACAAAACACCAGAAAGGGTTTAATTCTATTTGTTCTGGGAAGAAATTTGTTGATGTAATATATTTGTAAAACATGCTAATTAAACCAAGCAAATTCAAATCTTTTTCAGTGCAGCAGGGGACACAGATGTCGATCATCTCTGGGAAGGGAATGGGTCATGGACAGGATGGAGATTTGCATCAGATCATGGCATGGAAATGTTTGACAACTGCAGGTTTTGCATACAGTGTCAATTACGAAACAGGCTGAAAACAGGTCATGGCGTTATATCATCCAGAGGAAAGTGGGGAACAGCAGAGCTGGCTTCTTTTCTTCCACTGAAATAAAATTCAACCCACAAGCTTAAAATTCAGTCATGACTCTTTAGGTTGCTTATTCTGCAATTACAAGACTCAATTTGAGGAGAAGGGCAAGAGAGTATTAAAATCATGCTTTATTTTATTTATTATTATTATTTTATTTTCATCTCAGTGCCATTATGTTCTCAAACATGTCTACTACCGCTATGTTAGGCTCATCTATATTTTACCCACCCCAGTGATTTTTAATATGCAATATGTGACAAAGTGCATCAAGCCCATGCAGATGGCACTGAATGAGAATGCGTGCGACAAAATTAATAGAGTCAGATTGGGTTGCAAAGCAGATGCTAATAAATGCATTTGAATGCCAAAGATCATAGTGTGAAGGAAGTAGCTGAATTTGCAGATGTATCTAAGTGTATGATCTTACAGGCTTTCAGCAGTAGCAAACATCACAGTCTACAGAAATGCAATTATATACACACAGTAATCTGTGTTCCCTACAGTGATGATGCTCCATCCAATACCTTTGGGACAAGAGGAGAAATCATTCAACATCCTAACCTCACTAACACACTTTTGTTGCTGAATGCAATCAAATCCTCACAGCTAGTAGAATGACTTGGCTGGATTGTCCAACCTCCAAATGTCCTATAAGGATATCCTCTGTAAGAGTTTGTCAACTCTACAAATCGATGTCCAGGGTACATTTGCAGTGTTTGTCTGGATGACGTCTTTGGAAATTGTACACGTTGAGTAGTAATTAAGTAACTGCATTTATTTTTATTTTATGTTTAATGTCTTATTCATGTGTAAATGGTTTGATAGTTGATATGGTGCTTTACAGATGTCATATCTTTGACCTTCCATGATTAGATGATGCTTTGCAGACCAATGTTCTTATGTAATACTGTTTAGAATTAGACTCTCGTAAAACTGATGGTTTTGTCTGCTAATAGTCTTATGGCTTACCTCAAGAACTGAACAATGACCACATATCAGAAACTCCTCCTTTACTGGTGTTCTGTTAGAGACCATCACTGCTGTGCTTACAATAAGTAATATCTAAACACCAGTGATCATGTGGTCAGAAAGTAAATGATGGTGAACAGGGCAGAAGCAAAGTTCAAAGTTGTATAAATACTCTGATTCCTCAAACCTTGTCACAACTACCAGCAGCCATAACCTCTAGGCAGATACCTGGCACTTCAAACATAAGAATGATTTATCAGACTCTACTGTGCTGGGGCATTTTTGCAAATATTTTTATATTTATTTATTTATTTAATTTCTCCAGGAACAGTGCACATGAATCAACATTTCAGTTTCCAGCGTAAATGAGCTAAATTCAATTTGAAGTCCATGAGCAGTGCTCATTAGTGCTCTCTCTTAACTCAACGGATTACGTATTCCAGTAATGGGTGGCTTTTCTTCAGAAGAGTTTCAGATGAATTATCCCTGCATTGTCATGACAAAATTCAGCAACAAATGTTTTCAGAGGATTATCTACAGAAGTCTGCATTTTGGAAAGTCCTGTGAACACATGAGGTTAAAATGAAACTTTTTGGTTGCAAAGATCAAAGACATATTTAGAGGAAGGAGATAGATGTTTTAGAAATTTCTGGAAGTAAACATTATGCTGTCTGTAAAAAAGCTGAACATGAAGCAGCAGGAGAATGATCCTAAACCCACTATAAAATCCACAATGGACAGGCTCAAGAGACTGAAGATGAAAGTTCTGCTATGGCCCTCACAGTAATAAAAGAGTGTAGGTACTAGACTGCTGTGTATCTGCTCATCAGAGCTTTATATGTGGATACACTATATGAAAGGTATCTAGCTAGCTTCTAAGACATTTCACAATAAAATTCTTGCACGCCAGCATGGAGAGCACCATGACATTTTTATTTAACATTGTCACACTGAGGCACATCTTCAATTCCATCATGTACACCCAGGTTTAGTACAGTGCTCATATTCTGAAGTTTAAAGTAGCCATATTTGACAGTTTGCCTGCAAAACATTACTTAGCTAGTAAGTTAATAAGAATGCAAACAAGGAAAATGCTTTCTTAGAAGCTAGTTGGCTGGTTTCATGTAAAATAATTTATAAAAAACAATATATCAGAGTAAATCTCATACCTTTTATGCACATATAAAAAGGAACAGACACATATTTCCTATGCTCCTGGTTTTAACTGGTTATTTTTTGAACCTATTGCACTTATGCTGCCTCAGAGTTAGAGCTACATTCAGAACCATTTTGAGAAGTGATTTCGCATTCAAGCCATTGAACTTCATTAATTTTGAAAATCATCTTTTGGTACTTACCAAACTATTCACAGAAACAGACAGTTCAATCAATTTTTTGCATGCCATTTTATCTAGGTAGTGTCATCTCTAGCGCAAGTTGTAACCTATCTATTTTCTTAAGATTAGCCTCCATGCTCTCCTTGTAAGTACAAACCAATGTAGGGGACTAGTGTGTTCGAAAGTCTTCGAAACCTCTAAGAAGGAAGATAAAGGTGATCAGGTAGACTGGAAGATAAGAAGGAAGATAAAGGTGACAAAATGTAGACTGATATGGTGAAAACTTACTGAGCTACACATACTGAAGTATGGATCTCTCACTATGGTGTTGGTATAATGCAACATGCCAGGCATCTCAGAATGGAGTTGTAGAGGTTCCTCAATAATCCATTCCGTGCAGCTTGAATACTCTCACTGTGTTCCAGTAGATTTTGCAGTAGGGGTGGAGTGTTGGTAGCATGTCCTATAGCATCCCACAATTAATTGATTCCTTCTGGGTACTATTTTTTACTATGAGTGTGTGATTGCACACTTTAAGCACCTGAGCACTATTATACAACAATGTGTATTAACTGTCTACAGAGTTGTTAAAAGATAAGCTTTAGTGGTTGGCAAGAAGAATTTCATCCTCATCAATATCCATTGGCAGCACTGGAGGAGGTTTTCAGAACTGGGATGCAGTGCAGTGGAGACAGAGGGCTTGTGTAACCAGATTAATTAAACATATTAGCAGAGCAAAGTGTGTGTGTGTGTGTGTGTGTGTGTGTGTGTGTGTGTGTGTGTGTGTGTGTGTGTGTATTGGTGGTGGTAGAGAGAGAGAAAGAGAGAGAGGAGTGTGAAATTTAGTTGGCCTAATTTTCTGGGAAAGTGGCTGCCATCAGCAGTCAGTTTAGAGATCCACCCATAGTCTCTGCTCCTCTGTCTTCATCAGTCAAGGGAAGTATATTTACTTCATTCACTCCTCTCTCTGAGAAGGAAGCACTGGCCCTCCTAACATGTAGTCTGGATCCGATTCCTACAGACCTTCTACAAACCATCGCACCCACAATTATTCCAGTCATCACGCATGTGATTAATACTTCCTTATCCACCGGTGAATTTCCACTTACCTTCAAACAGGCCCAGGTGACACCTTACCTTAAAAAACATTGTCTCAACTCTGCCCTAGTTGACAACTATCGACCGGTCACGCTATTACCTTTCCTTTCTAAACTCATAGAAAGGGCCTGTTTGAAGGTAAGTGGAAATTCACCGAAATTCACTAATCAGATCTCTGGCTTTCTTCTCCAGAATAATTACCTAGATCATAACCAATCCAGTTTTAAAAAGGGACATTCCACAAAGATGGCTCTGTTGTCTGTGACTGAAGCGTTAAAAACTGCCAGAGCTGCTGGACAGTCCTCAGTGCTCATTCTGCTGGACCTGTCAGCAGCCTTTGATACAGTCAATCATGACCTACTTCTGTCTACCATTTCAAACATGGGTATCTCAGGCACACCGCTATCATGGTTCAGATCCTACCTTGCTGAACGCTCTTTTAAAGTATCATGGCTAGGACAGCTGTCTTCATCGTGCCCACTGTCCACTGGAGTGCCCCAAGGCTCAGTACTGGGACCCCTCCTTTTTCCCATCTATACCACCTCTTTGGGTCCAGTGATTCATTCTCATGGTTTCTCCTACCATTGCTTTGCCGATGATACTCAGCTCTACCTGTCATTCCGGCCGGATGACTCTTCAATCTCAGCACGGATATCTCATTGCCTCTCAGATATAACCGCATGGATGAAGGCACACCATCTTCAGCTCAACCTTTCGAAGACTGAACTACTGGTGGTTCCCGCAAAACAGCACAACCTCACCTTAACAACCAACTCGCTCTCACTCTCTCCGGCGAATGTTGCTAGGAACCTGGGAGTTATGTTCGACAACCAGCTATCATTTACACATTAAGTGGCCTCTGTTGCTCGCTCCTGTCGCTTTGCGCTCTACAACATCTGACAAATTAGACCATTTGTAATCCAACATGCTGCTCAACTCCTGGTGTAGGCTGTAGTCATCTTGCGCCTTGACTACTGCAATACAGTGCTAACGGGCCTTCCAGCCTGTGCTATAAAACCATTACAGATGATCCAGAACGCAGCAGCATGTCTGGTCTTCAACCATCCAAAAAGGGCACATGTCACCCCACTGCTCATTGAGCTCCATTGGCTTCTGGTTGCTTCTCGCATCAAATATAAAGCCTGCACGATCGCTTACAAGGTGATGACAGAGCAGGTGCCCTACTACCTGCACTTGCTCCTAAAGGCTTATGTCCCGCCTCGGCCACTGCGCTCTTCCACTGAACGTTGCCTTGCTTTACCCAACATCCACACAAAGCAATCCAGACTGTTCTCTTCCATAGTTCCCAGATGGTGGAACAAGCTGCCTACTTCCACCAGAGCAGTGGAGTCCCTCACCGTCTTTAAGAAACTCCCAAAAACTGTTGTTTTTAGAGACCACCTGCATTAGCCAGTATAACGATCTGACGCGTATAGACATATTCTTTTAATGTTGCATTGTTTTAATGTTTCAATTTTTATACTTTTGTACTAGCATTGTAAGTCGCTTTGGATAAAACGTCTGCCAAATGAAATAAAGTAAAATAAAGTAACTAATCACCTTTATAGTGTCTATATTGCGTCTATATAGTGTTCTAGCTCGTGCTCCAGATTTTCTAATAGAAGGAAATAGTGATGAGGGTACTATTTCTGCTCTCCTTAATAGTGTTCTAGATAATGCTCCTTTTTTTTAATTAGTGGTGAGTGCACTATTTCTGCTATCTCTGCTATTCTCTATAATAATAAAAAAAGTATGGGTGGGTTAGACTGGCAGTGGGAGGGGAACACCAGTTCTATATCACATATAACAATTTTTGAAGTCCGTATTAAATGGCAGGCTTCTCCAACATCCTCTTCAGATTCTTCTTTAATGTTCTCCATGGATCCACTGCCTGCTCATTATGCCAGAAGGCAAATCTTAATCAAAGCTTCTGTCAGACAGAGAGAGAGAGAGAGAGAGAGAGAGAGAGAGAGAGAGAGAGAGAGAGAGAGAGAGAGAGGGGGAAAAAAAACATTAACTGTGCTTTCAAACCATCTGGAGCTTGAGTGTTAAATAATAGAACTGCTGCAGTCTGGGAAAGATGCAGGGCCTGCTGCACATGAAGATGAATGCAGAGTAGATGGGAGTGCATTAGTGAGTCACAACTAAAGTAAATGTGCCTTATCGTTTTGCTGCTCACGACTTTCCAGAAGAAATGCCTTTGGTATTATCTGGAGTGTTTAAAAAGGGTCCGTGTATAATATGCTGGAATATTTACCATATCTCACAAAAGTAGAGTAGTGAGTGTACAGCTTATATTGCAGTATAGATGTCTTCTGAAAATAACTCAACTCAACAGATGTTAATGTCCAAATAGCTGGCAACACAATGAATACACCTCACAGTGACTACCACTATTATCTAGTATGGCTTAACGAGCTGTGCAACCTGCTACTGGAATTCACTTCAACAAGGTGGACAACTTGCTCTTCTCCACCTTGCTCTCCTTTTACTTGACGATGCCCTATAGGTGCTCAGTTTGGTTTAGGTCTGGAGACATACTTGGCCAGGCAACCACCTTTACCTTCAGTTTTGTAGAGACAGTATATGGATGTGATGGGTGGTCACACTCCTCCTCTATCAGTTTAAAGCAAGGTGATCCAGTCTAGTCGAATGACCGTAGAAATGTGGAAAGAGGAAAGACCGGGGAATTGCTATCTTGTCTTCACGAAATGTCATTGTACATTTCGTTTTACCGTGGAGAAATAGTGGGGACAAATTTAGATGATCAAAGTTATTCTGATCATTTGGACACTGCTGGTCCATCTTCTCCTTGGCCACAGTCTCTGCTGGATGTAATCTAATATCTCACACATGCGGCAAGCTCATAAACTGTATATGTCAGTAACAGAGGTGAAGTTTAATGATCTCATTTACAGTCTGTTTCCTTTAGTGCTACCTGCCATTATTCACTATGGGAAATAAGCTGTTGTTGTGTCAGCCAGCACAGGCACGTGAACTGTGTTAGCAACACACACCACACGTTTCGACCAGCATCCTTTGCCTTACATAAGATCCAGAAGAAATCTGTTTCAGTGAAGCACTCTCTAAACACTTGCAGGTGTTGTGATCATGGGCTTGGTACTCTGGCCTCTATTTTGGGGAGCCTGTTTTTACACTCTGTGCTGAACAACAACATCAGTGTGGACGGAAGTCTACGATGGGAGCTGGTGGGAACCGCTCTGAACCAGCAGGGTGGGAACTCACCCAAATAGTCCAGGACTCCATTGCCAAAGTATTTTGCTGATGCTGATGCTCTAGACATAAAAACACACCATGCTGCCTCTCTGAAACAGCAAACTCCCCCTGGACCTGTCAGCCTGTTTAACAAAACTCTGTAGGTGTTGATACAGCACAGCATGTCATCTAAATGTCAATAGTGCAGAAGATTAAAGATTTTAAGATTTAAGATTTACAATTCCTACCACTCATTGTCTCTATCACACTATGTTACCATTGCTATGATGGTGAAGACTAACATGTGCTTCCCAGTTACATGTAGCCAGCCAAATGCTTATTTTTGCATTGCAGCTAATGAAGCATCACACAAGCTCAACACACTTGGATGAAAACAATAATTGCCAGATAGGGAAGGGCCAACCACCCAGAGATCTTGTTTAACTCACGTGCAAAATCACAGTTCTGAAGGCAGCTCTAATGAGAATGTGCAAAATTGTGCTAGCAATTTAATTAATTAAATATATTTATTTATTAATATATAAATATTATTCATTAAATATAGCCTATTATTACTGCAGTGCAATAATTACTGCAATACAAATCCCAAAAACACTTTGAACAGAAACAGTATTTAATTGCATTTCGCTGACCCTCTTATCCAGAGTGACTTACAAGGTTACTTGTAATATAGAGGTGGGACAATGTAGGCTCAGGAGTCTTGCCCAAGGACTGTTGTCACCCACCTAGACCAGGAATAGAATCCTAGTATCTCATATGGAGTGGTAGCACACTGGCAGGTTGTGGGGTTATCCACTGTGCCACACCGAAACAATATTACCAGATCATAGTTATAAGATTCATAAAATTATAAGATTATATAAGATTATATAAGATTATAATTCTCTGATTATAAGATATCAATAATAGGTTATTGGATGTCACATACTTGTTTATTTATTGGGTGTGTTGGGTAATTAATTAATCTAACATATAACTAAGATAAACCCTGACATAATCTGAACACTCCCAGGCTTATTGAATGATTGTTAAAATCTCAAAATGTGAAAAGATGACCATGAGTTAAAGTTTACAATTTTAAAGACAAAATTGTACTTGTAAGTTTGTTTCAGCAAAGCAGAGAGAGAGAGAGAGAGAGAGAGAGAGAGAGAGAGAGAGAGAGAGAGAGAGAGAGAGAAAGAGAATGTATATCTCAACATTAACTGTGCTTTCAAATTGTTTGTAGCTTGAGTGAGAGAGAACGACAACCAGTCCTTGTGCGTCACATAATCCTACAGTAAGAAATAAAAGGAATGAATGGTTGAAAAAGGGTCTAGTGGCTTTTGTACAAATTTACGCTGTGTAGAACAGACATCCACTGATCATCTGAGATGTTTCGAGCACATCGTTTAGACAGTGTCTTGTCCTGTAGCTCAGACACTTTCAGCTCCAGCATTCCTTGCAGAACAACCTAGAAACTCAGTCAGGGTCACATTTCCCTTACAGCAGCTGTCAATAACACTACTCTGACCTTCCTGATTTCTGAAAGAGTACGTCTCCATGGCACCGTGCCAATGTGACACCAACAGTGTAAATAGACATATTCAAGATCTTATATGCTTCTCAATTGTTATGTAATAAGTACTAAGTTTTTGGGGGTCTAGTTGTCTCCAACCACTTCAATCAGGTGTATAGCTGTGGTGCATTTGCAACTCCAGCACAGCCAATTCTCTGAAAATTCTGGCCACATAGGCACGTGGAGGCTGAATGCCAGCAGCACTTTCTTGCTGGCATGAGAGTGTTCAAGATATCAGGTTTAATAGATATCTGAACCCTCTGCAGTGCATTGCGAAGCTGCAGAATCAGTACATACACAAACTGTTGCACACATCCAAACACCCAACTTATTACACAGCAATGTTTATCATGTCACACACCTTATTAAAAGGTATGACTTTTTCAGCTTTTCTGCAGCCTCCAGTTTTAGCAGATCACACACAGCCAGCCAGCTGTGCTCAGATATTTTGGGGGCAGTAGTTCAGACAGGGCAGAATTCCCACCCTTCCGCACACCCCCCCAAACCCCGGAGGGTAGTTTTGTGTTTCAGCTAATTGCGTCTCATCTGATGAACTGTTAACAGTGCATTTCATCCTTCTACAAATAAACATTATTTATGTTAAAATTGTATTGTTATATGGTCAAAAGTATTGGGACAATCCAAAATGATGGGACAGAGTCCTGTCATTCCAGAGAACACAGCTTCACTGTTCCACACCTCAGTGCTGAGGGGCTTTATTGCACTCTAATCCACATATGGCAGCAGACATGGTGCCAGTAGATTCATATTTATCTGCTCTAAAGAGTCATCATCTATTGGTTGCACATCTCTACAGGCTCAAACAAGCTGTGTCAGCAATGGGTGCAACTTAAAGTAGCTAAATGGATTTAGTAGAAGGGGTATCTACAAACATGTAGAGTACTTAATAAATATTATTATTATTATTATTATTATTATTATTATTATTATTGTTATTATTATTATTATTATTGTTATTGTTATTATTATTATTGTTATTATTATTATTATCATTATTGTTTTGCAATAATAGGCAATGGTGTTATGAAGGAGTTATGAAGTGCAGCATTGAGGGTGTTATTTTGAGGTTCTGATCTAACAGGCTGAGACTGGGAACCTGAAAGGATGGATTATGTTAGAGTTGAAGGGCAGAAGAGCTGAGGGACAGAGAGGCAGACAGCCTCATCAACCCATCTTTTTCTTTCTGCAGAACTGCAGCTTCATTCAGACATAATCAGTAATCCAAACACCATCAAACAAGATGCATCTTTCTTTCCTTTCTTTCTTTCTTTCTTTCTTTCTTTCTTTCTTTCTTTCTTTCTTTCTTTCTTTCTTTCTTTCTTTCTTTCTTTCTTTCTTTCTTTCTTTCTTTCTTCTCATGCTTTATCTTTGTTTATTAATTTATATACCACAGTTGGTCAGTTGGTACTGTTTGTCTTCATGTCAACAGGCTGAGTAGTGTAAGGTGATTCAGCTCTAGTCTGGCTGAGAGCAGTTCAGTGCAGCCAGCCTGATATTTTGTTCCTTTTCTAACAACACACTGTGTGTGTATGTGTGTGTGTGTGTGTGTGTGTGTGTGTGTGTGTGTGTGTGTGTGTGTGTGTGTGTGTGTGTGTGTGTGTGTGATTGAGACAGAGGAAGAGAGAGAGGGAGGGAGAGAGAGAGAGAGAGAGAGAGAGAGAGGGTGAGCGTAAGGAAAACCCTTCAACAGAGACGTCAAAGTGACAACAGCCTGCGAAATGAGGCAGATCACACTGACTGTGCATAACTCTTTAGTGACTGACTGAAACACAGCCGTGCATTCATCTCCACATTTAACCTCTGACTCAGTGCTGTTCCCTCAGGAGCACCTCAACAAAACAACATAATGTACTGGACATGGTGTTTCTGTCCCACCTTAAACAAATCATTTGGACATACACCCTAATTTTACCCCAAATGCAGACTAATGCAGTTAATAAGCAGTGTCAGCATTAGAAGATAGAAAAACAGTGCAGAAAAATCCAGTCTTCTGTACTGTTCATGTTTATAGATAATTGTCATACAGTGTCAGAAACTACATTTACAAGTCTGTTAGAGCTTACTGATTACATTACATCAGGTAGTGTGTGGTGCAGCACAATGCTAGTTGGTGGGGTATATTGTTCAGTTAATTGTTTGCTATATTATCTCCAAAGAAGCAAAATCCTGAAACGAAACATGCCTTGGCTGATCAAATACATTTGAGAATGGTGTTTGAAAGGACAAAATTTCATTTTTAATGATCACTTTATTTTCAGAAATTATGAATGTTCCTTGCTTTCACAACTACAGTATTTATATATTTGTACTTACTGAATAAATTATAGTTGTTACGGAATAATTTATAGCCGTTACTGAATAATCCATACCTGTCATTTGGGTAAAGTTATGGGGAATGAGAGAACGATTGATGGACGAGCTCACAGTGCCTACGTGGCATCAGAGGGAATACTTGGAGTGTAGCATCATGGTGTTTATCAGAGTCATGTCTAACTGCACTAACTCTGGACACACTTGTATCTATGGGTGGCTTTCATCTTGTTCATGCCACAGGACAGCAGATAGCAAGAAGAGAAAAGGAGGCAGACTGGCAGTATTTGTAAATGATAGATGGTGTAAATCTGGGCACATCAGACTCAGATTGTCATTCTTACCATGTAACATGATAGACCAAAATATAGTTACACAGTGTGGCACAGTGTGAATTTAAGTTAGATAAATAAAAAGAAATTGAAAATAGACTAATGTAGCTAGAAAAACTAAGTTTAATAAATATCTAAGTAAAAGTATTACACTACAACAGCTTAAGTTGTAGATGAGTTGTAAGGTGTTGCTGAGGTAAATGAGGTAGTGGTGAGGTAGCAGCACATCAAAGTGACAGTGTGCATAGTCAGTATGGGTGGAGTCAGGTTCAGTCAAGTGTCAGTATGTGAGGGTGGAGCAGTTTAATTGTCTGACTGCATTCAGGTAAAAACTGTTTCAGTCTAGATGTTTTTGCCTGGATGAAAGGTGTGGGGGTACGGATGATGCAGGTGACTCTCTCCTTGGATCTGGTGGTGTAAATGTCCCCTGATGGGTAATAAGCTGTACCCAGAAGTCCTCTGCACAGACTTTATCACTTTCTGCAACATCTCCTTCTTTTTGCTTTTGAAGTGAGCTCTGCAGTCATGGGTCATCCGTGTGTAAAGCAGAGGGCTGAGCACACAACCCTGGGGGACTCTCTGTGGCCTGCAGGTCAGGAAATCCAGGACCCATTTGCACAGGGATGAGGAGGTTCCCAGTGCTGCCATCAAACAACAGCTTCTGCAGGATGATGGTATTAAAAGCACAAATGAAGTACAAATGCAGCAGCCTCATATACAATTTCTTGTTCTTGTAGGTAAATGAGGGCTTATTTGGTCACAGCAGTGATGGCATCAGCTGTAGAACGATTCCACCTGTACGCATACTGGTGAGAGTCCTCAGTCACATTGATGGTCTGCTTCAGGTGCCTCATCACTAACCTTTCAAAGGATTTCATGATGACATGGGTGAGTTCAATGGACTAGTAATCATTGAGGCACGACAGTGAAGAGGATTTTGGCACAGGGATGGTTATGGAGATCTTGAGGCATGGTGTAACTCTGGCATGCCACAGTGAGGTCTCGAATATGTCTGTCAGGACCTCACAAAATTGGAATGTACAGTCCATCAGAACTCTTACCTGACATCCCATCAGGATGAGAGGCTTTCCAGTGGTTGATCATCTGCAGTGTGCTCCTGACCTTCTTATTGTGATGGTTGGTGGCTCATCCAGGGAGGCAGCCAAGCGAGAATGGTAGAGTTGGAGGCCTCGAGGTTAGCATAGAAGGTGTTCAGAGGGTCAGCGAGCACTGAGTCATTTTGGGCATTGTGCATCTCTCTTTTGTAGTCTGTGATGCCCCTGATGCCCTTCCACATGCACTGTGGGTCATTTGAGTTGAAATGACCCTGGATCTTGAGAGCATATGTGGACTTTGCCCTCTTTAGGCCCACTGACAGGTTCCTTCCGGCTGTTCTAAGTGCTGCTGGCACACAGTCCTTAAATGCAGTCCACACTGCTCCCTGTTGTTGCTGCCTCCCTGAATATCTGCCAGTCTGGTCTCATAGTTAAAGAACAAATCTGCTGTAAGAACATTGAACTATTCACATGAGACCATACCTCCTGAGGGAAATATTGCATCTTTTTGCAATACCTCATATGTACCCCCATCTGCTAATGCTGACTAGGTTTTGATATCCTGCACTCAAACTGGATATTGGACTAATTCACTAACCCACCACATTATGTGAAGACTGTCTTTCAGACAAAGTGGCACTGTTCCTCTTCACCCTGTGCACTGCTGACTTCATGTGCAACTCACTAACCTGTTACCTCCTGAAGTTCTCCAATGACTCAAGCAATCGTTGGCCACATAAGGAGGAAAACAAGTACAGAGGACTGATTCAGGACTTTGTGGACTGATGTCTGCAGAACCTCCTCCAGATAAAAGCGAGAAAGATCAAAGAAACCAGTTTAGAATAATGTTTTGTTCATGGCACTGACATTATCTTCTTTTAGCAAAGGACTGTAGCCTACCTTCTTCTTTATTATTTAGGAAGGAACAACACTGCAGTGTGATACAGAACCCAAGAGAAATCATTTTCCTGTCTCAAAGGATATCATTGGTTCTTTACAATCAGTTGTAGGGGTCTAAACCTGTTACCTCATCGATTCAATTCAATTAGTCTTTTAGAAAATTAAATGCATCATAAAATATCTCTATGACTCAATTTTATTACTTTAACATAATAAAGAAGTTAAATCTACAGAACTGACTAGAGCAACACAGTAGAAGAATACAAACAAAATAGCCTAATTACAATTTCATGTTTAAAAGTAGCACTATAATATTTATATCTTTGCTAGCATTATTTTAACTGACTGTAACTGATTTTTAAATAAATTCTTAAATACATTTTTATATTTAATTGTTATATATAATTTTTATACATAACTATTCAGTCTCCTCTCCATCATCTCTCATGTGAAAGAATTGCTCTATGTGTTTTCTGAGCCAATGTGACTCCACTGCAGCCCCTTAAGAGAGCTAGTAGCTCACATCCTGGGCTGACATCACAGACCATATGCTACGGAAGTCATTACACACACTGGATTGTTCTCATGCACATTTAAGCATTTGTATGTAAAAATAATATTTGTCAAAAATAAAAAGATTGACAGACAGACAGACAAACAGTTAGATAGGTAGATAGATAGAAACACAGTTCCACTGGGGGTTAATATAACTCCAGCCCTTGCCTACCATTAAGCTTTGTGCCAACAGATTCATGTTAATTTGCTGTCCCATTCTATTGACATACTTTTCTACAGGGACTAGAGAAGCTGTGTATGTGCATTTGCACATCTGTGTCAGCAATTGGATACAAAGTAAGTGATTGTATTTTTCATAATGGGACATTGACACATATTTGGATATATAGTATAGGTAGAAGGAAATATTTTTGTATGTATGTATGTATGTATGTATGTATGTATGTATGTATGTATGTATGTATGTATGTATGGATAGATGGATGGATGAATGGTTGATTGGTTGTTTGGTTGGTTTTTGGTTTCTCCTGCTTTTCCTGAACAGTCAAGACATTTTTTGTCTGAAATAAATACAAAAACAAACACACATATAAACACAGTCCCCATTACTACACATGCTTCTTTTTAAAAGCACATGGGCTTACGCATGACTCTTAAATAGGCCTTTTGTTGGTTTACGCTAAACTCCAGAGCTGTACGTCACACTCCCTGAGGCTTGACTGGATATGAATGAGACAGACGTAATGCTGTAAACCCACACTCATCCACAGCACAGTACACACTCCAAACCCTAAAACTCTGAACAGAAACAGTATATACAGGTATATATACTACCTGTCAAATATGTGCCCATGACTGATTTTTAAATCATAAAAAGACACTCCAGTTAAAATAATTCACCACATGAATATTTTTACATACAAAATATCACATATTTAACAATGATGGTCTGCCCTTGGTCTGTCTGTGCATCAGTTGCACAGTTCAAGAGTCAGCAGTTCTTCATGGCATTATGCATCAGAAGCCAACAAGACTATTTCAAACTGCATGTGATACTGCAGTAGTTATAGACCTCTGTTTAATTCTCTGCAGTGTTATTAAACTATTTCTGTCTGCAAGTGAGTCTTTTGATGGATGGATTGGGTTAGAGTGTGAGTGACAGCAGCAGCTGCTTGTGTTACATGATTCTGTGTGTGTGTGTGTGTGTGTGTGTGTGTGTGTGTGTGTGTGTGTGTGTGTGTGTGTGCTTTAATGAATCAGCAGAACACTGGTGTAAGTGGTTTTGCAGGGCAGGAGACACACATCCGGTCAATCACTCATGTGATTAACAGTGACTGATTTAGTGCTGGGTGAAGAGATATACACCAAACACTAGAACATTGGAATGATCCAAAATAATCCTGAAATCAGGGGTCAGTAGTCAGACTATGCTATCTGTAAAGAAAATGATTGATATTCTGGTTAGAAGAACACATTTAGAAGAACCATTGGCATGTTTGTTTTGGAGGTATTTAAATGTTAATTTTATGTATTATTTTCTGAAAATATTTTCATAAACGAATTATTATAGACAAACAAACAAACAAACAAACAAACAAACAAACAAACAGATAAGTCTCTGCCCAGGCTGATGTGCCTCTCATGGCTGTATTTAAACTGTTCCAACCTGGCTGTATTTCTGACAGATTTTCCCCTCAGCAGATCCTTGGTGTGCATTCCTGCACTCCATCTGAATTCACTCCTAATCCCACCCAGCTCTGCTGACGTCAGCTTGACGGATTGCTGCTTTTTCTCTTACATAAACTCTCAGGCTCTGAACCAAACACAGTACAGTACAGTGTGTTCATCTGCAGGGAGGAGCAAAGAAACCCTTTCTTAAGTCCATGTCATTTCGGCACAGATGTTCCCACCATCCGCAACAGTTTAAAAAGTACACTTAACATCTTAAAGTGTAAAAAATAAAAGTATGTTAAAGGTTCAAAGGTTTGGGCATGCCAAGAGATTAGAGCCTCATTACTACCTACCTACCAAGGACTTAGACTCTAGTTAGCTTGATAGCACTATAGTTTGTTAGCTTTATATAGCTTTAGAAATACTTTTAAAGCCTGTCCCAACAGTCAGCAGCTGTGGGCTCCACAAAGCAACCAACTAACCATCTGAATATTAAAATAATTGATATCATCTCCTTAGTTTGTAACATAATTAAGAAATGGCAGTTACGAGGGGTGGTGGATGTCAAGCTGTGGTCTGGTAGACCAATAAAATCTTCAGAGAGAACTGCTCATAGGATTGCAAACTCTGGAGATGTGGTGCACTCATTCACTGCTTCTACTGAAGCCTGTAATTACAGGAATAAGAGAGTGGAATGATTGAGGGCAGTATAATAGAGAGTTATTTCTCTATATGAAAAGCTCATCCTCCTCTAAGCAATCATGAATTCTTTCATTTCATCCCTCACTTCTCTGTGTTACCTAAGGATTGCATCATCAATGTGTGTGTGTGTGTGTGTGTGTGTGTGTGTGTGTGTGTGTGTGTGTGTGTGTGTGTGTGAGAGAGAGAGAGAGAGAGAGAGAGAGAGAGAGATTGAGAGAAATGAGAGGAGATTGAGTGATGAGTGAGAGTCCTTAGGGAAGTAATGGTTTGAAAATTTAAACTTTGCTTTTTAAGTCACAGAAACAGAGAACAAATCAGGATAAACTGCCCCATAGCTATACTTAAAGGTACAAATAAATACAAAGTTTTACAAAATACAAAATTACAAAATACATTTTTTAAATAAATAAAAAGATGCACTGAATTTAATTTGGATTAAAACATATCAATCATCATACCTCTTTTCCCTCATATGAGTGTATAAAAAAGAAATGAATGGATTCCTGCAGAATCTGTAAGAATTTCTACTACGGTTATGTTCAGTTTAGGGTTATGATAAGGGTTAGGTTGAGATTAGGTTCAGTTAACATTGTGGTTAAGTTTAGGCTTAAGAAAAGCATAGGTAAATTATGGTTACTGTTAAGGTGAGGGTTAGAGTAAATTGAGTTGTTGGTCCAGGAAATAAAATTGCATGGATTGCTTTGTAACATTCTCTGTTTACATCAATTGCTTTGTAATTTACTTTACACTTGGCTTTACTGTGCAGATGTCAATGTAATGCTTCTGTCCAGTCTTGCTGCCATTCTGTTTTTTGTCCTTGTTTGGTCTAATTTTGTTTTGCCATGTGCTTTTGCAAGCACACGTCTCTGTGTTCTCTGTCTTGTCTTTGCCCTAGCTCCACCCTGTCATCAGTGTTCCTACCTGTGCATCTTTTGTAGCCCTGCCTTCTCGTTATCTTCTCCAGGGGTGTCAAGTCTCTGTCGGTGTATAAGTAGTCTGTCGTTTCGGTCCTTTTGTCATTGTCTTTTGATGTGCAAGTATATGTTCACTGCCATCATATTTGCTTTATTCTTTGGATTTCCATGCTTTTAGTCCGTTTTGTTTGTTATGTTTTGTTACCTTTTGTCTCATCTTCTTAGTCTCTTTGGTTTGTTAAGTCTGCACCAGTGTCATTCCTTAGTCAATCTCCAGAACTGTGCCCAGACTGGCTCCAAGAACTGTACCAAAGGTGCAGTTCCCATCCCTGTCACTGTTTGTGTCTGTCTCCATAAGTGTGTTTGTACTTGTTCCTTTGCCCATTCCTGTCACGTCCCAAGTCTAGTCACCTGTCATGTCTTGTGTTTCTCACATCCAGTCTCCAGCTTTGTCCGACATTTCCCTAGCCCAGTCTCCTGTCTTGCCTCCAGGTTCTCTACTCCAGTCTCCTGTCCTATTTCATATACCCCATGTGCATTCTCCTGACACATCTCCTGTATCCCTAGTGCAGTCTCCTGTACCCCTGGTACAGTCTCTACTCATGTCTCATGTCTCCCACTTGTGCCAATTCCAGTCTCTTTTCTTGTCTCATGTTTTGCCCCTGGTCCCCTGGTCCTGTCTAGTTTATAGTCTCTAATTTTATTTGTTTCTCTTTTTTGGGGTCCTTCTCCTTTGCCAGCCTCACAGGGGTATCGGTTTACATGACCCGGTGTTGCATGTCAGACAGGGGTCTGCTGTCACGCTTCTGTCCAGTCTTGTTTCCTTTTTATTTCTTGTCTGTCCTTATTTGGTCTAGTTTTGCTTTGCCAGGTGCTTTTCCAGCATATGCATCTGAATCTTCTGTCTTGACCATCCTTTGGAGTTCTGTCCCCTCATTATCTTCTCCAGGTGTGTCTTGTTTCTATGAGTTTGGGCCCTGTCTTTGTCTGTCATTGTGCACGTATATGTTCACTGCCATCACATTTGCTGTGTACTTTGGATTTTCATGCTACAAATCAGTGTTGTTTGTTACGTTTTGTTACCATTTGTCTGTTTGTTTGTTCTTGTATCTTTTGCTTTGTTTTTTGGTTTGTTTTGATAATAAATCCCTTTACATCAGTGTGACAGTTGACTTTTATTTTGTACACATTGTACAATTCCTGAAATGTTATTACATATGTATGATTTCCTCTTGAGGCCAGGCTGGGAAAACAAAAACATTAGATTAAGAAACAGACTTGCTTTCAGGAGATCATTCATACCTGTGGCCATCAAGCCCTTTAACTCCTTCCTTAAGGGGTGACCAATACAAACAGCTATGTTTAACTTCGGCAATTGTTCATTTTAATTATCTGTGCAATAACTCTGGATGTACATATTTATTTATTAACATAACCATTAGCTTTTTTTTATGAGTATTTTAACTTATATATTTCCAAAACGTTTTTTCTGTTCATTCTTTTTATTACTGTTATATTTTTATTTATTATTTTATTCATTTTTTTTTTTTTTATCATTCTATTCTATTTTTTATATTTTATACTGAGGGGTGCATCTGTAAGAATTTAAAATTTAATTTAATTGCAAAGTAATTCAAATACTGATTCTGATTCTGATTAACCCAATGATAAACAATATGCTGAAATAATGGTTTTATTCTGTATTTATTCATTCATTTTAAGCTGTTCTTTGACAAATTTCTGACATTGTATTACATACCAATTTACAACCCTGTTACTTTATCCCATGAAAAAACAAACATAATTTTGTTTTATGGAGGATTTTGGGATTTAACTTTCACAATTCTTACCAGTACAAAGTCAATACTTTCCTTTATGTCAAAGCAGAAATAAAACAAGTTAAATGTCAGGTACTGGATCTGACCTATTGTACAGCACTGTTTTGTATATGCCTGGGTTTTTGTTTTGAAGAAGGAGAAATGTTTGGGCATTGTGCATGTCAGTTCCATGTTCTGAACACTCAACATTTAATTATGTCAATAAATGTTATATTTAATTATAATGTAATATTTAATTATGTCAAGAAGCTTGACATTCTAATACCCCTTTAAGGAACAATGAACTTAACAACTGAAACAACAGAAACCACCAGAGGGAAAATACTTACAGGTTCAAAATTTTAAAAGCCACGCAGTGAGCAGTGTTATGGTGTACTGACCTGTCACTTTCTGAAATGTGGAAACGTAATACTTTTTGTACTATAATGTTATAATAACATTGCCTATTTTACTAATATGGTATTACATTACTAGCTTATATTACATTACTCAGCTACTGTCTAAAAAAACTAATTATATACAAGACAAACAAATTTTTATACCGTGAAAAAACAATATAAAGTTTAGAGAGCTGTCTGATTTGTTGAAGTTGAGATTTTATGTTCTTGACCTGGCATCTTTATCAATGCATGTTTCTATAGAAATTATAGAAACTGGTTTATAAACCTCATACTGCACTACCTACTATCACAAGCAAAGTCATTCAGTCAGCTGATGCAGAAGCTTACAAAATATGCAAAAGAAACGGCCTGTATAATGTACTTTATTTATGAAAGAAATTTAAATG
The DNA here is from genome assembly GCA_034509495.1 of Acestrorhynchus altus. Classification (NCBI taxonomy): domain Eukaryota; kingdom Metazoa; phylum Chordata; class Actinopteri; order Characiformes; family Acestrorhynchidae; genus Acestrorhynchus; species Acestrorhynchus altus. The sequence continues at coordinate 18,165,336 of CM067505.1, forward strand.
TAGTGTTTTACACAACTGGGGATATTCTTACTAAATTTAGTGAAAGCAATGTTGTTGTTTTGCAACCACTTCCCACACTTAACTCCTGGTTTTCAGAGTGCTGAGCTAAAAAGGTCACTGCCTTAAGAGACTCTGTGTTTGTCGTCATGGCAAATTTCACGGATGAGCACATCAGCTGTGGTTAGAACTCTGTCCTATGACACATGTTCAGTACAGTTAATCAATAGGGGGAAAGACTGAGTGCCAGTTGCATTCCCTCACACACAGGACACACATACACAGATGTATACACTCCAATAAGAATGGATTGTCACCCAGGTCATGAACACTTTAATGGAAACTGTAGCCACATTTAGATTAGTGTAGATCATTTATGGGTGGATGGCATGTCCCCTGCTCACCCTATATACATGTCAAGCAGCACAAATTTCAACAAAGGTTTCTTGTTTTAAAGCATCCAAGACTGCCTTTTCACCAACTAAACCATAGATTATTTTAGAATTTTTGAAAAGAATACAAGAAATAAAACTGAGGAAAATTTAAAAGGATTTGAAGTTTTTTAAGTTATGCTGTACAAAAAAATATTCCAATGAAAAAATATTCAAAATTAATTAAATTTAAGTGTGACAATCTCAGGTGGATCTGACCTGCTCATTATAAGCTTATGGAGTAAAAAGGCAACACGCCAGCAAATACTTCACTCTTCAGATTTCATGTCTGAATTTTGTGAGACATGGTGGTGCAGCCGATACTATTGGAGCCACACAGCTCCAGGGGTCTCTGACAGCTCTCTGTCTGAGAGGAGTTTGGGGTATACTCCTCAAGTCCATGGAGTTTACTCCTAACTCAAAAACACACATGGTAGTGAGTTGGCCACACTAAATTGTGAGTCAATGGATGTAGCCTGTGATGAGCAAAGGTATAAGGATAAAATTCCATCCATCCATCCATCTTCTTCCGCTTATCCGGGGCCGGGTCGCGGGGGCAGCTGTCAGATGAGAACATGATTAACCTGTATGATCTGTGAAATGTGGTGGTGGGGTAGCATCACTGTGGCTGCCATAGGTACTGGTGCACATATGTTTATTGATTAATTAGTAGTAGTTGCTGAAGGCCAAAGGCAATATCACAATTTGTGAAACATGGTGAAACCAAAATGTTTGCAAATCCCTGTAATGCAGGTGGTGGGAAACATGAGGTTGTTAGCTAATCTTTTCTTATCTTAAATCAAAGTCTGGAATGTGTCAGCCTACTTCTTGCAAGTTAAAAGGGGTAGAGGGGGGGTCAATATTTTTCTATTTAGTCATTGAAGAAAACATACAAAAATATATGCTCTAATGACAATAATTCATAAATATTCAGTCCTAACATTGTTATTCCTAATCAGAAAGCTAGGTCATAGTAGGCTCTAGTAGGTTCTGAGGCTCAGCTAGAGTTAATATAAATGATAATGCACAGTCTCTGTTCCAAGAAAAGTATACAGTGTTTATGAGAAGGAACTGGACAATATCTTATTTTAAGTTGTTGATATTATATATATATATATATATATATATATATATATATATATATATATATATGTTGGCAATTTTAACTTTCCTCACCTTGTTATTGTTTGTTATTGTGTGTAGAACTTTGAGGGGAAACATAATAAAAAGTTTGCAAAAACTGAATCTTTCTTGATATCGCATTGTATATCTTTGTATATAGCCATTCAGGTAAAATATATTGGGACATAATTTTTTGGGCCATATCACCCAGCCCTTCTTGCTCTGGTAGAATTCGTGATCTTAGCTCCTGTCATTCAAAAACAGCTTTTAAACAGCTTTACCAGTGATAATTTCAACAGACTGAGCTGGATGGCACTTGCAGGAAACGTGTTGAATAAATCAACTAACTGCAAACCAAGAAAGGGTGAGTTTCCTGAAAGCAAATAAAGAATGAACTAAAGAAGGATGTGAGACAAGAATCAGTCAGCTTAATGAGTGTTTCCCAAAGAGCCTCACAAACTGAAATGACTGAGTTCAAAGAACGTATTTGTTGACTCCTCCCCCCAAACAGCATTCAGTTAAGCCTCAAACACTGAATCAACTCACTGAAATACAGTATTTATTCCCTATTATATTAAAAACAATTAGAAATGTGTTCAAATCAGTGTCTTCTCACAGTGAATTCAGTTTGACTGAATTTTTGGCATTGTAAAAAAGTCATAAACACACATATGACAACATAAATTATAAATCTTTTTTCCAGACACAAGAAAAAAAAATTGTTTCTTAGTTGTTTTTTTTTATTAATATTTCTGTCCATTTTGATTGTGTTAATTTAATGTTATTATATTTTTATATCTATTGCCCATCAGCTATGGTTTTGGTGGTTTAGCTGACACTCCCCAAAATTTGCCCAGATGAATGTGTCATACTCCTAGACCACTTGGCCACTATGTCAGTAAACAGCCTTGGTGGTTCCATATAACCTGCACATTCATTGCAGAGTCAGGGAGTGCATATAATAATAAGCATCCCATCTACTGCATCTACAATCCCAATAGCATTCCAGAATTCCAATAGCATGCTTAGTTTTCTTGTAAATCTGGACTGTTTTATAGTTGTGCATGACACAGTAAAGCTTTGGTGACAGAATTGACTTTGCCTTATATGGACATCACAGACTATCTGCAAAAAGGTTAGGTTTGAGAACCACCAATCTTCTGGGCAGTTTATGGATTTTAATGATTTATGTGTGAGTGTTATTGGTCAAGTCATAATGTGCCCCAATTAGACAGTTAACTACGTATATACAAGTGTCATTAAGACTATGATAAGGGTAAAGTGATCTGAAGAATATTTAAAATAATATAATCAAATATAGCAATGAGAAAATTTGTATTTTCTGATTGGCAGCCTCTGGTGTCTAGGCACTGCAGGCAAAATCTACTTTATACTTTGTGAATGATGACTAGGTTGGCCAAGGTCAGCGTCAAATTGGAGGTCCAGTTGCCCTCAAGTGTGTCCACTGTAACAGGAACACACAAACTATATAAAAAGTGTTAGAGTCTACAAAAGAAGAGGAACTGAACAACTGCCTGCCTTTTTACATAATATAAATAAAATATATACAGTCATTCACAGTCACGCATGATCACAACAAATCATATGAATGTTGATGTGAAAATGTTACTGAATTATTAACAGTTATAAATAAATTTAGTCTATATATATATATATACATATATATATATATATATATATATATATACATATATATATATATATAATACATATATATATACATATATATATATATATATATATATATACATATATATATATATATACATATATATATATATATATACATATATATATATATATACATATATATATATATATATATACTCTCTATATATATATATATATATATATATATATATATATATATATTAGCGGCATGGTGGCGCGATGGATGGCATGTTGCCTCAGCAAGAAGGACCTGGGTTCGATCCCCGGGTGGGGTGACCTGGGAAGTTTCTGTGTGGAGTTTGCATGTTCTCCCCGTGTTCGCGTGGGTTTCCTCCGGGTACTCGGTTTTACAGTCAATTGGTGACTCTAAAGTGGCCCATAGTGTGTGGATGTGTGTGTGCATGTGTGTGTGCCCTCTGATGGATTAAGCGCCCTGTCTAAAATTTGTTTCCGCCCTTGCGCTCAGAGTTGCCGGAGTTGACCCTATTCAGGAATAAGCGGTTTGGAAAATGAATGAATGAATATATATATATGTATATATTACTGTGGTTGAAATGAGATCAGTCATGAGACCAGTCACAGAAAAATATCAGTATTTATTCAGAGCCATTCGGCAACAACAGCAGGTTATGAGGACGCTGAAGCTTTTATAGGTGGGAGGATCTGTAGTGAAAAAATGGTCAGGTTGATATGTCTTACGACACACATGTGACATTAAGTTGTTTCCATAACTCTTGCACCCCACCAAGAGAGGGCCCCGTATACTACTAGGTCCATTGATTCTAGAGGCCCAGTTTTTTTCCAGAAACTTCACAAAACTGTGGTTTTCTTCTTGAACAGCTAGCAAAGTACATTAGGGTTCAAACAAACTTTTATGTTCCTTTTAAGGTGAATTTCCTCTACTGTACTCATAGGTTGTTTGGCACACTGGGGTGTGGCAACAAATAGTTTACCTGTTTCCTGTAAAATTATTATCATTTACAGCATTTAGCAGACGCCCTTATCCAGAGCGACTTACAAAAGTACTTTGCTGTTCCTTCAGAAAATATCCTCAGCTAGTAGACAAAAGCTAGAATCCAGATTCCTCACGCTTAGATGCTGTTGAACACAAATGTCAAATTGGGGACTAACATGATTCAGTATAGATCTTTATGGAGTTAAATAATATGAAATTAAAACAGATGGTTCTTCAGTCTGCGTTTGAGTGACTCAGCTGTTTGGACCCCCAGGGGAAGTTTGAATTTTGACCATTGCCATCATGTACAGAGGTGCTGTTCCATTTTGGCCTTTGTAGGCCAGCGTCAATGTTTTGAATCTGATGCGGGCAGCTACAGGAAGCCAGTGAAGGGAATGCAGCAGAGGAGTTACATGATTTAATTGAGTGACATTGAAGAAAAGTTGCACCGCTGTGTTCTGAATTGAATTGCAAGGTCCTGATGGTATGCATAGGAAGGCCAGCTAGAAGGGAGTTGCAGTTTTCTAGTCTTGAAATGACAAGAGACTGAACAGGCACCTGAGTGGCCTCTCTTGACAGAAAAGGTCTTAATGTTGTAAAGGAGAAATCTGCATGACTGAATCAGGTTTGCAACATGGGCCGGGAACAATAGCGGGTCATCCACAACTACACCAAGGCTCTGCGCTTCTGAGATGGAGTTACCAGTGAGTTCTCAAGGAGAATGGTGAGATCAGGATGAGGACCAGTGGTTGCAGGAATGAATAGTAGTTCAGTCTGGCTGGGGTTCAGTTTATGGTGATGGGCTGCCATCCATGATGAACATGGGTGTTGGAAGGTGAAAAGACAGGATGAGCTGGAGTGTCATGGCATAGCACTGGTAAGAAACCCATGAGAAGATATTACTTTACCAAGAGAGAGTAGTGTAGAGAGAAAAGATAGGGACCAAGGACTGAGCCTTGTTGAACACCAGTGCAGAGTCTGCATGGAGCAGATGTGGCACCCTGCCATGTTACCTGGTAAAAATGCTGTGCCAGGTATGATGTAAACCATCACAATGCAGAACTGGTGATTCCAAGGCTACCAGGACTGAAAGGAGATTCTTGTGGTCTACTGTGTCAAAGGCTGCAGAATTTTGACAGATGAGTTTTCAGTGACAGGAATAAGAGCAGTCTCTGTTGAGTGTGCTGGTTTGAAGCAGAATGGTTTGTGTCTACCAGAGAATTGTTCTGGTTGCAAAAGCAAGATGAGAAGAGGAGAAGGGTGTTTGGTGGGAGGAGGAGAGGCGTGTAGGAAGGATTGGCAGATCTTGTCAACCTTCTCTTCAAAGACTGTGACAAAATCTCTTTGAGTGAGGTAGGTGGGGAGGGGCATATAGGAGGTTTAGGAGAGAAGAGAAGATGGAGAAGAGCTTGCATGAAGCAGATGCCAGTGCTTCCAGTCTCTCCTTGTAAAAAGATGATTTTGCAGTTGTTACTTCCACTGAAAATTGGGAAAATTGGGAAAGGAGAGCCTACTAAGCACTAGGATCTGAGTCAGTTATGTTTTCTCCACTTTCTCTCAACCTCATAGTCTCAGCTTACTCATTTTGGTTGTTGTGCAGAACCGTCAGCCACAGGGAAGGTCTGGAGATTCTTGCACGTCTTTGAGAAAGAGGACAGAGAAGAGTGGTTGAAGAGGAAATGGATGAAAAGGAAAGTGCTTGTAGCAGTTTCCAGTGGGAGGGAGAAGAATGAATTAAAATGTGGAAAGATTAGAATATCTGAGGTAAGAGAAGAGGGAGAGAGAGTGTGAAAATTATGGTGAGTGGTGGAAGAAGTTAAGGAGACAGTTTGTGGAGAAGAAGGGAGGGAGAGTATGAAAAACAAGAAGTGATAGTCAGAAAAATCAATGGGAGTAACTGTCAGACGCAAGGCACGGACAGGTCTGCTAAAAGTGGAGTCCAGTGTTTGGCTGCCTGTGCGTTGGACAAGACTGGTTAAAGATGAGGTCAAATGAAGATAGATGTTGGAGGAGGCCTGATGAATGCAGTTTCTCAGATGGAAGGTTAAAATCACCAATGAGAATAAGTGAAGTCACAACAGAGACTGCTCAGGAGAAGATTGTCTAATTCATCATTAAGTGCCCAATGGACCAGGAGTCAATAGAGAACAACAATGTGGAATTTTGGTTGGAAAAGATACTGCAACAGCGTGGAATTCAAAAGAAGAAATGACAAGATGTGAAAGAGTGGAGTTGATAGCCATCCCTGAGAGACTAGCAAGCCTGTGTCTCCACCCCTGCCGACCCTTTGTGGAGAGTGAGAGAAAGCAAAGACGGAGGGGACAGGGCAGCTGGGTTACAGTGTTCTCAGGGATGATCCATGTCTCCGTCAGAGCCAAAATGAGTCTGTCCTTTCTTGAGTATTTTCAAATGATAATACTTTTACTTCTACTCAATGACTGTAAAAATGAATTAAAATAAGGCTCTAAATGCTACACTAAATGCTCTTTAAGTTAATTGATTTAGCTGGTCCTTACCAGCTGGTCAAGGCTGTTCAAGCATAACGACCAAGGTGGTTCATGTGTATGATCAGGCTAGTCTACCAGCGTGACCAACTTGAAACCAGATAATCTATTAAACTCAAATTGAAATCTTGCTTGCCAAGAACTAAGCTGATCTTGAGCTATTTTTTCAGTTAGGTAATTTTCCCTTTTTGATCAAATTTGAGTCTGGCGGTTGTTCTTTATATTGTGTCAATTTCATGATCAATGGACCATTTGAAACCCTCCAGAATTCTAATTATTTTATATCACATTTCAGTGAGTATTGACTATAGTATTTTAGAGACTTTTGCATGACAGTTATAATGCTATTGGTATAGAGATGAATAGCTGAACTGAAAAAAAGAGAGTTGGGGGGTGGGTGGGGGGGTGTATAGAGGGAGAGAGAGGTAGCTCACAGGTTTTCACACACATGCCCATACCCCCTACAATACCATTAGCTGCTAAAACAAGCAGTACTAAATCTTTTCATTCGGAACTTTATTATACTGATTGCTTTTCACCTGAGGTTCAACCCCACTACCTCTGCAACCCACATGCCCTTCTATCCCTATCCCTGAAGGTTCAAATATTCTGGGAGTAATTTTCCTCCTAAATCCATTTAGAGTGTTAAAAATAAATGAATGTGGATAATGCTGTGCAATATCCTGTTGCTGCTTTTGTGTGCTCGTGCAGATTTATCTAGTGCGTCAATGGTATGAATTAAATTTGCTTCAGGACACAAACCTGATATCACTAGTCAGATGACAATGGGAATCATGTACTTAAGGATGATCATAAAGTAATGACATGCACCTTAATCACTATTAAAATATTTTTATTACAGTCATGCTTGCAATCAAAATTCAAATAAAATCCAGCCCTGCGAGTGTTTACCTTGATATATCTGGAATTTGTTGGTGTGTGATTGTTGATTCGTGTCTGTGTGTGAGAATATGTACTTGACTAGAACAGTTTGTGACTCTAGGAGATGTCAGGACATTTTGACAGTGGACTGTAGACCCCAAGCAACTGGCACAAACTCTGGTTTCAGCTTACTAAGACACATGCTGTTGGACATGGATACAGGACATGATTCGCTGCACGATTGGACCTGTTTGTCAGAGGTACGCTGGGTAAGGGACAGAAGGGGATAGCCCTTAGGACAAGGGCCAAGACTGTCTAGAGAGAGAGAGAGAGAGAGAGAGAGAGAGAGAGAGAGAGAGAGGAGAGAGAGAGAGAGAGAGAGAGGAGAGAGAGAGAGGAGAGAGAGAGAGAGAGAGAGAGAGAGAGATGTTCCAGAAAGTCAGATGTTTGGATCGCAGCTTCAAAGACAAATTTTCATTAACATTCTTTGATAAAGCACTTTTAGAACAGCCAGTAATGACCACCATAAGAGAGGGTGTCGCTAATCTTTTAGACAACTGTCAACACTTCCCTGTGATTGTGCTTGCATGTGGTAAACTATACACAATATTTATGCTGTTTGAATGATAATTTACAGAAACTCTAAATCTTTAAAGATTTAAAGATTTTTAAATGTAAAAAGGCTTTAAATATTTCATTTAATATGTAAGGAATGAAATATATATGACAGTTTACTTTTTTTTTAATTAAATTGTGAAAACGTTTAAACAAGATGCATTAAGTAGTGTTACATTAAGGCTTAAGAAAATTATATATATATTCATATATAACCCTTCAAATTCTTATCTTATATATTATATTCTCATTAATTTAATTCATTAACAGCAGACAGAGCTTTCTGCAAACAAAAACATAACAGGTCAATGTTGAATGTTCCTCCAAGTTAAGAACAGTCAGAACTTCTTCACATCACACTTGGCCCTTTGTTGTTAGTTTCTCTCTGCACTGGGCCCACAGAGGTATGTTGGAGTTCCTTCAGGGTCATTGACACTGATGCGCTATTCTAACAAAGTCTGGTATGTACCACCACTTTTTATGTTGCAGGCATGTTGTTGAAGTGTTACATCACCCTGGGCTGCTACTCTCCATGATTATAAGATCTAGAGGTTGCATGAGGTTTGAGCTTAACATTTGAGAACCTATAATAAATATCTGAATCATATGTCTATGTCATTTTTTACTGTTACGTGAACAATGACTGAATGTAGAGACAGCCATAGATTAGAGAGAGTCATACAGTACTAGTTTGACACATATACTCATAAATAGGTTCTATTTTCCACATTTAATAAACTTTACAACAACAAAATCCATGTGCAAAGTATAAGGCATATTCTAATTCTCTTGTTATAGCTGCCACTAGATTGACACTCAAAGGATATATGAAAATTGTGGTGTTTTATTAATGCTTGTGGTTTATTTTTTATTGTTGTGAAAATGGCAAGCATCATTCTTTTAATGTAAAGATTACATAAGATGTTAATTCAATCAGGTGTGATCTTATGATTGAAGGGCTAGAGAGTGGGGCAGACTGTCCTAGGTGATGTAAGGAGAGTGTGGGCGAGAGCTGAGGGCATGGCCTGGCTGAGGGATTTAGAATACTCTGATGATGTGTTATGAAAGAGACAGAGGACATCTGTTCCACTCCTCCACCCACAATCATCTTCTTATATCTTCAAGCTGGTTGAGCAGCATGGCCAGCATGAACAAGCTGATCAACTAACAACACCAATATTACAAAGCTGTTTGACCAGCATGACCAGCATTGACTAATTTCACCAAACTGTGCAAACAACATGACCAAACTGGTTGACCAGCATGACCAGCGTCACCAAGCTGGTTGACCAGCATGACCAAGATTATCAAGTGGGCCAGTATCACCAAGCTGTTTGACCAGCATCATCAAGCTGGCTGAGCAGCATGACACTGCTGGTCAAGTGCTGGTTAACCAGCATAGGATGCGTTTTTCTTTGATGACCAACGTTTCATCCACAATGACCCTCAAAGAACAACTTGAATCATCTGAAACCAGCTACAAGCATAACCTGGCATTGAGATGGATTTTTCTGCAGGTTGCTGTTGTCTGTACTTGACTTGTTTATTTATTTGTATTTATCAGCTGCTCTACTTGTCAGCTGAATTGCTTTTTGAGAGACTAAAGAAGCAGTCTTTAGGTACAAAACTGAGTATGTAGCACTAAGTAAAGTACAAAGTAAAGCCTGCTGTACAGCATCTTAAGACTGGTTCCATCTCTGAATATCAGCTGTGTGATTTTGTCAGATTCTGTTTGAATAGTCTTCAAACAGTCTGATAGTCTTGTGAGATCAATCAGTGGTGTTTACTTATAAAAGCAGTTGATAACAGATTTCAATTCTAGCTCTAAAGTTAATGATGGTGATCCTGTTGGATAAGGGCAAACCCTTCATGCCCTCATTTCCTCTTTATTTCCACTTTCCTCAACACTTCCTATAAAGGCTGAGGGATGAAGGTACTGTATATGCTGTGTAAACTCCTGCTGCTCTGGGTTATATAACAGCAACCATCCAGCTTCCTAATCCAGTTACTTTCCAATAAAGACTAATAACAGCTGCATGTGGATGTCTACTGTCTCATCCAGTAGCCTTGGTCATTTCTTGATCTTATGGCAGCCAAACTGCATTAGCAAGACTGAACTGATATTATGGCTCATGTTGGGGTCAGCTTGTACATGTTTTTTCATTTGATTTTGTTTAGATAATTTAAATAAACTTAAACTGTATATCCCTGGAGTCCATATTTTCTTTACAAAACATACTGATGCAATATGATATGCAGTGTTATTGGTATCAGATTATTATTTGTTTTACATTTTATTTATTTTCCTCCATTTTTTTATTGTCATCAGCAATGATGTACAAATGTTTGGATGTTAACAGTGGCCTCTACTGCATATCAGTGTGTGTGTATATATATATATATACATATATATATATATATGTGTGTGTGTGTGTGTGTGTGTGTTGACTGACATAGAATCAGTGGTTGGAAATATTATATAATACACTATATGTGCTTTATACACCTCTGTTTCTTGCTCTTATTTTTTTTTGTGTTTACTCTTCAGTTCACCCCCACACAGTTTTGCCTGCTGTTTTGTGGAATGACAGGAGTCTTGTGTGGGGGGATGAATTTTTCACACTCCTACAGTTCTCCAGCACTAGGATTCCTCAACAAAGCCATTTGTGCAGCCATGTGACTAAGCTGCTTTGCCTGAATGGAAGCATCACATATCTGTTGTTCTGCAGCAGGAAGGAGGACACTGAAATTCTCTTAAACCAGCTACACAAGATATGCTGCTAAAGTCATGAGTCAGCTAAACATAGCATTGGACCAACTTATCCATGTTTAATGCAGAAATATTTAAATTCATTTCATAAGCTTAACAGGTGTTTTATAAATATGTACTGATAGATAGCAATGGTAACGTACAAATTCAAAGTCAAGATAGCAATGGCAGGGCTGCAATTATGCACTATTTTTCTCTTGACTAATTTATCAATTAGTCAATTGTATCCACAGGTACATGTTCACATACTGAAGAGCAAACATTTAAATGGGAAACTACAGCTTGACAAACACTAAACTGAGGGAATGTTTACTGTCAGTAGTTCAACCCCAGAAGAAATTCAAGTGATCTCCATAGAAAAAATGGCTCTATTGGGTTTATGGTGTGCCCTACACAAAGGAAAGCTTAAATCACAGCAGAAACAAAATATGTTGTGACGTCCCATCAAGTCTAAAGTCCAGGGCACACAAACACCAATGACAGTTGTCTGTTTTTTCCACATCTGTTTTTACAACAATTGTTTAACATTTTAATATTAATTATTGAATGTAGTATGTAATGTGAAGCTTTTGTTTTTTGTTATTATTTTTATTTATCATTCGGCTGCTGGTAAAATTTGTACAAAACACTTGTACAACATTACAAACACTTGCATACTTGGTTGCCATAGTATTCTTAACAACACTAAAACATCAGAGTCATTTCTCAGTGTTTAAGCTGACGTGAGTTCAGTGCGTCAGTTTCTCAGCCTTGCAGCCACAGGATGAACTGGTTTTCACACAATACCAGGGAATTCTTGCACCCAGAGCAGAAAAATACCATTCTTTATTTTTACGTTCAACATTCCATCTCGTAAATGACAGTGAATTGTTATGGTTAAAAAAGCTTTAGCGTTGAATAGGTTAAAACTTAAAAAAAGCTAGTTATGACATTCCACAGTACTATGTGTCATTCACAATGACAATATAATTAACTGTATGACATATAGTACACTAGTTTTCTACATTTTTGAAAACTATGTCGCTTTCTCATAGAAAATTGATCTGCATTGTAAAAGTGGCTATTAAGGACAGAAACTGGATTATTGTATTATTGTATTACATTGTATTTGCAAATTGCTTATAATAATGACATTACTTTGATATAATGTATTGAAGTATTTTGATCCTTTACGAGAATTTTCAGGTCCTTAATAATAAACATAGTCTGCTTGTTAAAATGACAAAGTTTAGTTCTTTAACTTATTTTTATATTACATTGTGACACAGTATCAAACTATGATTTAATCATAGCTCAAAATTAGCTCTGGTAATATGGTTAGATTGTGATAAAGTACACATACTTTCACTGTAGTACAGCTTCTGCTTCATTAATTGAGTTAGATTGCAATTATGTACACAAACTTTCACTATAGTACAGTTTTTGTATTTTTTAATTGAGTTAGATTGTGATCATTTACACATATGTTCACTGTAATACTGTTTTTAATTCAGTTAGATTGTGATAAAGTACACATACGTTTACTATAAATATACAGTTTCTGCCCTTTTAATTGGATTAGATTTGGAGATAGTACTAATAATTCCACTATAATACGCTTTCTGTTCTTTTGAATTAGATTGCGATAAAGTGCCCATACTTTAACTATAGAACATTTTCTGCTCTTTTAATTGAGTTGTAATAAAGTACACAAACTTTCATTCTAATAAAAATTTTGTTCTTTTAATTGAGTTAAATTGTGATAAAGTACACATACAATTTAGCTAGATTTTGGCACAGTACTCATACTTTCACTATCACACAATTTTTTTTATCTCTATTTGTTTTGATTCTGCAGCTCCCCGACTAAAGCATTCCTGCGTTCCTGTTTTCCTGCATTCCTCTGTCCTCAGCATTGTTCTAGTCTGTGCCAAGCCTGGCCCAACAGCTGCACCTACAGTACACACAGCATCACATGACTGAAGGGAAAAGAAGGGGAAGTGTTATGTTAGTGCATGTTCCAGAATATGTCCCACTGAGTGGTCCTTCAGGGCCAAGGTTACCGTGATAACTCACTCACACACCCAGAGAGCTGCTCTTACTTACAGCCTGACCCCATCACACTCCTTCTTTGAAAAGCCCCACTCAGCAGAGCCTGCTGTGCCTCATTCAGTCAGGCTTTGATGAGCCACTTTATATTTAGAAACATTTAGATAAACAGTATCTGTGTAACTCTCACTGTAACTCTTACTGAAACAGCTCAGTGAGATGGTATTTATGTTTGGAGAGGGTAAACCAGAGGACAAGCCAAAGTCTGAAATCAGATTAATTTATTATTATTAGGATTTGCACAGTATTATTAGAAGATGCACATGCCAAATGTAAATCACTGTATATGTACAGTACTGGGCAGAGGTTTTAGGCACCTAATCACATAACTCCTCTCTCAAGAGAGAGTTTAGTGTAGAATTCCAAACCCTGTTAGAACAGATGCAGGTGAACAGATATACAGTAAAGAGGAAGAATACAGTAGTTGAGATCTTGTCAGCTAGTTTGAAGAACAAAACTTGGCTCCAGATTTCTCGTGGATGCCCCCAGCCAGTGCCTGGATGTGTTCAATTACATCACGAGTGCACCTGATTTAACATTATAAGCACTGATTTACCAAACCAGATGTTGGGTGAGAACTATAAATAATACTAGACTCCCATGAAGAGAAGCTTTAGAGATGGTTTAAAGAACACAGTGATGGAAAACCACAACTTTCTGTTGGAATGTTCTGATTGCCCAGAGTTTCATTCTCTTTTAAACAGGTTTAAACTAAAATCTTTTCACAGTACTGTACATTTTCATGTCTAACAGATTCATTCTAATAAGTGCTAACAAAAAATTCAGAAAATATAAAACAATATCATATAGATTGACTCCATGCATGAGAAACATCCAAGACATGAAATGAATTTACTCCGGCAACTGCAATGTAGAAATTTCAGACCCAAATAAAATAACTAATTATTAAGAAATAGAATCATTTGTGATTATTTGTGCTAGTTATTAATCTGGTGTTATTATCAGAGTTTAGTGTTGTATTAACTACATGTTTATTTAAATTCCTGGTTAATTAATAGTGACTAGTATTCGGATCCTGATCTCGTATTCAAATATGTCCACATTTGTCTTTTTTATCATTCTATAAAATGACTCTTTGCCATGTTCTGGGAAATTGTGTCCCCTAGCAACAAAGAAAGCACTACAGCTTTACTCCACTAACGTGCTAATCATTACAAAGAATCAACTCACAACTAAGAGTTGACTTGTCAATACCAAAGTTATTTCAACCAGGTAAAAACACCTTAAATCTTTTAACCAACATTTTAATCTACACCCAAACTAACCATAACCAACACCTTAATCAACATCTAAACCTAATCTTAATCTATACATTAATATACATCTAAACCTAACCTTATCCTACATGTTAATCTACACCTAAACCTAACCTTAATCTACACCTAAACTGAATCATAATTGACACGTTAACCTATACCTAAACCTAACCTTAACATACATCTTAATCTACACCTCCACCTAACCTTAACCTACAGTAGTCTACATCTACACCTAAAATTAAGATTAATAATTAAATCTTGACCATAACGCACACCTTAATCTACATCTAAGACTAAGCTTAACCTACATTTTAATCTACACCTACACCTAAAATTAATTTTCACATAAACCTAACATCAATGTACATGTTAATCAACACCTAAATTTATGGTGTAATTACCTACACCATAAATTACACCTAAACCTACCCCTTAATCTACACCTAAACATAACCTTATTTAAATGTTATTCTATACCTCAATGTACATCTAAACCTCATATTAAACTACATCTTAATATACATGTAAATTTAACCTTAAACTAAAAACAGAACTCCACTTGGAGGATGTCAAACATTTATTTGTTATTGTTTATTTATTAGTTATTGCAATGTTGTGGTGCCATTTGTTTTCTTCCAGTCCAGTGTTACTTTAAACACTTTGTTTTTATAACAGCAGGAAATTTTCCACTGGACTTAAAACATACATCCACACCCACACACATGTACACATACAGGCACACATGTGCACATGCACGCACACACACACACACACACACACACACACACACACACACACACACACACACACACACACACACACACACCATATAATAAGTCCATATCTTATATGGACTTATTGTGTCAAAAATGTCTGGGAAATCCTTTTATTTTATAGGAACTGAATGAATAGAAAATAGTAAACTGAAAAATTGGAACTTGAATTTACATGATTTAAGGCAGAATTATGAGAGAAATGGTATTTCTTGTTTGACTCCCCCTTTGAACAAACCCTATAAGAAGAGGACATGCACTTCTGTACAAGCTGAGCAGTACAGAACAGCTACTGAAAGTGAAATAAGCATGTGGACTAATACAGTAATATTAAAGGATTACACAAGCCCAGATTAGCCATGACAGAGATGTTATTCTGCTTATTACAGATCAGTGGAGCATGAGTGAATGTGTTATTTGTAAGTAAAATTTACACAATGGCTTTATCAAGTTTACAAGTTTTGGTAAAAACTGTGTTCATATAATACATTTTATTCATTCACAGCCACTTGCCAATTTTATATCATATCAATTTAAAACTCAAGGCTTTAACAGAATGTAGAAGTTTAGATACACTGATGCTAAAACAGGACATAAGGGCCAAATTCTCTTCAAACTAATGTAATGCCTTGACTTATCAAGTTTTTAACTATGAAAATTATTATTCAGTATTCACTCTGAATGATTTGGGAACTACTGTGTAACAGTCCTGAGAAAATGTCTTGTGATTTAGATGTGTTAAACATCTGCACATGAATAAAATACATTTATAATTCTGTTTTTCAGCTCACATCATCTGACAGGGTTGCTCATCTAATTTAACACATTTTATTCATGTACAGCTGACACATTGATTCACACTGATTCAAAGCACCATTTTCTCCTGTAGTGTAGTTATGAGAGTAAAGACTCGATAAGTGGGCTTCAATACAAAGAGTTTAAGTTTTAAGAATTTTAAGAGTTATGCAATAAGTGAAGCCTCTAAGCTTTTCCTTCTCTGGATAATATGCTGTATTTTCTGTACCTATATCTTTCTCCAGGGTGGAGCTCCACACCTTCCCCCTGACTGTCTCTGATTACCATTTCTCTTGCATTCTGATTTTGGCTTTTAAGCGAGACACATCTGGATTTCTAGTGTTTAACATCTGTGTCCCATCTGCAGCAGAAAGTATTCAGTACTCCTCAAAGTCTCACAAAATTACTATAAAACCCTGCATTACAATAAAATCATTATTGTAATTATTATAATCATCATCATCATACATATTGATGTGAAATATCAATATAAAATCAAATCAAAATGAATTTGTACAGTGCTTTTTACAGCTGATTTTTTACATAACAGCCTTACAGAAATCAAAAGTGAAAAGGTGAACAATACAGGAACAAAGGATAAAGACATAAACCCCCCAGTGAGCAAGCCAAAGGGTGAGAGTGGCAAGGAAAAACCCCCTTAGAGCTGGATTAAGAGACCTTGGGAGAAAGCCATCCACCTCTGGTCAACTACTTAAACATAGTTAGATAGAGGACACTGGAACATCACACATGTGTAGTAATACTGAAGTTCTGATAGCAAATGTACTGAAGTAATAATAGTTTGGTGATGGACATGAATCAAAATCTAATCAAAATTTATTTTTATAGCGCTCATCACAACAGGTGTCACAGAGCAGCTTTACAGAAATCAAAAAATAAAAAAGGTTAACAACACATGAACAAGGGATAAGAAATAGACCCCCTAGTGAGCAAATCAGAGGGCCACAGTGGCAAGGAAAATCCCCCTCAGAGCTGGAGGAAGAAATCTTGGGAGGAACCAGGCTCACAAGAGGGGGACCCATCCTCCTCTGGTCAAAGTACTTTTACATAGATATTCAGGGGACACTGAACCCCCACATGTCTATTCTAAAGTAATGCTAGTTTGCTGGTGGACATAATAGTAACAGAAGCAACTCATTTGCTTCTATGTACATTTCTACATGTCCCCACTGATGGCGGGGGACAGCGGGGGATGGCGTGTGGGAAACTAGTCCAGGTCAAGTAACCGGAAGGTGGGAAACCAATGTGAAGTTGTGGTAGGGGAGCTTGGGATCCTTCTCAGATGGGGCAGAGGAGCTGAAGGTTAGCGTTTCATTAAGGTCATCAGAAAAGGTAGAGAGATGTTATTATTATTATTATTATTATTATTATTATTATTATTATTATTATTATTATTATGTCTATTCTATTCTATTTTTTTCTGCTACTTTATGACAATCTGTTACATTAACATGATCAATATTAATATAAGCTGCCTGGACAAAAAATTGCCAGAATTGCTTATAGAAGTCAATGTAGGTCTTTCACAACCAACGTCTGAAAGAATACTCCAAGAACACCATAGGAAATTGCATACCATTTATATATGGGGCAGAGTGGCACACAAACATACCTGGTTACAGTTGCCAGAAATATTTGACTGATCATGATTGGAATGTTACCTGGATGTGCTACCTAGTTAGATGAATCTTTTTCACCTCCTGCTCCCCAGTCAGGAGATTGATATAAACTTTTCTTCTGTCAACAATTGTTTTTGTTTACAACAACTAAAAAATGCTTTATATCTCAGACATCCAGTTGGATGATCCAGAGTGATTTTGCTGAAAACGCAGTAATTGTTGTTATTTATTTGCAATGTTTAGACTGAAAGGAATATTTATAATAATAGAATACTGAACAGTAGTCCAAATAAAATCTAAGATGGTTAGATAAGGTAAGTCTTGTTGTGTGTTATAATATGTGTATCATGTCTTTAAGTTACTCTTATCCTGATATATTAAGCATAGAAAGCAGAATATAACTGCATAGATCTCAGGTTCTCAGGGTTCAACTGTTTGGCCCATTCATGACTGCTCTCAGTTGTTCCAGGGCATGTAGGTTAAAGTGGTGTCTTCAGGCCTCTCCACACATCACGTGCATTTATTCTGCTCCAGTTTCATCTTCAGCTTAGTCCTATACTCCTCCTTGGCCTGCTTTATCCTTATTTTGAGCTCTACTTGCACTCTCTTTATCTTATCCTTGTCCCCTGTCCTGAAGGCTCTCTGCTTCAGAAGAGAGTTTAGGTTGCTTGTGATCCATGACTTGCTGTTAGAGAGGCATCAGATAGTCTAAGATGGTACACACAGTCCACACACAAGTTAATACAGTCTGTGACACGTCATCTCAACCTTGTCCTGATTGTGTGGCTCACAGAGAACATCCTACTGTGTAGTCTTTAAGCAGCCTTGTAATGATTCCATGGCCACTTCCTCACAATCCTAATGAGTGCTGGCTGCAGGCCTGTACTTTGAAGTGAGGAGTATAGTCATGACCAGATGTTTTGAGAATGGCACAAATCACCATTCCTTATTCATGGTAGCAACATTTTGAGCAAATTCACTCCTTTTAAGAAGGCAGTCCTGAGGCTTGCTTGAGTTTCTTGGGTGCTCTGAAGTCTTCCTCACTGCAATTGAACCACTCTCCTTGAAGTTCTTGATGATTGGATAAATGGCTATCTAACAAGCAGCAATGCTTTGCCTGTGAAACCCTTTTGATACAATGCAATGATAATGCATAGGTTGCCTTGGAGGTAACCATGGTTAACAGAAGAATACTTAAAAGCACCACTACCTTTTAAAAGCAAATAGTATGTTCTTCTAATCACCATGACAGAGTGATATCAGCTGTATTGTCTTCATCAGCCTTTTCTCCTGAGCTAACAAGATCATTACCAAAAAATGTTAGCAGGCCATTTTGTAGGGCTGAAATGCAGTGACTGGAATCCAGTATAATTTGTGATAAGGTCATTTTCTTGACAGAGAATGACTTTGCAATGAACTGCAATTCATATGGTCACTCTTCACAATCTAGAGTTAATACAAATTTATGCCATAAAAGCTGAGGCAACTGATTTAATAAAGTCAGAATTTGTGCCATTCTCAAAACATTTGGCCACAACTGTATAAGGTTATGTTCAGATCTGCCCAGTGGAGGGAGAACTGTGGAGTTGTAAGCTTCTTAACTAAATCTGGCCAACCTGTTCTTTAGTGTAACAGTGGCTGAACATTGATACTGCCTACATCCAGAAACGTGTCCAGTCCATACCCTTAGATACATTTCTAACTATCATGACTAATATTTTGTCCAACTAATCTGGTTACAAATGCAGCAAAGTTCTGTAAAATGACAACAACAAATATTTTCTTATCAGTATGACTTCAATTCTAAACTGGTGTGGCTTTAAGTCTTTTCTTACATAGCTATGAGGTAACTGCTTTGAATGTTAATCCAAATGTACATTAAATAGTACAGTGTGAAGCATGAGACAGGCAGAGTAAGAACCAGATCTTCTTACAAACCGCTAATGGTTGGAATCCTAAACAGCTGCTACCTGACACCTTCATCCAGTCAGTGCTAGAGGGGAGCTTTATTGATTGACCAGTGAAGTTCTGCCCTGTAATACACTCTCAGAAACTACAAGTCTATTAGAGATTACTCTGTGGCAAATAAGTGATGCACAGAGTGAAGGAAATACACATCCATTACTTGTTAGCAACATTAGTCTTGTAGCTCCAGAAAAGAAAAACAAAACATACAGTAATGAAAACAAAACATTAACAGTAAAAAAGTCTTTTGCCTTGGTCATCTTATAAACCTGCCTTGTTGCTCCAGTATTAAGTAAATGAAACTAATGGACACAAAATATGTTTTAGCTAATCACGAAAAATACCCAGCCCCCAGCACACAAATAGAAACACCAATACATATTTCCTGTGAACTAATACTCAGAGAAAAGCGTCTTACACACAGTACTGTGCCTCCGCTTTACCATACGACAACATGTGAAAGTTCTGAGTTTAGACTTTGCTGGATGCTAACCACAGTCATGTGCTGCAGATGGCTTGTTTGAAGTTGAGTAACTGACCATATGATAGCTGAGTAAAAGCTCATTGCTTCTGACATAATCTCCCCATAGCCCTCTGTTTAGCAGGCTGATCCCGGTGGGAAAAGACTTTCGCTGGCATATATGCCCACTCATTTATCATAATAATAACTAGGATATGGAACAGAGGTGGAACAACTTGCATTTCTAAATCATCCCATTCTTGCATCAACGTAAATTCTAATAGACTCTACCAATCATTCAACATCATTCATCCTAAATCATCACATTATTTAGGCTGGGCCACTTCTGTTACACCTGGTTTAGAAGAGTTACTGTAAATGACTGGTTCAATAAACATTAACACAATCCAGTAGGCCTGCATGATAGCATTAGCCCCTTACCCCGAATTAAGTCAGGACATGTTTGGTGTCTGAAGCTCTCTTCTATACTCTTGAGTTGTAGCCATGTGGCTCGAAACAACACAGGTTTAGCTACCCAGCAATTTGTATTCTGACATGAACCTGTATAGTATGATGAACATCTGCAGGGCAGAAAAGGCTCAGAGTGCCTCGGGACTCTGTTAACTCCAGGCCATAATATTTTGTGTTTGTTGTACAAATATGACCCCTTCTACAAGAGCATGGAAAGTTAGGTGAGCATTTTCCACTGCTGCAGCAGCAGTGTGGTCAGTCTGCCAAAGTGTTTGCTGTTTTAGATAGAGAAGCTGGATAAAGTCATTTCAGCAGACAGTAGTGTGTGTGTGTGTGTGTGCATGTGTGTGTGTGTGCGTGCGTTTGTGTGTGTGTGTGTGTGTGTGTGTGTGTGTGTGTGTGTGTGCATGTGCGTGTGTGTGTGTGTGTGTGTGTGTGTGCACTCATGTCTTTCAGTCTTTTTTTCTCAATACATTCACTTTCATTCTCACACTTGTTTACCTATGCCTCATCCCTTTATACACACTGCACCCAGAAACTATTCACAGCACTTCACTTTTTGCACATTTTACGCCTTGTTCCAAAATGTATTCAAATAATCTTCCCCACCACAGTCGCACAGTGGGAAAGGTTTGTTTGAAATCTTTGCAAAAATATTAAAAATAAAACACAAAAATATAACATGTACATAAGTATTCACAGCCTTTGCCATGACAATCAATATTGAGCTCAGGTACATCTTGTGTCCATTGATCATCTGTCAGATGTTTCTAGAGCTTGATTGGAGAATACCTGTGATAAATTCAGTTGATTGGACATGATTTGTAAAGGCACACACCTGTTTATGTGTTTTTCTGCAGCACGAAATGGGAAAGTAGTCAGCTTTAAGGGAAAGATGACTGCAGCGATGTACAGAGACATCATCAATGATAAATTGCTCCAGAGAACTGTTAGACTGGGAAAAAGGATTATCTTCCAAAAGGACAACGACCCTAAGCACACAATCAAGATAACAAAGATGTTGCTTTGGGACAACTCTGTGAATGTCCTTGAGTGGTCCAACCAAAGTCCAGACTTGAACCTGATTGAACATCTCTCAAGATATCCCCTGCAAAAATATCCCCAGCCAATCACATGCAGCTTGAGAGAATCTGCAAAGATAAATGGGAGAAAGTTCCCAAACCAGGTATGCCAAGCTTGTAACATCATAGTCAAAAAGAGTTGAGGCTGTCATTGATCAAAACAATGTCATTACTTTGTTGAAGCACCTTTGACAGCAAAGGCTGTGATAGATATGTGATATTCTGTTTTTATTTTAAATGCAACTGCAAAGATTTCAAACTAACTTATAGTTATATATATATATATATAGAGTATCCCCCATATTTCACAGGGCACTGTATGTGCTGAAGGTTGTGTTTGTTTCAGATTTTCTCAGCACACACAATCTGTTTCAGATGATGGGTCATTTCCATTTCCATTCAAGGCATTTGGCAGACGTTCTTATCCAGAGTAACATACAAAAGTATTTTGCTGTAGTGTATATATTGTATATAGTCTGCGCTGTGTTCATATATAAGACTGAAATTAGTGGATTGTGAGCAATTGGCTGGACAAAATTATTCTTCTCAGCTACGAATTTAGTATCTGCTGTCCAGTGAGGGTTCTCCAGTACCTCACACTCTGGTGGTTGACCTCATCGCTGACATAAAAATTGGCCTCAACACTGAACATAATGCCCTGTGAGAACGTGGGATCCCGTTGATGTTGGTCAAATGCCCAGATGCAGACTTTTGCAAATGGTGCCAAAACCATTGTTGAGGTTTCTTCGTTGGTAGCAGTCTCTGGATGATGTGGCTGTCATCCACCCAAATTCTCATTCTTTCATAAAATCTGTCTTCAGTTACCTGTAACAAACAACTAAAATTTTGAAGTTACTGTGTTGATAACTTTTGAACCACAAGAGATATTGCAAATCTCGGCCATTACTTTTGAAAAATGTCTTATTTACTTAGAATTTCATCCACCACAAAAGTGCTTATTCCCACAGTCATGTGTGAAGTGTGCCATATTTAGATTTTTCAACTGCAATAATCTATAAATGACAATGCAATATATGATTTAAATGTGGTGTTACCAAATATCACAATAATGACATCATATTCTTACTAATGTTTTTGTGGATTAAAATGTATTTTATAACACTTAAAATGCATTGTTGAAAATTGAGATGCATAACTAAAAAATGTGAATCAGGAGGACTTCTGAACTACAAGAATCACCTTGTAATCATTTCATGTTGGCTTGACTTCACAATTTTTACAGTGCGCGTGTGTGTTTGTGAATCTAAAGCCTACGTGTGAGACTCTCTGTTGACAGCGAGCAACAGCTGCATTCCTTTGCAGCAGCAGGAGATTTTCCACTGGATCCCAGAGCACTCTCACGCGCACTCATGCAAACATTCCTGTCAGTGCTCATCCTGGAGAGTGTCTCTTCTCCAGAACTCCAGATGAAAAATCTCATTTACACAATTACAACATGAACTTTAGTGCAACTTTATGGATAACAGTGAATTACACAGTGTCAGAAGCTACATATGCAAGTCTGTTAGAGATTATTGAACATGTCAGCATGAATGTGGTCAGTGTGTGATGGCTTTGTGATGTAGTTATCACCATGCAAACTGGTGAGGTAAAAGCATAAATGTGGATGGTGTAAATGTGGATGGTGGAGCATGGTGTGGATGGTGTGGTTGGTGCACTTCAAGTAGGCCTATGTGGACTATGCCATTATGTACTGTATGTATGTGAAAATAGGAAGGAGTCTCCCCTCTCCCAATCGAGTTTAGATCCTGGATCTATGTCCAGTCTTGTACGCAATATTAGCCTGCAAATCTGAAGAAGCAAATTTCAGACACCAAACACATCTCAAGATAAGTATATTTATTCTCTTTATACTTGAACATTCAAATAGTACAACAAAATTCTTCTCTTCGTATATTCCATTTTCTGAATTGAAGGTCAGAGTGCAATTTAAGAAATCCTGGAGCAGAGAGGGTTAAGGGCCATGCCCACGAGTCCAGCAAGCCTATCAGTGAGGCCAGCTAGGGCTCTGTGGGAGGATTCTTGGATTAAAAATGCTATGTAAACGAGATTAATGTAGATTATAGTCCCACGTAAGACCCCGGTATCTTAATCTCAGTACAAAACCATCATTCATAAAAAACAGAAGAAAAAAGACATATAAAAGCCTCATAAACAGTGGTATTAGACTGGGATACGTTTATGTTTTAAGGATCTGTGGGGATGGTGGCTGGGTGATTGGTGTAGAATAAGGGATGAAGCTTAATAGGGAGAGTACATACATCTGCAAACGAATGAACAAATGAATGGAGGATGAGTGACTGCTGACCTGACAGATATTATTCCTGTGGAGTGTGGAAAAATACGTCAGAGCATCATCTGGAACACAGCTAAAACGTTTATACTGTCCCAAACGCCACAGTACTGTTCACTCAGGAACATCTGGACAAGCTGTTTTGGGATTTTTATGATTGACTCGAGCACTGCACTTCAAAGCACATCAACATTTTAGGAAGGATTAGTGAAATCAGGGGGAATTAATGGGATAAAAAAGAATTACCCACAACATTTTACACAATATTGCTCATTGAATGAATGTTCCAGTGTATATTAGGGCCAGACTTGGGTCAAAAAATACAGTTTATATTCTTTTTGATTGCTTTCAGGAGGCTTGTAGAAATTACTTTCACCTACATTCCAATTTAATATATTATATATATACATATACACACACATATATACACACACACACACACACACACATATATATATATATATATATATATATATATATATATATATATATATATATATATTTCCCGCCCTTGCACTCAGAGTTGCCGGTTGGGCACTGGCTCCCCGTGACCCTATTCAGGAATAAGCGGTTCTGAAAACTGGATGGATAGATGGATATATATATATATATATATATATATATATATTTATAATTTGAAATTGAAAAGTTTGTTATACACTCGAGTCTCCTAATTAAAGCCTTAAAGCAGCTGTCTTTTACTGTGCACCAACAATGTGTATGTTAAGAGTGTGCAAGGAAGGTGTTTCTAATGAAGGGAGTAAAGTTCATTATAATCCTGGTCAACAAGTAGCAAAATGTGTCAGTTATCCAATGTGGTACCACATGATTTGATGTAATCATAATTGTATTATCTGTTTATCTTACTGAAGTTGAAGTTGGTTGGAGGAACCCTGATGGAGTGCAAGCTTGCAACCACCTCCTACAGTTTTTACAAATTCTTCCAGTATGAGGCACTAAAAATAGCTGTGCTCCTGTGGAGGGGACTTTAGACAGCTGGTGTTGTGAACGAGCTTTGCTGTGTGTTTACTGTTTCTTGGTTTGTTTTTGACACGTCTGTCTCTTCCACTGGTTTGCTCCAGTAGAGCTGACCCACTGTAACTCCAGAACTTCTGCTGTAGTCCTGAGGCTGATGGTGATACAGCTTTAGCTGAAAAGTGTCAAATGAAAGAGTAGCATCTTTGATTAATTTAAATATTTTAAAATAGATGTCTGAGGTTGGAACATATTGTATGTGTATGTATAGAGTTGTTTAGAACAAGATATATCAATAGAACAAGACATCTTTTATGGACCATAATAATTAAACTATTCCAGAATACAAGGGCAATGTATGCACACTGATAGTTTGTACATACATTGTACATACAAACTATTCCAAGAAGATGTAAGACAGATAGATACTCAGCCTCAACCTGTTTTTAACTGTTTGCATTTGTTCAGTGTTATTCAGCATTGTTCTGTGTCAGTGTCTCCTTTAGGGCAGCAGGTTGGCACACAGCAATAATCTCTTCAGTCTAGACAGCAACCAGGGACCTGGTGTGTGTCTGTGGGTGTTGGAGAGAGCAGGCAAATGAAAGGTTGTCCCCAGCAACAGTAACCATAGTTACTTCTGGCCTACCTGCTACTCTCTACAGCCAGATCAAGCTGACAGACTTATCAGCGACAGAACAATCCTCACTTAACCTGAATCCATCTGGAGCACAGCAACCAGCTGAAAGTCAAGTGTGTCCCCAGGGCAAAGCTACGCTTCAGGGTTTTGGCTGAAGTCTCGGTGAGCTCGTTGACAACCTTTGGAGAAAGGTTACACCTCTAGGTGATGTTATATAATAGCATGAGAATGAGAGTGATGATCATTGATAAAATAACAAAACTGAGGACAAGTGTATCTATTGTGGTAAAAGTATTTCCAGTTGCATATTTGTAAAAATAAATAAATAATTAAACAAAGTGTATGAAAACCCACCAAAATTGCCACAATCATATATAACCATTACAAATAATACTGGAACTACAGAAGACTAGTGCCACACAACAGTTTATGGTCAATCTGTGCAATCTGGAACGATGAAGCTTTAGGTGGCACAGTGACCTGGTGTCAGCAAAACAAATCATAATAGTTGCTGACTAATTTTAGGAAATCTTCCAGGGCTTAAGACCCATAAGCCACCCCCTCATGCTACCCATGCACTCAGGTAAGTCTCTGCCTAAGGAACTTCACAGGTGATAGACATTCAGTGAACAACGGAGCCATGTTACTGACCATCCATATATTAGGACGTACTGTACCAATGAAGCGGATACAACTGTAATTAGATAAAACAAATAACAGGAGGGAAATGACCTTCACTTTTGAATTACTACCTCAGATCCAATAGAGTCACTAACACAAATGAACATTTAATCAGAGTCAGTTGCACCAAATCTACCTCTTCATTTTATGGCATACATCACATGAGAAATCAGCCTGGAGGACAGGCCTGTCACATTTTTAACATGTGGGTAAGATGGATAAACAAGTACTATCCAAACACAATCTGTTTTTGCTTCTAAGTGATTGCTCCAGTGGAATATGGGCACTAGTGTTGTGAATACTGTACTATAGAACAATAGCTATTACAGTACAAAGCTTCGTGAAAATAAAATCTTTCTAAATATAATTTTCCACTTTGTATGAAACTCATCAGTTTTGTAGACCACAAGTGCTGGGCAAAAACGTCTGATTCCCAGCAATAAATGCTGCCTTTTAAAATTTCTGTGATGATATAATGAAACTGACAGAAACATACTTCACTTTTCTAAAAACGGTAGGGTTGCTTCCAGTTTGGGGATTCATTACATTTTGTGGAAGCTCCTACAAGGAAATTAAGGGTTTTCTGTTGAGAAGAATTACAGCAGTTCAACAAAGGAAACAATCAGCACACCTACTGAAAGTTCCTTTCCCCATAATCAGACCATAAAACAGATTTTTTAAAATTAACCAATATCCTTGAAAATCAGCAGAATCATTTTTCATTCACACATTGTGCCATTGTAGTTGAGTGACTAAAAATTAAGCTATTTGTGTAAAGGTTTGAATCTGTCTTCAGGTCAGACCACTGACTGTGGCATTTAAACCAGCCGTCTTAAACACTTTGCTGGACATAACTAGACTGAAGCTTTCATAAAGCTGCTTTAGAAAATTAGACACAATGGTGACAAATACTGATGCCTGGTTTTACTCTGAATAACAACCAAACTGCTCAATGGTCTATTTGTGCTCTTTAACTATATTACCCATAGCCATACCCATACACATACCAAATGCCCTCATCATTATCAATCTTAAGATGTATTATTCAGTATCTACTCTGAATTGTTCAGTATCCAATACAAGTCATAACAGTAACTTCCTGTCCCGAACAGTGAAAGGAACAAACGTAGGAGGAAATGGAAGTACTCGCAGGGATATTGATTTAATAAAGAAAACAGTTTGCATACATGAACAACTACCAACCATCTAGCAAATACAACAACACTACCATCACGACAAGACAAGTATACAAGTCGACTGACAAGGACAGACTGAAACAGAAAGACTTAAATAACAGGACATAATTACAGACACCTGAACATGATTAAAAAAGAGACACACCTCAATGGTCGTTCAGTCTATCTGTCATTGTAAATTATTCACAATTATTCAGTTGCTACTATGAATTACAGATGCCAAAGCAAGCATGTATTGAGTATTTTTTAAGTTATAAAATACTTAAGTTATAAAATGTTTTTTGTGTATAAATAGTAAGTGTGTGACTCTGGGATGAGAAATGCTCAGTTGCAGTTGTACAAGCCTGTGTACAACCATGTTACTTTACTGCAGAATGAAATGTGATGGTCTTCTTTTCATGATGGGCTTGTGAAAAATAATTGGGTGTGACGACTCAGAGAGGCAGCATAGTGACAAAAACACATCTGTGATAGCGTTGCTGTCCTCTCTGTGCCCTCTCAGCACATTTAGCAAGCCAAAGATTGCTTGCTTCTCCAGCTTTAGCTTTCTCAAGTCCTTTCCCTGGTGTTGTGTGTTTACTTCCAATTGTTTTCAAGGGAATTGATATGTATATATATTTATTTTATTGATCCCTTAGAGGGAAATTCATTGGAATGAATGGTAAAGAGAAGAAAAAGTAAAAGCCATTTGGCTAATGTTAGTTTAGCACAGATGCCCTGATGGTTCCAAGGTTCTTGCTTTTCTACCTGCTAAGTTTGAGAATTTTGTAGACACTGGAAAAGGAAAAGCTGCAGTCAAAAGGCCTAGTTTATTTAGCAATGTTTTGCTTTCCAGTGTTTTGCTAGTGGGCTGGGTTTATTGCCTTCTTCAATACATCTGAAGACAGCAACTGCCTCCATTCGAACTACTACCATTGCGTCATTGCTGGGCAACACACAGATTCCTGTGCCAACCAGCATAACACTGGGTCATGCTAGGTCTTCACACTAAAACACAACAACAGTTTTGCTCTCTCTGACTCTGGCTGCTTATGACATGCAGCATAAATTATTATTATATTATATTAAATTATTAAATTATATGGCATAAAGCTATGAATGATTCAGTAACAACAGCCATAAAAGTAAAGGTTTTATACTCTTAAAAGGTGATGATAGAAAATTAACTTTGGATTTCTTAAAGATCTGACAAAGACAAAGAGATCTGTGAAGAACATTTATTTGTTTTGATTAACCTTCATATAATATAAAGTTTAAGGGAACTTCCACACCAACTAGCAAAACAAGCAACTAAATACTGCTTTAAGCAGGATCTCATCAGACATATTTTTTATTGTTTGGATCTCAATTCCAGCTTCATCATCAGTCTCAGTCAAAGTCTCCCCGGTCGTCTGGTCATATCTGACCTGTACAGTCTGTACAGCAGCTCAGACCAGCCTTGCTAAAACCTGTCTCCTCAAATCTGTATCATAATTACTGCATGTCTGACAAAGCCTTAGTGACCATTAGGGCAGTCGGAGCATGAGCTCCTTCTACTGTGTCTCCGTACACACACTAAAACCTAGGAGGAGTCACGTGAGCCTCCAGCAGGAGATTTGTCCTTTTTCCCATTGGCCCTTGCTGAGTCACATCCTGGCACCATGTGCACAACATTCACTTCTCATGCTGCCCCAACTCACTCTGCTCAGTCCCTCATTAAAGGGAATGATTTCTAATGCTCTCACTGTGGACTTCTATATGGATTTTACTGTAAAACAGCATGATTTTAATTTTGACATGCTGCAGTGGAGAAGTTTCATCACCTAAATGTGTTTTGATGGTTTCAGATTCATATGGTTTCATGATGCCTGTGCTCACAATGTGCAACAGTAGGTTGGGTGAAGTTTCACTACTTTTAATAGTATTCAACCATTAAAAGAGATTCCAAAGAGATTCTTTTTATCTTATTGTTTATCATGAAATACCACCTTCCATTCAACCTCACTGATGGTCGACTGTGTATTTTTCCCCACGTATTGTATCACTGTAGTTGACTGAACACAGGCCAGGCCATTGACTGTGGCATTACAACCAGTCATCTTAAGCACTTTGCTGCACAAAGCTGGAGCTTTTAAAAAGCTGCTTTAGAAAAACAGGAGGAATGGTGAAAAATATCTGACTCTACATCCAGAAACAACCAAACCGGTTTCTGGTCTGTTTGTGTTTAACCCTGTACTCTCTTTTAAAGACTAAAGATGTATTATCCTGCATCTACTATGAATTAATTAGCAACTACTATGAATAACTCAGAATCTATTATAGATGGCTTCTTATTTACTATTAATTATTAGATTGGAATAGATTAAATGGTCATTGTGCAGAGTGCAGGTACAGAGACAATGAAATGCAGTTAGCATCTTGCCAGAAGTGCAATAAATTGTACTATTTGCATAAGGTGCAGTAGTATCCATGCCGGTGGTGTGATGAGTACCTTCATATATGAATGAAGAACATTATAAATATGTACAATAACAATACAAATTTGAATGAAGTACATTATAATGAATAAAGCACAAAATGCAGAGGGTGCAAGAATGTTGATAAGTGGCGGTGCAGAGTTAATTAAGTGGCAATAGCAGTGTCCTTGTTAATTAATTATTTGGCTGTGCAGAGTTCAGTAGGGACACAGCCTCAGCAAAAAACACTCTTCCTAAGTCTGCTGTTGCAGGAGCAGAGGCTCCTGTAAAGCCTGCTAGATAGGAGGAAGGTGAAAAGTTTATGGTTTGGATGACAAGTGTCCTTGATGATGTTTGTCGCCCTGCCCAGACAGCAATATGATAAATGTCAGCAGTTTTCACCACTAGAGTAGTGTCCATACCATGTTGAGATGCAATTAGTGAGCATGCTGTCAATGGTACAGCAGTAAATTACTTTGTTGAATGCTGAACTAAAGTAA
Source organism: Acestrorhynchus altus (assembly GCA_034509495.1). Lineage (NCBI taxonomy): Eukaryota > Metazoa > Chordata > Actinopteri > Characiformes > Acestrorhynchidae > Acestrorhynchus > Acestrorhynchus altus. The sequence continues at coordinate 18,195,596 of CM067505.1, forward strand.
ATGAACAGCACTCTAACATAGGATTTCCAACAATCCAGATGGGTCAGTGTGGAGTGCTGTGGAAATGGCATCCTCAGTTGACCTGTTGCTGTGGTAGGCAAACTGTTGTTCATCCAGTGTGGCAGACAGATAGGGTTTCAGGTGAGAAAGATCTAGTCTTTCTGAGCACTTGGAGATGATCAAGGTGAGTGTGACAGGGCGGAAGTCATTCAGGGCTGGAGCAGTCAAATGGTTTGGCACTGGCACAATGGTGGCCATCTTGAAAATGGTCGGGCAGTTGCCTGGGCCAGTGACAGGAAAATATATGTGCAAAAACATCTGAGTTCTCAGTACCCTGCCAGGAACTGTATCAGGGCCACCTGCTTTCTGTGCATTCACTCTGCTCAGCATGAAACAAATGTCTGTTGTGGAGAATCATGGAGAGGGAGATCTGTTTTAAGAAAAGACAACCTTGTTTCCCTGGTCAAAATAAGCATAAAAGCAGTTTAGCTTGTCAGGGAGAGGAGCACAGTTGGTAGATGGTACAGTGCTAATTAGTTTAAAGTCAGTCAAGGTTTGTATGCCTTGTCAGTCTCCAGACCTGAAGGTCATCCTCTGTGTTCATCCATTGCTTCTGCTTAGGTAAAGTTATTATAGTTTTTGTGATGTCACTCTGTCCACACAGCTGATGATGTGTTTGAGGACAGAGCTGGTGTAATTGTGTGAGTCTGTGGTGGTCTGGGCAGCATGCTCACTCCAGTCAGTTTGCAGGAACTGGTGCTGAGGAAAGGAGTCAGCTACATCCATCCAGATCTTCACAGACCTGATTGTAGTGTATTTGAGGAGCAGAGGTGATCAGATTGTCGGAGATGGGGGAGGGGTGTGGCATGCATCAGTTTTATGTCCACTTGTGGTATAGGAGAAATTTTGATGAAACTTTGGAAGATCTCAGATTGGTGTGGTTAAAATCTGTTACAGTGAAGGTTCCAATCCACAGCTTACTGTTTGCTAATAGGAACCCAAGGACTTCAATAGCCACATTATCTTTGGCATCCTGAGGTACATAAACAACAGCAGAACTAATGCAGGTGAACACACTGGGCAGGAAGAATGGACTGCACTTGAAAATGAGGCATTCCAGATCAGCAGAGCAGTGGGATTCCAACACTACAGAGTCTGGGCACCATGCTTTGTTTACATAGATACAGTTTCCTCCACTGTGGATCTTCCCTGTCACCACAGCAGATCTGTCCACTCTGAACAGTGTCTGTTCCTACAGTTCCACCACGCTGTTCACCACATCGTTGCTCATCTGTGTTTCAATGAAAAACGTGAGATTGCAGTCCATGAGCCTTCTCTGTGTGAGGGACCAGATCTTTAATTCATCCAACTTTCTCAGCAGCAAAAGAACAATGGTGAGAATCACAGTAGGTAACGCCGGCTGGTGTGGTGTGCTTACCAAATCTTTGTTCACATTCATTATGCTGATGCCAGACTCCTCTGGTTGGCAGGAATGACTTGCTAGGTCCTGGAGTTTGGATCATCTCCAGAAGTAGCTGGTTGAAAGGATGGTCGAAACTGATGTTTGATGAAGCAAATATTGATATCCAGCAGTGCCTGTCTGTTGTTGCTGTAGTTTGCACAAGTGAGATGAGCAAAAACATTGGACATCACTTAGTACATAATGACAAAATTTTAAAAACTAGTGAGATGCAGAGCCTTGCAATGCTCCCAAACCTTATGGATTTATACACCGGCCGCTGTCTGAGGAAGACCAGGAGGATTATAAAGGACTTGACCCACCTAAGCCCCTGCCTGTTCCGAAAGTTGCCCAGCAGTTCCAAGACAGCTTCTTCTCCAGGCTGCCAGGCTAATAAACAGGCACTAGAAAAGTGTTCCAGTCCACAGCCAATCATAACTCATCTCACCTGCCTCATCACTCCATTACACCGCCACATTCTGTACCTGCAGTTTACTTAATACTGAATCAGTACTATCTGCACAGTTACACTTCACTCACCACCTTCTACCCAGTGCACAAAAGACAGTGCACATATCATAATATTAGTAATAGTATAATGATTCAAACAAATATGTTTCAGTGCAATAATGTATGTATGTAATACAAAGACTGGACTGTACCCACCCAGCACTCTACACACACACACACACACACACACACACACACTCAGAGACTGGATCATCCCCATCCTTATCAGCAATATTTGCTGCTCACCCAGTACTATAAAGCTTCTACCTCAGTAACTGCTGTTATCATGCACATCTATATGTTACAGTATGTTACATATCTCTTGCAATCCCTTATTCTCACCACAGACATTTCACCTCATTGTACCGCTCGGTACTGTCCTGTCCTGTCCTATCCTGTCCTTGTTTGCTGTATTTATTGTATTTATTGTACTGTTTGCACTTTATGATCTCATACTGTATTGCTGCTCCATGTCGCATCTTGGTTTCCGGAGGAACGTAATTTCATTGCACTGTGTACCTGTACTCAGATGTAATGACAATAAAAAGCCTTGACTTGACTTGACTTGGTTTTGTGTGTATATAGTCTGTTTAGATTACATATATGTATCTTTTTAACTATTTTTTATTGTTTTATATTGTTATACATAATTGTTATATTCTCCGGTATTTTTATCCATCTGTTTTACTGCAGTGATGGACTTGCACCTAAGTGTTTCACTCACCCTTACACCTGTGTAATGTGACAATAAACTTGATTTGATTTAATTTGGTTTAGTCTAGAATTATTCAGCAGTTTCATGGTTGTAGGCATGTTCTGTATATGAAATAAAGTAAACCCTCAAATAATCCATTTTAATTCCAGGTTGTGAGGTAGAAAAGCACAAAAAAATACCAAGGGTGTGAATACTTTCACAAGTCACTGTACATAAATTACATTTTACTTAAAGCAAATTAAAGGTTACTAAATTCACTATCATTTCTCCTCAGCGTAACCCTCATCCTGCTCCTAAACCTAGCCCTGGCCTTAATCCTAACCCTAACACTGTAAAGATCCAACACCACCAGTGTCATGTCTGTCTCTTGTGAGCCCTGTCTCCCCTCTCAGTTTCCCCCATGTGCTCCTTAGCACATGGTTTGTGTTTGTTTTGGTTCTGTCTCCTCCCTTGCTCCGCCCATTCCCACCTGTGTCTCATGTGTAACCATGCCCCTTTTTAATCAGTAGTTTCAGGTGTGTCCAGTGTTTTGTATTTAAGACCCTTTGTTTCAGTCTGTCTTTGTCAGTCCTTTTGTTTCTGTTTTGTTACCTACCGTGTTTGTATTATTTAGTATTCCCTGGTTTTGTTTGTTTCCAAGCCTTATTTTTCTTTATTTATTAAATCATCTTCTCCTGCATTTGCCTCCAAACCCTCGTTCTTATGCTGTCTGCTCGTCCCTGACAACCAGTAGTTTCATCGGATATGTAATAAATGTATTTTTGATCATCTGAAAAGAAGTAAATAGTATCTTAGTATCTTGACTTGAGTCAAGTCAAAGTCAGGTCAAGGGTGACTTAGTAAAGGATACATTTTCTGTGTATCCAGTGAAAGATTCTTTTGGAAGCTTAAGTGCCTTTTATCTATGGCAGTAAACCACTTCTCCTTTTCTTAGTCTATAACGCTGCCTTTTACAGTGGAAGTTGATTTGCAGATAATCATATTAAAATTCCAGTAGGTGAGGGTGCTTGGAGAAGGAGACGCAAAAGGAGTAAATTATGTAAACGGCACTAGATATTTCAGCAGAAGAAGAAAGAACTCAAATCCCTTCATTCCTGATGTTTTTCAGCCCACATAGTGTGCTGAGATTGTGTAATACATCCTAGACCAGATGCAGTAAAGAAAGTCATTGAATGTTCCACCTAAAGACAGTCATCGCTGAAAATGTTGGCACCCCTGAATTTATGCCCAGAGGAATATTGCAATTAAGTGTGTTTGGTTATACACATATTCGTGTGAATTGCAATAACACAAAAAAACAGAGAAAAAAGCGCTAATCTGGCGTAATTTCACACAGAACTCTGAGTCAGACAAAATTATTGCCACCTTTTCAAAATTCTGGCAAAATGCTTCATAGTTTGAAGCATATGATACTTGTTTAAACTCACGTCTGGCAAGTAAAACGTGTGGGTAGTATAAAAATCACACCTGAAACCAGATAAAAAGGAGAGAACTTGACTTTGCATTATGTGTCAGTGCCACACTGGAGAACAGAAAGAGGAGGAGAACTTAAGAACCAAAATTGTGGAAGAATATCAACAATCTCAAGGTTACAAGTCCATCAGGAGAGATCTTGATGTTCTTTGTCCAAGGTGTGCGACATAATCAAGAAGTTTACAACCCATGAGACTGTAGCTAATCCATCTAGATGTGAATGAAGAGAAAAATTGATGAAAGGTTGTAATACAGGATAGTCTGGATGGTGGATATCAATCAAGTTCCAAAGAAATTCAAGCTGACCTGCAGGCTCAGGGGGCATCAGTGTCAGTGTGAACTATCTGTTGACATTTGAATGAAATTAAATGCTATGGCAGGAGACCCAGGAGATCCCCACTGCTGACACAGAGACATAAAAACCTAGACTGCAGTTTGCCAAAATGTGCGAGTAAGCCAAAATGTCTGGTGGACAGATGAGACCAAGGTAGAGCTTTTTGGTAAAACACATCATTGTAATGTTTACTGAACATGGTCTTCAATGAAAATAACACAGTATCTACAGTGGTGGATGTTCAAAGATATTGGAGTTGATTTGATGTTTCTGGCACAGGGTGCCTTGACTGTGTGCAAGGCATTGTGTAATCTGAAGATTACCAAAGGATTTTGGGTTGCAGTGTAGGGCCCAATGTCAGAAAGCCGGGTTTGCATCCTAGGTCATGGGTCTTCCAGCAGGACAATGACCTCAGACATAGTTCCAAAAGCACCCAGAAAGGAATGGAAACAACGTGCTGGAGAAATCTGCAATGGCCAGCAATGAGTCCAGATCTAAATCCCATTGAACATCTGTGTAGAGATCTTAAAATTGCTGTTGGTAGAAGGCACCCTTCAAATATAAGAGAACTGGAGCAGTTTGTAAAAGAAGAGTGATCCAAAACATCCAGTTTAGAGGTATAAGAATCCTGTTGATGGTTATAGGAAGCATGCATAATTGCAGTAGTAGTAGAGTTCCTTTTTTTATTTAACCCCATTACTTTCCTCCCTGTGTTCCATTCTTTCACTGAAGCTCAACACAAAAACATCCTGTACTTTAAGGTTACTCCATTTCCATCAGGTCTTTAACCCTCCAGAGTGAGGACATTCGTGACTTCAAATGTGGAAACCAACCAGAGACTAAAATCACTGAGAAACTGTTGTGAGATCTGTTGTGATGATTTATACAAATTATATATTGATTTTCTGGCTGGAGGCTGCTATGTTTTTATGAATCATGTTGCCACCCACTCACTCACTCACTCACTCACTCACTCACTCACTCACTCACTCACTCACTCACTCACTCACTCACTCACTCACTCACTCACTCACTCACAATCCTCTCCCACAGGCAGATGTCAGCAAGATGTTGAGGATGACTGATGTGCAAAGGAGACAAACTCCTCACAGAAAATATTGGGGCTTATATTATTAGACTATGAAGTTATGATGTTACCTTTTGGTAAGATTTCTGTAAAATGAGCCATAAAAATAACATCAGGTTATATGATGTGTGTAAGTCCTGTGAAAGGTTTTTTACAGTTTGTCAAGTATATAGGTGCACAACAAAACATTAGATTTGCATCATGCATAGCACAGATACCTCAAATCGGTTCTGTGGTTAACCTCACATCCAGACCACTGCTTAATGTATGGTGTACCGTATACACTTCTGACAGCTTCAGGTAAGTCATTGTGTTGTATAATCTACAGCCTACATACATATTATGAAAATGTAACTGACATTTTGAGCAACAGTCTCTTTTCTCTTAGCCCCTATGTAAGACACTCTCTGGGCTTCAGGAGGGACTTTTTTCCCTTTCCAGACAACTTTCCAAAAAAATGATTTGATACAGAACTCTGAGAACAGGCAACAATGACCTTCTATGGCTAACCCCCTTTGTGGAGAGTGTCAATGATGATCTTTTGGACAACGGTCAGGTCAGCAGTCTTCTCCATGATTGTGGTCGCATGTTCCCAGAAAGCTGGGTTTGCTCCTAGGTCATGGGTCTTCCAGAAGGACAATGACCATAAACATACTCTAGAAATCCAGAAATGGATGTAAATAAAGCACTGGAGAAGTGGTCAGCAATGAGGTGATGATGGTCTGTCAGGTCAGCGGTGTTCCCCATAATTGTGGCTGGTACAATATTTATACAGTTTGAACAATAATTAACTGAAAATGAAATATTTTAATAATATTCTAACATGAGAAACTGGATTTCTGATTTTCATAAATTGTAAACCATATTCATCAAAATTACTGAAATAAATGTGAAATAAATATAACAGATATGAAATAAATATAACATATATTTATAATATTCTGATTCTAACTCCCTGAGTTGTGCTCATAGTTTATTAGATGATTCAGTTTAGATGCTGAATGTTTTATGCTGAACATTCCAATCCAGCCCATGGCAAATCTTACTGGTTACTGTGTTTGTGAAAAGGTGCTTGAAACTCTTATAAACTAGTTCTCACCTGGTCAGTGCACCTGATTGGGGCATGGCAGGCCATGCTGTGTCATGGTATAGCGTGCAGTGTTGCAGTGTGCTAAAACTATTAGGCAGGGATATGACCCCCAGGAATAACCTGGATTTACACGGTGAGCACAGGAGGAGGAGGAGGAGGAGGAGGAGGAGGAGGAGGAGGAGAAGGAGGAGGCTACAGACACCACAGAGGGGATGAATGAGTTCAGAATGAAGGAGGGGAGGGGAAAGATGCAGGCATGAAAGGATTGGAAGCAAGGAAGGATTAAGAGAGGAACATGCACGGTCCCTCCGCACCTGAAAGCCGAACACAGAACATCCCGTCTGAGTCATCAGCATGAGGCCAGCAGAGAAAGGAGTGGACAGTAATGTACAGGGATGTACAACACAGAGTGACTAAACCTGCATGGAGATGACATTGCAAATAAAAAGAGCCTCCATGATGCCACTGTTCAGGCCCGCTGATCCCCCACTGTTGTACTCCACACATTAGGAGATGCAGGCACTGGGACTACACTTAATGGGTTATATGTCAAACTGCACAATGGAGAACAAAACATGCAATACATTTCTTGTCATTCACAATTTATAATACACTTTGTAAATAAGCACCAGGTAAAACACTTACTTACTTAATGCATGTTTTATGAAATTATACATGGATGGCTATAATGTGTACATGGAGATATTAATGTACAGTAAAATGTACTGAGACTTCACTACTGGAGTCATAGAGCATACAATAAGAAACAGCCTTAAAGCTGTAAAACTCCAACCAATTTGTGAATAATGGTCAATTTACTTTTACAATTTACAATTTTTTTTGTCAATTTAATTTATTGGTCAAATGATTTTTATGTTTGTTTCTTACTCATTCTCGAATTACATAATTCCAAAACCTATAGATATTCTCTTTTGGTCATATGATCATTATGGGAATATTGGTAGCACGATTACAGTGAACAGTTCTATAGTACACTGGTTTTAAAGGAAAAATATTCCTGCATGATATTCCTAGAAATGCAAACCAAGTACAACTTTGTCTTGTATTTATTTGTATTACCGAGCTGTTTGGGTTAAACACACTGGCTGTATTTATATAAACATTAAAATAGCCACAATATCCGGCCATTTCAACTTTTGGAACATTGATCAAAGCAAGAGTACATGGATTTGTTTGTTTGATTTTGGACTCTCCATACACCCAGGATTACTTATCATTACAGCAGCAAAATCTCTAAAAATACATACATGTAATATTTCAATGCACTCCTAGAATTTTGTACCTTGTGTAAAATTTTCAATCACTATTTCATACATATATTACAATTCACAACAACCTCCTGACCACTGGTGATGCTGTTTGCCAAATGCATACAAACCAGTTCAGAACAGAAAGACCTGCAGAAACAGTAAACAATTCACATTCTACACTGAGGTTGTTGTTAGGGATAAGGTTAAGGTTAGGTTGACTTTAGCTTTAGTTTATGATAATGTAAACTTCAACATTATGTTATAACATATGTTCACATTATGTTCACAATTTATTTACATTAAGTATAGACCTACAGAAAGGTTTAGGTGAAGATTATGGTTACAGTATGCTACAGTGCTTTGTGTGATTTGTCTATTATTTGTTCAAATCATTTCTTTTCAACATTTCTGGGTTGTGTCAGTAATTTGTGCATTTTGCATGAACCACCTATATATGAATTATTCTCGAGAGAATTATTCTCAGGCTGCATTAAACACAGGCATGACAATTTCACTAAGAGGTACAGAGTACTGACTGTTCATGTTTAACACCACAAGAATACCAGTGATGCAATTCATCAGTCCACGTCAAGTCTTGACTTTCTTGGCTGTGAGTGATGAGAGTTCAGTGTAAGTATTAGCTGCATTATTTGTTCCAACTTTACTTATAAAACTTCAGATAATGCATTGAGGTTAGCGGGCTAGACATAATAATCAGTCTATCAGACTGTACTATTCTGGCTAATTATATGCAATGATAAGTCAAGGGCTTGTAGTGTGAATGCATCTCAATGCATCCCCAACAGCAAAGCATCCTCTGTAATGACTGGGTCACTGATCTAACTGGCAAATATATAACAAGAGTGAGACCAGGCCTTCCACTGTCTGCATGAGTTAGCTGAACATGATACAATAACAAACTCACTGAAGGCAATACTTGTGACTGGTGTGGAAGAGAAAATAGGTGTTACATCTTAATTGAATTAATTCATGCATGCCTACTCCTTACAGTGGAAATGATATGTGAAATCCAATCACAAGCAATCAAAGGAGATGCAATTAAGATGCCAGGTGTGAACAAGTGTGTATTTTGGCTATCATTTGTGAAAGGATCACCCAGGGCACATATTAATTCCAGGTGTGAACAGGGCCTATGATTTACTCCTTCTGTTTCATTTAGATTAAATAAAAGATCCACGATTAGAAGTAGCTGCAAGCTGCAGGAGACAAATATCAAAGCTTAAAGGCAAAATCGAGATGGGAGATATTGGATATTGCCAGTGACTTGGTTAAGGATGGGTCGAGTCATTATCTCCTATTAATACATAGGCAAATGTTGGAAAACTTTGTTAGTTTGTTCAAATTTTGACTAGCCTGCTTGGGGTATACACAATGAAGGTATTGTGGCAAAATCAGCACTAATAAATGGAGGTACTTGGCATCAGGTAGGTGAGGGTGAACAAATGAGAAGAATAAAAGAAATTCTAAAAATCCTAATATTCTAAAATTTGTACTAGTGTCACCAGTACATACACTGGACAATGGACAGCACACAAAGTGTTTGAAATGTTTTGCTTCTCCAAGTCTTTGCTTCTTATGGTGAGATGTTTAAGGACCCTCCTCTGGGATGCATTCTACAGAGATATTAAAACATATTATTGGACACTGACAGCAAGAGGTGGATCACATCATATGATAAAGTGCACAACTGAACTAAAAAAAGAAATTCCAGTTTTATTGTCATTTCACCTGATAATATGCTTGTCAAAGTGAATTTCTAGTTTGATACTCATATTTCATTGATTGTGAAATCCTTACACTGATCATTTGATCATTTTTGTGATGATTTCAAATGTCTACACCTAGTATAATGCAGGCTGAGTATAGCTTTGTTTTTCTAAGCTGTGGCTCATGTTCCACTGATTGGGAAATCTCTAAATATCCTCCTTTGTGTTCAAATGCAAGCTGCAGTGATTATCTTACTGGGTCACTCACCTTCTGTGTTTATGTATCATCCAAGTTCATGGGAACTGGCTGGAGTATGAGGGGTGGGCAAACAAAATCCAGCAACAGTCAGAGGATGCTCAGATTACAGACAACAAGGCCAGCAATCAAATTAGGAGTTGAACAGCTGTGGCAGCACAGAGCCACAGGGAACAGTGAGAGAGCAAGAGGCTCATGTTTAATTTCCTGTTGTGGTCTAGTATTAGATCATATGAAGTGTGTGGCCAGTTAAAGAAATATTCTATAAAAACAACAGCTTATAAATACATTTAACAGTATAATTGAACTTATAGTAGGATGAACTGTGTCACTATTTGCAGAAAATGTGTCATTAAAATGTGTATTTATTTTTATTCAAGGCTAACAAGGTATGCAGAGAAACAAATGGACAGCAGTCTAATTATAACTAACTACAAAGTTCCCCTGTGTTGTAAATAAAGCTAATAAAAAACAGTGAGTGTAGAAACGGAAAGGAGGGGGAAATAATGTTGTGGTTGATAGTGAACCAGTAAAACAAATAAATGTCATTGTGCTGTGATGTGACCTCTTGATTAATTTGCCACTACAAAATATATACACAAAAATGGTCAAAAGTTTCAGAACCCATATTGGATGTAAAATTTTTGACCGGTAGTGTACATGTTCTGTATTGTTTCCTGAGTGAGCAAGTGAACTAATTCAGAATATAGAATATCAATCAATAACACTAAAATTAGAGAGATGTGACAAAATTATTTTCAGTGACCCAAATGAACGTTCAGCATATACGCAGGCAGAAACAGGCTAAGAAGTAAACAGAAGTAAAACAGAAAGTACATGTTTCTTGATTTGCTTTGCAGGAAAATTAAAAAAGTCATCTGCTCATGCTGGGAATGCATTTTAGTGAAGAGTAGAGTTTGGAATCTAAGTTAAGGCCTGAGTTCCTCCAGATACAACCTGAACACATGTTTACACAAGGTGTAAACAAGCTCTAAGTGTAAACCAGAAAGGTGGAGCTAAAGGGGAGGGATTTCTCAAAAATTGGCCAGTTTGTGTATGCTCTGAAGCCCTGAAGACTCACACTCAACATAATTTGTTGTGATTAGTTTAATCATGTGAGTCCTGCATTGGTCTCCCAGGCTTGCAACTGAGAGCCATTGTGTTTCAGGGTAAATTCTGCGTGAAGGGGATTATTCGTGACTCAAAACAAGCTGATAGTCTCCATCAGGCCTTGATTATTGCAGATTATTACTGCAATAATGTCTAATTACACCCCTGGCTCACGTATTTCATAACAGTTTTTGTGACGCAGGTAGCAGTGCAATTTCATTGGACAATACAGGCATTCATAGTTTTACACTGAGGTCAGTGTAGCTCATGTATAGCATGTATAGTGTAGCACAGTATGTGCTCTTCAACGCCCTCAATTAGGCTTCAAATAACTTTGTGAATTAGCAGCCTTGTAGGATTATTAGTGGTTGTGATGCACTAAGAACACCCAAAATGACATGGTTTTTTAGAAGTCATTAGGGGCAACAGAAGAAGCATGTTGTAATTTTATATTGATTAATACAACTTTTGTATTTATAAGTATAAGAAGATATTTTAAGATTTGATTTTATGATGACAGAACTGTGACAACTTTATTTGAATGAAAAAAGAAATGCCACACCTTCCTTCCTCAACCAATCACTAGCCCAAACCTGTCTTTAAAAGACTGACTCACAACCCCCTTTTCCTGACTCAGAGAAAATAATTTAAATCACATGGAAGAATGGGAAAGATGCTCTCATGTTGAACTAGTGTGACCTGTTGACTGGCTAAAGTGCATTGGAAGTTAATGTGAATAGGAAGTTGTAATGTTCCCTCTGGACAAACGTACCAGCTTTATTGTGGGGTTATATAAGCCTGTCCAACCAATAATGAATGATGCCTTTGTGTGAGAGCAATCCAGACAAGTCACCAGCTGAGCACGAGGCCGGCACAAACTGTCCAGTGTGGAGCCCAAGGCAAGACATATGCACACACACACAAACTTAAAACTTACATTCATCATATAATGACTAAACTATGATGTACTGGGACTAAACTCTGTACTGGGATACTGGTCTGTTGGGTGGATAAACTGACCAGTGATTGAGATTAGCTTAGCTATATTATATGAGCAGCATTTCTAATGCTACATTAAGCCCACTAATTAAAGAGGCTTAGAAAAGTAATTTTGCCTAACATTTAATCTATTTTTGTCATCGATGGAAAAGAGCAGGAGGCGGATGAAAATGCAGGTTATAAGGGGTTTTATTTACAAAGTCAACAAAACAGACAAAGAAAATGATATAAGAACTAAAACAAGAAAACAGGCAGCTGGGGCAGCTGGGAACGCCGCTGACACTGGAGCAGGGGCGGTTGGGAACACCGCCGACACAGTCCTTTAGACATTTACTTCACCAGCTTGAATGGGTCATCTGAAAAGCCCATTGATCCAGTGTATTTCCTTTGTGCTTTAAATGAGTTAAAACATTAACTGGAAATGAATGAATGAATGGTGTCCATCATTAGTACCGCCTGCAGATTGAGGAAACCCTAGTGTCTCTGAGCAACAGCACTGACCCTGTAGGCCTTTACTGTGTAGGGATGGTTACAGCACTGTTTAGCTTTGCTAGGTGGATTACTGCTCTTAATCATTGGTAGCCTTGTGCTTCCGTCATTGGTCCTGCCATCGTTAGTCAGCCTTATACAAGTATAATTACTGGAACTGGCCCATTTAAAAGGACTGGGCTTATCCATCTATTTTAGGAGTTCACATAGCTTCTCTGCCAACATGACGAATTAGTTAGACACTTTTGGCCTGAAACTCGTCACTAAATCTCTCCTGACGAAGCATTATTTTTCATTCCTTGATTTAGAACACATGCAAGGCAGTGTGGAGATTTACAACCATGCAGCCCTTAGTACACCAAGTTTCACTCTGTTTCTTCTTACACACAGGAGTCCTAGCAAAGAACAATGGCTTCTCTTAGACTCCTTCAAAAAGATGTTTAGGGTCACCACTGTAGAATGTACAAGTTCAAATCTGTGTGTGGGTCAATCAGTAAATATAATGGAAGCCTGGGACACTTCGACTAGTCAAAGCAAAAACTTTTCTCTGTAAAAGGACAGGAACCAAAAAACAATGCAGGAGGGTTTATCGTCATTTATGAATTATATGAGATATGAGTTTTCATGGTTCTTCAAAGAACCAGTGTTTATAATCTCTTAAAGCTGTTCCTAAAATGTCCAGCCAGTTAGTACAAGAGTGGACAAAATGGACTGGTATAATGTTTAAATGACTGGATGACACTATTAAATAATTTAACCTGTCAACTTTTGTTTACATTACTGCAGCCTGTTAGGTTACTTACGTTTGGTTATAATAGTTTTGAAACAGAAAGTTTTGTATTCCAATGTACTGTATATGTGAATTAGCAGATTATAGCATATTCCAAGTCCCATTTGTTTCAGTGTCATTAGTATTACAGAACTCAAAGCAGTGTATATGAATATGTATATGTACTCTATATGCATTGACCTGTGCTTTTTGACAAGCTAATAAGGTTCAAAAGCAGCAGCTTTGGGTGGAAATGGAAATCACCGGAGATCACTTTCCTTGTGGTCTGATATGTCCCATGACACAAGATTCAGTCAGCTTTGGGTCTCTCATGAAGCTTGATTTTGAAATTGAATTACAGTAAACAAGAACATTCAATCTGATTTACAAATAGGATCACCAATGGAATAATGAGCTTACAAATGAGTTAAAGTAATGGCTCTGCCAAAAAAACAAAAAACATAATAATAATAATAATAATAATAATAATAATAATAATAATAATAATAATAAAAAGTATAATAAAACAATAATTGTGACTAATAATAATAATAATAATAATAATAATAATAATAATAATAAGAAGTATAATAAAACAACAACAATAATAATAATAATAATAATAATAATAATAATAATAATAATAATAATAATAATAATAATAATAATTTGCCCACCTAATACAGGTCATATTCACAGAATGCTACAACTAAATGGGCAATTATCACCAAAGCAAATGGCACCAAAAAGCTGCTGTGGATTGTTTGCTTAATTAGCCTGACCGCTCAAGTCCAGAATTGTATCTAAATGATCACACATCACCTCACAACATATGAAGAAGGCACACCAGCCACCAGGCCTAACCTGTGACAACATACTGGCTTGTGTGCTCATAACCTAGAATAGCACTTTGATTTATGCTTGAATCCAAATGATCTCGCTATGTTAGCAAACATCTTTGTAGATCTTTGTGGCCCTAAAACCCTTCACAAATGTTATACGTACCATCATTTATCATGATATACCACTAGAGAGAGCAATGTCACGGCAAGTAATTCTCTTTAGCTAAGTTTGCATTAGCCAGATTGTATTGTTTAAAAACCTATTTCTGTCATGTTGACTTATTCCTAGTCAATGTTGCTCACATATCAAGCGTGTGTAAACAACCTCAACCCGTTTTATGCCTTTCACCATTCAGAAGTCTCTCCACCATCCAAAGGCCTCACAATGTTTACCAGTCTTCACCCTCGCCTGATCTAACAACTATATGTCCAGCTTTTGTTCAGCAGGTCTTTTCCTTTTTGATTTATCTCAGCCATCACTCCTTCACAACATGTAGTTCAACACATAGCTAGAAAGCAAATGCCACATACAAATCCCCCTGCCTCCGTCCAGTTCACGAGCACAAATGCCCCCTGTTGCTGACTGGCTGGATTGGAGTTGTGTGGCCAAAGCCAAGCCCCCTTGTTCCCATTTACAGAGACAGGCTGCAATATGAACGGCAGACATTCTTTCAGCATGCAAACAGACTGGAGATCAAATGAAACCCCTTGGACTAAGTCCTGGGTCTCTATGATGTCTATGCACGCCTCTGTATCTATCTTGTAGGGCTGTGCGATATATTGGTATTTATATCAATATCGGGATATAAACAAAGCTCGATGTCAGCTGAAGCATTATTGTTTATATCAAGTTGAATTATTTTAAATAACATTGTCTTTCAATCTTTCAGACAACCTGCTCCCTTGCTCTGCTCCACTCCCTGCTGTCAGCTCCTCATCTATTCTGCTGCTCACCATCCCCACCAGCCCAAATATAATACTTTTATATTACATCTTAAATTTTCCTCAAGCCCTCTCTGATACAATATAGATTTTATTGTGGTTTCTTCAAGCTCTCCAGGCCCTGCTGCAGCAAAGTACACCCAAAACATGACATTTCCACCACGTTTCACAGTTGGTATGAGGTTCTTTTTTCAAATGCTTTGTTTGGTTTGCACCAAATATGTCTTCTGGTACTGTGCTCAAATGATTCAATATTGGATTCCTCTGTGCAAAGCATATTGTTCGAGAAGTCCTGCCCTTTGTGTAGATGTTCTCTGGACATTTTAGGATTGTTGGAGACCTCTTTATGCATCTTGTGGTCTGCTCTTGGGTTGAACTTGCTAGGATGGCCATGTTGGTAGTTTTAAATGTCTTCACTTGTAAATAATTTTCCAGGCAGTGCAACAGCTGCTTTCCAATAGTTCTGAGATCTTTTAAAATTCCCTTCAAGACTCATCTGCACCTGATTCTAATTTTAGGTATTTTAAGTAGTAATAAATGTGGGGGTGTCCCAACTTTTCCCTCACAAGAAAAGTGCATTTCTAAAAATTATGTTTTACAAATTATGTTTAAAAGAATGTTTCGACAGGTTTATGTATACAGTTATATCACATTATCATCTCTCAATATAGTTTCAATGAAGTGTGTGTTTGCTTGCATGCAACTGCCTTTAAAGTAAATAAAACTGAAACACTTCCCTTTAAAGAAAGAAACATGCAAACTAAAACAGTAGCAGACTGTTCCCGCCGACACACACAAATCAAACGTGGCTGCATGTAGGATGACAATGCCAGTGTTGATGTGGATGAATGTTAAAGCACTCTTTCTGTGGGCTCTATTGTCACACTGATGATATATTCTGAGTCACTCTCTGCAAGGGTGTGATGTGAAAGCTCTCAACCTGACACCCACTACCAGATCACAGAGAACAGACAGCACACTGTTCAGAGGTAAAGCTAAACATTTATTAAAAATCTCATGATGATTAGGTTCTGACAAAGGGGCAAAAATGATCAAAGCCAAGGTGAAAACAAGTAGTTTAGACAACATATTTGTAAACAGTTTTATTTTATTCAATTACATGGTGCATAAACAATAACTGATATCTTACTGCCCCCTAGTGGTGTTAATAAAAAATATTTGAGTGCAGATCAGTCTGCTGGTTTAATGGACATTTTTTGTGCAGAATGGTTAAATGGTCAAGTTGTTTGAGTGGTTTCATGTAAAACGCAAAGCCCCCTTACCTAAAATTCTTGCACCAAATGACTATGTTGTCTGATGCCTGAACATTCACAAGCCCGAACATACCTATAACATTCACAGTGGAAGGGTACATGCAGGGCATCATAAGGTAACATAGACCCCAAAATAACTTTTTTTAGCAATGGTAGAAATTTGTGAGTCTTAAATGCTTCAACTCTACAAACTGAATATAGATGGCTTCAGTCAGAATTACATACATTACATACATGTGCTGAAACTAACAACGGAACATTAAATTTGTTCAGACTGTGGGGGTTTACATGTGTATGCATGTAAGGAGAGATACCTGTTCTGGTGGGTCTCTCCTATGCATAGAGTCAAACTGAATGCAACCTTTAAACTGAGGTATCAGTTCAAACTGTTCTGATACTCATGTATTATGAGAGGTTTTGAAACCTCAAATAAGAATTTTTGAATTATTATCTGAGAATCACTACCATTACTTTACTGATATGAATACTGAATCTGAAAAAGATGCAAGTTAAATTTGTGATTTTGGATTTTTGTGCAGTCAATACTTCCCTGGTTCCAATCCCTGCAAAAATATTTGTAGTCCTGTACTCTTGTAATCAATTTTTATTCTTGGTTCTAATTTTGAGCTACATGTAGATTTGAATATCAGAACCTATTAAATTGTTTTTCTATTAGTAATCATGTGTTCTCTGAGCTTGAAGAATTCTTTTTAAATGTTGCTAAAAAGTGAGTTTTAACTTCTTTTAGGAATTTATTTTACAAAAACCAAATTAAATTAAATTTAAATAATGTAAATGTGTACTGTTACTGTAAGACAATCAGATCTGCAGCAGACTACTTTGAGTTTTTGTGTAAAATTAACAATTCAGTTTAAAAATAAGATTTGTCAGAAAGAAAGCAAATAACCACAAGTTAGTATTATGAGCTATTCCTTTAATCATCAAAGACACAAAGTGTACAAAGACACAGCATAATCTAACACTGGAGTGATCATGTGAAAAGTAAATGAATTAAAACCAAATAAAAGAAACACACAGTAAGTAATTTGTAAGTAAATTATTAATGCAGGCATAATATTGTTATATGTTACTGGTATTCAGTATACTAGGCAAATATTTGGCCAAATTATGTATTTTTGATTTTCAATGTATTTTTACACATTTAGGAATACAATGCCATTAGGATTTAGGATTGACATTTTCTGGACAAAAATAAAATCTAACATGTTTGTCATTACTGTTGCACATGTATAAATGCAATCTTTTCCCAGTTAGTTAAATTACACAAACAGACCATAATTATGCTTTAGAATGTAATAGTGTCTGAGAGCTGTGAACTCATTTCTTAAAAAATACGATTTTAACAGGAGTGCCCAAACATTGCATAAGACTGTGCATACATAGAGTTCAGAAACTCATAGGTAAAATTATTTACTTTAGCAGAAAGTGTTTATTTAACAGCACTTCTATTAGAATAAATACAACATTGTGAAATTATGGTGCAAAACCAACTTATTGTTGTGATACGTTATCATTTTCTAAAACCTTTTATATACATGAACAGTGACGTAAATACTCAAAGTAAACATCTGGACACAAAATACTGTGACCAATTCAGAGGTATTTTTCAAAAAATGTTTTAGTAATAGAGGAATAACCTACTTACCACATATCTACTGAAACTGTGCAAAATATATTTTGTGCAAACTTCTGAATTAAAAAGAGCTGAATACATGCTCACGTATAACAGTTACTACAGCTTGTTTAGCTGCAAGTGCTGTGCTAAGTATTAACACAATAACAGATTGTGACTTTTATTCTGTAGTAAATTGAAGGACCTGGTACCACTGCTATTTTTGAGGTTCTAGTTATTTTTAAGATGTAAACTGAAATGTAAACTTTAAATATGTAAGATTTACCAAATATTTTAGTCCTTCCTGAGAATTTCTCTCCTCCATTCATCGTAAACAAAAGTGTTCTCAAATATCCAAGAAGAAACAAACTGGAACTGAGGACAGGGATTTTAGGAATGAGAAGTGCTTCACATCTTTAGATGAGTGATCATTTCAAATACCAGTGTCTGTAGAATACCAGAGGAACAACAGACTAATTAGACAGATTATTGACAAAAACAACAAAAGCTGAAGAGTATCAAGAAGCAAATTTGTAGCACTTATGGAAGATACGTCATTTCAGACATTAAAGCAAATAATACATGTGACACATGGATCATTTTTGCTTAAAAATTTGATCGTCAGAGCAAAAAAAAGAGTTGATTTGGTACCAAATGTTTTATTCAAAATAAATTTGAAAACAAGTGGAAGAACGCTTATAGCTGGTGGGGTAAGCATGGCTAGGATATGATTTTAGTGTGACCATCAGTCCAAAATCTGTGACAAATAGAGATTCGTAGTGAATGCCTTTTTCTAAAATCCACCCAGGTTTTTCTTTAACTAGATGTAAGTAGGCTCTGTCAGACCAGCCTTCCATAAGAAACAAAAAGGAAAATTCACCCGTTTGCCCACCTTTACATTTACAAAACTGCCTCAGAACAAGTCCGGTTCCAATGATCACCAAAATGCAGATAAGTGAAATCCAACCAGCCAGCCAGGTGTGATCCTCTGCAACTGCACACACAGATTTTTACTGAATTATTTCATTCTGTCATAAGGAAAATAAAGGTTTTATCAGACAATTATACAATTATAGGTTTTTACATAGATCATATTATAGGTATTTTAAAGATAATAAAAAAGGTAGAGAAGACACAAAGTAGTGCATATCTGAAATGTACTTAATAAAATCATCAGTACAGACACTGAAACAGAAAATCAAACTGCATACCACTGATGCTCAAATAATGTATATTAGTTGCTGTCCAATGAAAACCATGCATCGCCCTTTTTGTGTTAATAATGTCAGATGAATAGACCAATAGAAATACTGTTAAATAACATATATTACAACATATGAAATTATCTACATAATATAAGCCATTTACACTGCTCACCCATAACATAATGACCCTCTATAATTGCAGACTGTAGGTCATCTTTTTCTCCCCATACTATGATTGCCTCTTTCAACCCCTGATTTTCAATGGTCAGGACTCCAGAGGACCACCACAGAGCAGTTATTATTCTCAGTACTGCAGTGACACTGACATGGGGATGGTTCATCAGTGTGCATTCTGCTGGTACAAGTGGATCAGAGACAACAGTGCTGCTAGTGTGTTTACACCCATCAGTGTCACTGCTGGACTGAGAATAGTCCACCAACCACAAATATCCAGCCAACAGTGCTCTTGTCACACTCCTCACACTCCTTCTGGTCTGATAAGTACCATCCCCGTTAGGAACTACATCAGTGACCTCTCCAACCACAGGCTGTAACCCAACTCCAATCCATTCCACCTGCACTTCCCTTGGGTAAAACCCAGTCACGTGACAGGTGAGGACAGAAGAGCCTGATTTAATCCTCTCATAAAGATGGACTTCTGGAACTGAATAAGAAAATGTTATTTCATTTTTTTTGTGCAAGAGGTATCTACAAGTTATGACCATGTAATGGAAGATGGCTGCACCAACTATATACTCTGAACAACAATAATACACAGCAAGGGGCAAATTTTATTACATTTCTGTCATGGAAAAATATATTTCTCCAAATATCTATATGTTCTCTATATGTCCACTTTGCAAGGCTAATATAACACATACAGGAAGCTTAGCATCACACAATCTTCATGCCAGAGATGTTCAGTAGTTGAGACTGTGGGACTATATATATTAGGCCATGTTTATATACCACACTGTGTCAGAAACCACATCAACGTGTCATGCATTTAGCACCATGCTTTCTATTGGGTATAAATTTGTTAGCCTCAAAGTTCGAGTGCAAAACTAAAGTGAGCTTCAAACTTACCTTTCTTCACAGCAACAGCAGGAGTGTGCTCTAAGAACATCCTTAACCGTTCAAAACAGGTCTTTTTGTAGAAGGCCACCACAATTTCAAGTAACACTGGATTTGACTCCCTCTGCCTTTTGTATATCATTGCTTGAGGAACCGAAGCTATGTACTCCTTTCTGTCAATATCCAAACTTAAGAAGTCCTTCCCATTGAATGCATGCGTTAACAGTGCCTTTTGGGTCCCATTTGAATGGAGTTCACAATGACTGTAGCCTTGATATATGTTTACATCTGAACAAAAACCTGTAAGGAAACAAATAAGAAAATAAAATGACAAATTAAGTGCAAGTAAGTGCTGGGGACCAGGTATACACTTACTACAGAGCACATTACCTGTCTGGTTGCACTGCAGTATGGCTGATTTTAAGGCGATAGCCATGCTGTGTTTGTTATGGAGTGAAATGAGAGTAATATCTTTCCAGTGTCGCTTGCTTAAAGTGGTATTGAGCCATTCAGGACAGGGGACCTGTTCATTCATGTTGCTGTCATAGTAGAACATGGTCACATCATTCACTGCAATTCGCTCCATGTAATCAGGCAGGTTGAGGCCTTGAGAGCCAATGAAGTAGGCACTCATGGAATTAACATCTGCAGAGTAACAAAGAAAGGCAGTTGTGTATCAGCTTGTATTATGAAAGATGATTTGTTCATGAGGTCAGACCTTCTAGTTTCAGCCTTTGGATAAATGATCAGATCTGAGGAAGCATGGGCAGAGATATGTCAGGCCTGCATCTGGACAATAGTACTGCAGAAATTGCTTCTCACTTACATAATTCATTAAACTCTGTGGAGAGTTGCAAAACTTTTAAAAGTTTAACCTTCCAATGACAAGGAAATGTGCACATTTTTAGAAAATGACTAATTTCACCAACCCCACAACCACACCCTCCCTTCAGTGCTCCTTCAGAAGCACCATCCCTCACGTTCATACATGCGCATTGTCAAGGTAAGCAACACTGGCTTCCAGACCAAAAGCAAGTTCCAAGTCCCATCTCTATTTGTGTTTACAACATTTTTATTTTTCCTCTAATGCCTCCATCCTTCCTTTTCCACCTGTGCACAAGCAGGAACACTCCCTGCTATAACAGTTGGGTCAAGACATTTCTGGTTTTGCCCCCATAGTGACAAGGTTGATAGAAAGTGTGCACATTTCCTTTAACTTCCCGCTACTGATCATAACTGACAAAAACAGTTAATGCTGTCAATCACTTCAAGCTCAACTAAAGTTTTCAGCTGACCAGGAAAAGCATGCAGGAAAGTTTTATTCACTGGTGAGACACAGTAATAACACAATAACTAGAGGTATGTTTGCAAAAGTAAAGATTTTGCACCAAATTGCTGTTTTGTTTTAAAGAAGCATGTGGTTCACTCATTCTTGACATTCATGTCTGCATGATATAAGTGTATGTTACCTGCTGTACAACGGTACAACCTCGTTCTCAAAAATATCATGTAAATGTGCCTGATATAATGTACGTGAGATGTCCTGCTTTGTTTTTTCCTGGTTGGGAGGACTCAGGAATCCCCTCCAGGTATTAAGAAATAAAAAGTCAACTGAATGCTCTAGACAATTTAAAGTAAAAAAACTCAATAAGAAGTGTTGAATGTACAGGGGTGTACAAAAGTATTGAAATATCACAATATAACAATATTATGTTTTGCAAAAAACTACTGTTCTCTGTCTTCAGATTCCACTTTTATGACTGCATAAAACCTAAACCATTCTTTTACTCAGATTTTACATATGATTGTTTTTTCATACTGCTCTAAATGTCCTAGTTTGATTTTTAAAAATATGACAATATATTGCCTTACTTACAGCAGCACAATATATTGAACTGTAATGTCATCTTGCTAAATCACAGCCCTGCATATTTGTAATTGTTTTAACTTCATTCAAAAAATTATGAGAATGTCAAATCGTGAAGCCAGTTCTGTGAATCAAACTGAATTGTGGGCTGAGTGCACAGTTACACCCTTTTTTTATTTTTTTAATTGTCCCCCAATTTGTAAGTGGCAATTATCCAATCTCATTAGAACTCTCCCCCTTCAACATATGAGGCTCCTGAGACTAGGAGGGTGAAGACAAGCACGTGCCTCTTGCTGCTTACTCCTTGCTTCTTCTTTAATTCATTCTAACTCTGCAAACAAATGTACACGTTGTCACAGAGGATGAAGGAGGGGATGATCTGGAGTTCTTTCATGAAGTAGTAAAATGATTTGCATTTGACATGTGACTCGGTTGTGTTCTTGGTCGTATACAGTGTGGCCTAATAAATATAAGAAGTCAAACCAAAATGGAATCCCTCTACAACATGTTCCGGTTCCCAGTTGGCATACAGGGCTTATTATCTGGACAGCCCTGCTACTACTGCTCTGCATTTCTCTGTAATTTACCTTAAACATATTTTAAAACTTTCTGTCTCCACACAGAGATCATTTCTTCACAAGATGGAGTAGCAGTTACACACTTCAAAATCAGGGTTCCTCAATAAAGAAAACAGTTCTATATAGAACCATGAACACTCAAAACAACCATTTGCATGAATAAAGGGTTCTTCAGATTAATAGAGAATGGGCTAAAGAGGGTTATCTATATAACCTTCTTGAAAAGGGTTCTATAAAGCACTGAAAATGGTTCCACTATTGTTAAGATAGAGGTTGTAACAACAGAAGAACCCTTTTTGAAGCTATAGAGAACCGTTTTTTTTTTTGTGGTTCGATACAGAACCATTTTCTTTACTGGAGAACTTTGATTTTAAGTGTGTAGCTTGTAATCACAATAACAGAAAAGCCCCTTTTGAAAAAGGTTATCTATAGAACCATCTACAGCCCATTCTCAATCAATCTGAAGAACCCTGGAAAAACCCTCATTTGTAAATGTGTACTTTCTGACTCCTGTAAAAGAGTCACTGCCGCTTCTTTTAAGGTGGAACAGAATGTTGAGAAATTCAGGACTTTGGACTCGCCACCACCAGCAGCACCACCACCACCTCCCTCACCAGCTGCAACCTCACCACCACCACTACCACCCTCACCAGCTGCACCTTCACCATCACCACCACCGTCACCAGCAGCAACCTCACCACCACCCTCACCAGCAGCACCCTCACCACCACCACCACCAGTACCCTCACCACCACTACCACCCTCACCTTCACCCTCACCAGTAGCAGCAGCCGCAGCAGCAGTCAGCTGGAGAAAATACAAGAGAAAGCAGAAAAAATAAGGGTCCCTCATATCTTCACCGTGTTTGTGACCGTGAGGCTGAAACCGAAAGTGAAATCTCCTTATCGTCTGTGCCTTTTGTTCAGTCCAGTCTCTGGCGAACGGAACCAGAAGTGGAGATAATCTGGATACTGAAGCCCTGAAGCTTAAAAACAATCTTCATTCACTTCGTTCCAAAAAGCCACGTGATCCAGGAAACTTCGCACTGTGCAGAACCACGTGACTGCTTTATAAAATATATTTTTATTCATTGATTTTTACTGCATTATAAACTTTTTAAATTAATAATATCATTAATTCGTTTATTGTTTACTACTTTATGAACTTAAAAATTTATTCATTTAATTTTACTGCTTTATAAACTAGCCAACCAGCACACAAATATGTTAGAAGCCTTACAATGAAAGAATATATGTATATGTATGTATATATATATGTGTGAGCAAAGAAAGGGAGCAAACTGCCCCTCCCTTTTCATTTTCCTCTATGACCTAATATCTGGGTCTGTGACATCATCAACCCCACCCCTTCAGGCTGATCAGTCAGAGTCTGCATGCTGGTTGAGCATGTACATGTGGACAGATCAGTAAACATTCACTGGAAGCTCCTTTTACATTTAAACTGGGATTCATTCAGTTGCAAACAAGTGAATTTTAGCTGATGATGTGTATTATGTTAATAGGTTACTCAGATAGTGAGAAAAGATATTTTTTTACACAAAAATCTGTTTCAAAGATGCATATTGTTTTGTTGGCATTTAATAAACTCAGTAATAATTCACATTAAAAGGCTTTACCAGATATCTAGTGCTAGCTCCCATGTATTGAATAAAATGATTGTATCTGTGTCCACAACTGTGCCCTATTCACTCTTCACTATATATGAAGATCCAGATCACTACACAGAGCACTGTTAAAGGGGGCAAAATTAAATATGTGTGACAGCAAATGGCATCGATCTTCCTCGGAGAAGCTGTGCAAGAATCTTCAAACCAAAAAACACAATACATTATGGATATTTAATCTCTGATTACAGTGCATTGTGCGATTGTTACAGTTTCTGTCTTTGTCAGGACTGTGTAAATGCAGTTCCATGCACAGTCCTTTATTCTGGTTGCTGCTAAGATTAGTTAACTTAATTATGATTAGATTAAAATTAGCCAATTTACCAATGAATATAATGAATGTTTTAGGAAGTTTAGTCTGGAATGTTCTGAAAATGTGTGATGCAATAATGTTTCACAATGTTATCTCTCACAACATTCTCAGTTAGACAAAAAATAGCTTACAGGAAACAGTTGCAGTAACTTTCCCAAAACTAAACATACAGAAATTAACAACATTGCTTGCATTACGAACATTCAGAAAACTCTTGAGCTGGGATGCTGGTTGACAAACATGACCAGCAGGATCAAGCCTGACCAAAATCAAATGCTTATACATACTGGTCAAGAGCAGATTAACCAGTTGATTTACCCGCATAATATATGTTTTCACCTAGATTACCAGCTTTTCAACCCCACTGACCATCAAAGACCAGCTTATACCAGTTACTAGCTTATACCAGCTAACAACAAAAGGTGGTCTTCAGCTGGATTTTTATGGCAATCAATACTTTCTGCTCTTACAAAAATGTAGATTTTGCCCTTTGTCCCTGCATACATGGAAGAAAAAGATTGTAGTTTTATTTCAATACAGATTAATGCCTCTTTCCTGGACAATAGGCCTTGTTTACTAAAAGGAGACTCTCCATTAAAAGGAAGCAGATTCAGTGTCAGACAGATGAACCTGAAATCTGTAGGAAAGCACAAAAACAAGAGACAAGAAGTTTATTAAAAACAAAAACAATTAAATGTAAAATTGCTCCCTGGCTGCCAAGTTAATTGTTCTCACAGCCTTAATCAGTGTGAGTGTATGTTCACTGCCAAACATGGGTTAAATGCAAGTTAGCTAATCTACCCACATGTGTTGTAAATATAATTGTTGTTGGGATTTATTGGGGATGTTTTCCAAACAATTTAATCCAGACTGGAAATTGAAAAACAAAAAACAAAAAAGTCGCCTTCCTAACTCTGTGGATAATAGAAATTTCAAAATTAAAATTGCTAGGCATATTGTGTATTATACTGTAGCCATAAAAATTATACAGAATAAAAGACTATATTCTATACATAATACTAATACTTTAAATTAATAAACTTTAGCAGTTGCCAACTGTAGTAACAGTTGTTAAGCTATGATTTGATAGTTGGTATTTAAGAGGAGGATATGTTGTAGCCAAAGGTCAAATTCACTCAAATCACAGCTTGTTTCAATGTTGCACAACAATTTCATAAATTAAACCCGGATCATCTGTCAGGTTAAGCCCTTAAATTTGTGCTGATGAATACAGGCCACTGCTGATGTACTGCTAAATTCAACATTTCACAAAACATTCAAACGCATGTTGACAAAGACATTTTCTAAATTCCATACAGTTATGAAGGTTTACTCACTTTTAGTTCTACAGAGCCACTTGACCACAAGCCCAGTTCCAATGAAGGCAATGCAGGTAAGCGATGCCCAAATCCTGAGCCTGATGCATGATGTTGTAACTATGCAAAAGAATTAACAGTTTAAAAACTGATTAAGGGAATGATTTTAAGCACCAGAGAAACATAATTAAGGAAATATTTGACTGATCTTCAATTAATCAAAAAGTACAGAATGCATGGACATTGATGAATTAATGCATTGATTAATCCATCTTTATCTACATTAAAAACATATTGTGCTACAAATCATGAAACCATTACAGTTTACTTATTGTATATAATATCATACCCCACGTTTTGGTGATACATCCTGGTATGCTGCTGTGATGCACGTGTGTTTCTCTGGGTTCGTCTGGGGTTTAATCACACTTCTTCTGTCTGATAAGTGCCATCCCCGTTAGTAAGCACATCTGCAATCTCTCCATCCACAGGCTGTAACCCTGCTCCAATCCACTCCACCTGCACTTCCCTGGGGTAGAACCCAGTCACGTGACAGGTGAGGAGAGAAGAGTCGGTTTTAATCCTCTCATAAAGATGGACTTCTGGAACGGAATAACAAAAGAAAACAATTCCATCTTACTATTTGAAAAGACAATGTGACAACAACAATGAAAAACATTTCCTGGGTAGTGCAACCATCTAATTATCTAGACCTATTGTGGTGTCCAGGAGATAATACTATATAGCTTAAGAGGACTAGATGAATCCTACTGTGGTGGTTCAACAAATAAACAAAATAAACATGCACAGGTTCCCTTAGAGTACTGGAACAGCAAAGATAAATGTTTGCACTTTTATGCATATCCTACCTTTTTTCTTGTTGACTTTGTGAGTGTTCTGTAGAAGGACACCACAGTTTCAAGAAAGACTGAATTTGCCTCCCTTTGCCTTTTGCACACAACTGCTTGTGGAAAAGGTGTTATGTATGTCTCTCTCTCAATATCCAAACTAAGGAAGTGCTTCCCTCTGAATGCATGTGTAAATGATGCCTTGTGAGTCCCATTTGGATAGATGTCACAGTGACTGTAGCCTTGGAAGATGTTAATATCTGAAGAAGAGCCTGTACATTAATGAAGAAGAAAACAAACTGTTTACTTTGCTGAACAGCCTGCAAGGTTCTATAAGGGCTGTAATATATCCCTCCTGTCATGTTCACCTCCTGCCCCTTACTTTAGTGTTCCAAATCAAAATTGACCGGTCTGTTTTAACTGCTCTTTATTTAGCACAAAACCCATTTTTTCACCACCAAATTTTTATTCAACATTTTTTAGTTGTGAACAATATGTCTTAAAGTAGTGTTTAACATAAATGTATAGAATAAGACATAAAATAACTGCAGTGAAAATACAAATAGGCATTGAAAATGTATTACATGTGATGAACATGTAATGTAAAAAATAAACTGAAAACCAAAGAACACACTCAACATGAAGTGTGTGTGTGTGTGTGTGTGTGTGTGTGTGTGTGTGTGTGTGTGTGTGTGTGTGTGTGTGTGTGTGTGAATTCATGCACGAGTGGCATGTGACTCTCAGGATTGTTTTGTTGTCTCTAGGGGCACAGAGCTCACAGCGCTTCCTTTTCTGCCCATGTCCTTTTTGGGGAGAGCAGCCAGGGCAGCAGCTGGGGCTGGAGCTTGTACACTCCTAAACAGACTGGCAGAGGCTGGTGTGCGGTGTGCAGGAATGTGCTGGCACCGTTGAATAAGAGGAGTCACCAAAGCATTTCCCAGGTCTGGAAACCTATCCCAAATTTTCCTAATGGCAGCCCGTTTGTCATTGCACCAGCAAATCTCTGTTATCAAATTGAATAATTCTTGAAAGTACATGAAACTGTTTTAAGGCCATCATTGCCCAGAATATAGGCCTTCCAGACTCTGCATCCCACAGATTGTTTGTAGTCTCATTGTTTGAGCGATATACTCCTAAAAATCAACAGACTTATGTTGGCTTGGAGGTCTGTAGGGTCCATTTCTCTCCAGGTGTCCCCAAACACATTCTTCCCCTCCAGGTCTGTCATCTCCAGTATAATTCCCTCAATGGACTCTGGTAAAACGAGTTGGAGGCTGGACTTGATGTCATCCAGATGAGATGTCACATACCTTGTTGGCCCTGCCATCATCTTTATGTTTTCCACTCCACAGTAAATGTCCACTCTTGGACTGGAATGTCTCCTCAGGTGCCTGTTGTTCAGGTGCCTCTCCCTCTCCATCTGTTGACTGGGAGGGTTGGCACATAAGTGCAGGAAAGAGATTAAAAATTTGCGGTTCAGTCTGAAATGTGTCTGTGATGGTGTGTATGGGGATGTTTTCTGTCTGATGGATGAATATAGTCTGGATACCCATTCATTTCCTATGGTGGTCACTTTTGACCGGGAACACCACAGGTGTAACAAGGTTGATTAAAAACTCAAAATTCAATGAAAAAGGTGATCATCACTTTTGTTCAAGTGCATAGGAGGATATCATAAGGCCTTGAGGCAATCAGATGTAAAACATAATATTTGAGTGCTTTAAATTGTAAATCAGTCAGGATATGAAGGCAGTATACCAGAGTGTGTCCTTGTCAGCAGCAGACAGTACAAGTTAGAGCTGGGCAGATAAAAAAAATCATATCCTGAAATATATTTAACTGAATGATGATACACAATATAAAATATGATGTGAAAAATGCAACCTGAAAAAAGTTGGAAACCCATGAAGTTTGTCTTTGTCTTTTATTTTTGACTGTAGTTAAACATAGTGTGTATGAAGAAGAAATGAAGCGCAAAGTTTAATAAGTCATCTTCAAGCCAGAGCTGTCTTTCCCCACTACATGGTGTGTTTGTACTACAACCATTCATATCTAATATCAAGCAGCGGTAATTAATTAATTAATAATTTAATAATGTCACTGTAACAGTTACTAAAGTCATTAGATCGGATTTTGTTTTCCGCGTACGTTTCAAAGTGACTAGAAACATGACTTTTCTAAAACATGCCACTGAAGGGTTGGTTTGGATACTGTTATACTGTGGAACAGAATAAACTAATAAAAACCAATATTAAAGACACACTGAAGCCTCTGACTTCAATCAATGTGGGTAACAATTCAGGGAGGCTCCAGTTGGGGGCGACATCACTGTTCTGAGGCACATTTCCTTTAGAAGAGTGGCTGGGGCGCATGCGCAGTGTTTCACAAGTCTCTTCGGGAGAGCACGTGGAGGGAGCAGAGCACATACTGGCTCTTTAACCTAAAATGATATAGAATAGGCTTATTTGTGTGGTTATGTTCTTCTGTTTATAGTGTGGGCCTTTAAGCTGGTTGCTATGGGTAGGTTTTGTTATGGGTGTAAGCCACCTTGAGGAAGTTCAGACTGTTAAATCCGATTTTTAATCATCTCACATCCAGACATGTTCTGGTGAAGGACCTGCTTGGTGAGAAAGGTGAGTGATTTACAATATTACAGATATAATAAGATAAGAATCGACAATTTCTCCAGTTATTTTTATTGATTTGACAGTAATGAGTGTTTCACCTCTGTGTTTAATTTGTATTGCTGCCATGAGCTAATGATGTTCCTTTTTCTGGTCAGTTTCTTTAAAGGTAACCAGGCTGATGGACAGAAATTTCTGTGGCGTGAAATCAGAGTTAAAGTGCAAAAAATCCATGTATGTAAACCAAGCTGCATTTTAAATCGAGTGCCACTCATTTGTATCTGTATAAATATGAGGTGAATAATGGAGATTATTGTTCCATAAACACACAAACAGAAGTGGATCCTGTCTGTCCAAGCTCTGTAGGTTTTGACTAAAGAGTATCACCCAGGTGAAATAAATGTGTGTGTGCAGGCTGCCTAGCAAGGCTGGGTCTAATAACATGACCCTGTTCTTTCCTGAATGTCTGCTAGAGAGACTTTGGGGTGGTTTGAGGCCTTTTCTGTTGTTACTACAGTGAGGTTAAAGAAACCTCAGACATGCTGTTCATATGTAGGAAAACTATACGAGTATGTTTTTCAGTGTTTAATTGGGCATTGTGTCTTCTTTAGGTCCTGGAATGCTGGAGTGGTCAGATCATCCTCATTGAACTCACTGCAAGCTCTGAAGGTTTTTTTTAGTCAATTTATATATATAATTTATATATTTTTTTCAATCAGTATTTCATTGAAATCTCTGCAGGTCTGTTTACAACTTATTTGCTGTTTTATGTATCAGCAAATAACATTTTTTTAAATGCACATTTTAGCTGAAAGTAGCTTATAAGCAATCTGATCTTGAATAGAAAAATGCAGTGATCACCATGCTCAGTTAGGAGTAAATCAACAGTTGATAACTTGTTTTATTATTCCTTATTGTTTATGAAAACTACAGAAAGATTTTCATGTGAAAGTCATATAGAAGGACAAGATATGAGATGATATTTTTCATCAAGTTTTAACTTTTTGAATGTTCTTTCATTATTTTTTTTTAAAGACTGATTTAAAAGGCACTGCTTATTAGCTCTGTTTTTGTTTCAGGTTCTTGGAATGTTCTGAATGCCACAATTAGTTTCAGTTGTCTCATAATAGAATTAGTAGACATGACTTATTGTCGCTTGTGAAGTTTGAAAAAGATCTGTGCAGGCTGCCTAGCAAGGCTGGGTCTAATAACATGACCCTGTTCTTTCCTGAATGTCTGCTAGAGAGACTTTGGGGTGGTTTGAGGCCTTTTCTGTTGTTACTACAGTGAGGTTAAAGAAACCTCAGACATGCTGTTCATATGTAGGAAAACTATACAAGTATGTGTTTCAATGTTTAATTGGGCATTGTCTTTAGGTCCTGGAATGCTGGAGTGGTCAGATCATCCTCATCGAAGGCACTGCAAGCTCTGAAGGTTTTTTTAGTCAATTTATATATATAATTTATATATTTTTTCAATTAGTATTTCATTGAAATCTCTGTAGGTCTGTTTACAACATATTTGCTGTTTTATGTATCTAACAGCTATAAGAAATTTTTAAATGCACATTTTAGCTGAAAGTAGCTTATAAGCAATCTGATCTTGAATAGAACAATGCAGTGATCACCATGCTCAGTTAGGAGTAAATCAGCAGTTGATAACTTGTTTTATTATTCCTTATTGTTTATGAAAACTACAGAAAGATTTTCATTATTTGTATTTTTTAAAAGGCACTGCTTATTAGCTCTGTTTTTGTTTCAGGTTCTTGGAATGTTCTGAATGCCACATTTAATTTCAGTTGTGACAGAATTAGTAGACATGGCTTATTGTCGCTTGTGAAGTTTGAAAAAAAATCTGTGCAGGCTGCCTAGCAAGGCTGGGTCTAATAACATGACCCTGTTCTTTCCTGAATGTCTGCTAGAGAGAAACTGAGGTTGTTTGAAGCCTTAACTGTTGTCTATATACTAAGGCTATAGAAACTTCAGACATGTTTGTGTACATAAGCCATCTATGAGCAGTTTGCTTAATTGAGAATTGAGAATTTTGCTTAATTTTTGTCTCCTTTTTTCAGAAATGGACTCCTTGGGAGCATCAGACCCTGATTACAGGTTTGAGAGTAAGCATTGGTGTTCTTTTCTTCATCATGTTTAAATATATGAATTGCAGTGTTGCTTTAATGTAAATTAGTGTATCTTATGTAGAATTAACCTTTGACCTTGGAAGCACTAGTAAACTTTTTGATAAGATTATTGTGAACCTGTGAACATGCATTTTGTGCAGGCTGTTCAGCAAGGCTCAGTCTGCTGTGACTCAGTCCTTTCCTGTGTGTCTGCTAGAGATGTTGAGGCCTGACTGTGTCTCACCACTTCAAGGTTATAGAAACCTCACACACAGGCACTCAATCTGGCAATATGACCATCATATTTAAGAACAATAGTTTTCAGTCATGCACATTTCTGTGTTGTTTAACAGGAGACCTGTGACCAAACTGTTGGATCTGCAACTCCATGCCTTCATCTCTGAATGCTTTCTAACATATTGAACAAGTTTATAAAAATGGCTGAAGCTGTATCCTAGTTGTAGTATAATGTACCCCTGTTATGATCATGCTAAAACCTCTTTCCTCATTGTCACTGATGCTTTTGTTTGTTAATAGTTGAGATTCTTTGTTTCAGTGTCTGACACTTGGTGAATAAAATTCACTTAGGCTTTGTTGGCTTCTTTATTTAAGAGTGAATTGAGTTCTGAGCTCTTTTGTTTGATATTTTGGTTTTCTTGTGAGTCTTGATTGTAAAAAGTATGGTCTTTAAAAATAAAGAAATAAGAACTGTTTTGGTTAAATTTGCTTTTAATGAATGTAAATGAGAACCTTTTAAAATATTTTAAGAACCTTTTTAGTTTTCCTTTATCAAGTATTAAAAGGGTCTTTTTTTCTTCTAAAATTGGATGTTATAGGAATTACAACAGTTCTGGTCTGTTTAGAGTCATAGAGCTAATGCAAGGAAAGTGGCGCTGTTTTAACCAAAGGAAAGGGAAAAAGGCTATAAATACACGTTACAGTCACACCTACCTAATAATATAGAAGAAACTGCATTAAATCCAGACTGCCTAATGAAGGAAATGGAATGCGTTGTCAAATAACCGAAAAATCGAACAACTGGTACACGTGTGTGGTAGTATAAACTGGTTACAGTACAATGACTTGTAAATACAGTAGTTTTGACAAGATATAATGTACATTAACGTATTTTTATATAAAATATATGCACAGCTGATCTAATACAACCATTTTATTAAATACTAAACTAATATCTTGTGACTAATTCTAAACAAAATGTCATTTTACCATTAAACATCGGAGAAACAATGCTGTCAAACAGTGAGTGAAATTAAAGTACAGATATTGTAATATGTTAATGTAGATACTGTAATAGTGTACAAAAATTTACACATTGTAATATAGTACATGTACCTATATTGTTACAGGTTATATATAGTTATATAGTGTAGCATACATACTGTAATAAAATCAGTGTAAATAATGTAGATATTGTACTAAAAACTTTGTAAATAACATACTGTAGTAAATAGTGTAAAATATTGTAATAAATGCACTAATGTAGATGTAATAAATACTGTAAATAATCTAGATGTAATTAATACACTGTAAATAATGTAGATATGTAATACACTTAATGTAGATGTAATAAATACACTATAAATTATGTAGATATTGTAGTAAATACACTAAATCATGTAGGTGTAATAAATACACTATAAATCTAGATATTGTAGTAAATAGTGTAAATAATGAATATAATGTAATAAATACACTGTAAATAATTTAGATATTGTAGTAAATACACTAAATCGTGTAGGTGTAATAAATACACTATAAATCTAGATATTGTAGTAAATAGTGTAAATAA
Source organism: Acestrorhynchus altus (assembly GCA_034509495.1). Taxonomy (NCBI): domain Eukaryota; kingdom Metazoa; phylum Chordata; class Actinopteri; order Characiformes; family Acestrorhynchidae; genus Acestrorhynchus; species Acestrorhynchus altus. Next base: position 18,229,014 of record CM067505.1, read on the forward strand.
TGAATATAATGTAATAAATACACTGTAAATAATGTAGATATTGTAGTAAATACAGGTGGAAAAGCTTTATTGCACAGCAGTGAAGTGATTTTCCCAGTCTGCGAGCTGAGGACGTTTTCTGAGTGAAGAGTAAAGCACGTCTGTAAGTCTCTCTGGAGTTAAAGTTGTCTGCTGAACGCCATAAATGTAACGAAGTTCAATTGTGTTGTATATACAGGCAGTAAATCCCGTTTGTACGGAGAGGAAACAGCGGACGTTTGGTGAAGGAGGAGGCGAGTGGCGGTCTCCATACTTTACTTTCAGTTTAAGAAGCGAAACTGAAGTTTAGCTGCTGTAGCTTCGCCGTCTCTCCTCCTCAGACCCAGATCTTTATTACAGACAGACGAAGGTAAGACTGGTCATCAGCTTTTATAACATTACTGGTTTTAGTGGGCACCATTTCTCCTGACTGTTGTGTGGGGGGTTTCTAACCGACTCTGCGAGATCTAGTTGGAGGTCGTCTCTCAGCAGCAGTCTGTTCACCACACCAGCTCTGAATAAACACTCTGAACTTCAGGGTCGTTGTTACTAATTTAGCAGCCTTTCAGTCGAGTCTCCTGACTGACCACGCTGGAAGAGCAGCTGAGAGAAGATGAGCACGAGTGTGGAGTTCAGGTGTTCATAAGACCACTAACAAGAAGTACTAAGACCAGTAACAAACTGGAAAACTAGATAGATTCTTAGGCAGCATTTCACAGCTCTTGTTTACTCCTGCTTTTAAATGCACCCACCACTAGGAGGCGCACATGAAAAAAGTCATGGAACTGTCTGCTGGTATCCCTGGATTATGCTGCGTTTTCCAGGTAGTTTTCCAAAGATTCCACACCATATAAAAATCATTTCTTGAAAACAAACAACAAGATCCCAAACTGAATTGGATGCCTTTCATGCAATGCTCCCATTAGCTCTGAGAAGCAGACAGACATTTCACCTACTGACTGTTTTAATTGGTTATTTTCTTAAAAAATGCATTTGTTCTGCCTAGGAGGTAGAGCTGCCCTAAGAACCATCTTAAGCACAAGCTTTCATTAGTCCTGTATAATTGGATGTGCACTCCAATCAATTGGATGATTGGAGTGCAGAACATTTTGTCACTGGACTAATTATGGGACAGTGCTTGAATAGCAGTTTTAAGAATGTGCCACTACTGATGTCTATTTTGTAAATATCACAATATCTATTGTATATCGTGAAAATGTCTAAATGTAATGATATAGTATTTTTCACCATATTGCCCACCTCCAGGTTTAACAGTAAAACAGAAACTAAATTTAGATAAAAAGCATAATTACACAACAGGAATCATCAATTCACAACATGTGTAGAACAGGGTAAATAAAACTGTCTAGTAAAACAACACCTGTGATCACTGTAATTTCCTTTTGTTTAGTAGTACTGATGTCAGAATGAAGCACATGGTTATTAAAGTGTGTGGAATTCCGGATGTTGTCCTTGAAGATGAGCGAATGGTCGACCAGCTGAAGATACACTTCCAGAAGCGCAGCAACAATGGGGCAGATGTTCTAACAGTACTTTATCCCACCTCTTTCCCAGGCCAGGCCTACGTTGTCTTTGAATCAGAAGAAGGTAAGATAATTCTAAAGGGTGTAGTAGTACATTAATTACGAATTACATTGATTTTAAAAGCCGTTTAGTTGCCTAACATTTAACTTAATGTGATTTGCTTCCTTTTTGCAGAGCCTAATAAATATTTATAATCCACATATTTCAGGGGTAATGTGTTTTGAAAAGTGAAACAAGATTTGTGATTTTATGTCTAGAGATATTATTAAATATATAGAAATCATAACTGGTGACCAATTACATAAATATCTTTTTTATCACAAACCATAATAATTTGCTGTAATTTAGCCTAATATTTACTTTGGGTTATTTCCAGTTCAGTCTAAGAGAGTAAAATATCAAACTATTGATTACTTCCTTGTTTTTTTCCCCTTGTTACTCTGTGTTAGTTCCAGGACTCTTGCAGTGGAATCATATATTGGAAGTGGACAGTAGATTTTATCAGATTCGTGTCCAGAGAGCTCATCAGTCTGAGGTAAAGACATTGAAAATTTGAGACACGTGTGATTAACAGGCACAAAACCTCTACATATAAATTAAATAATTTTTCCTAAGCTTAAACAATAAAACTCTAAACAAGGCTCAACCAAATGGCTGTTCATAATTAACTGTCAGTATTTCCACCACCAGGCAATAGAAACATCCAAATGACTGCAGTAAAACAACATGGGTTCTAGAGCAAACAGGATAAGCTTAAAACATAAATATACATAAGGTACAGTTTATGTACAAACTATGGTTCTTAAATGAGTATTTCATTAATCAAGAAAGAAAGTTATCCAACAACAACTGGCCTTGTATTAATACGAAATTTGCATAATTCATTGCATTTTGTCCAATAACATTGTGAGTATTGTGACTAGAAGCTGAGGGCAGATAATGACAGATGTGCATAATTAAGCTTGGCACTTAAGGTCTCAAAATTGTAGCACACTATGTTGTGATCAACAGAAAACGCTGCAAACATTAGGATGAGACTTATTAAACTGTCAGTATGGACAGAGTTTCAGATGCATTTTTAGAGCTCTTATTTCCAGCCATTATTTTAAAAAGGAGACTGAATCTTCACAGTGTCCAGTCTCCCAAAATGTATCTTAAGAGTTCAGTAACAGCTCATCTAGGAATTCACAAAAAAGTCCAGGTGAAGAGGAACTGCAGACGAAACAACAGCTAGAGGAACGTAAGGACTTATTTCACTTTCACCAACAAACACTTTAACCCTTGTAACCCTCTAAGCCATTTAAAATCCTGAACTATGAATTCTGCTCTCTATTAGAAAATCCTGCATGAGAATGTCTGTCCATCAGTTTGTGGTCTGAAACTGAAGCACAGTCTATGCAGCAGGCCTATTAAGAGATGCACTGCTGACAAAGATTTGCAAATGTACACACATTGCCTTGTAGAATATGACTCTCTGGAGTAGATAAACATAAACCTATTGGCACCATGCCTAATGTCAGACATGGACTACAGGCCTATAACCCCCCAGCATTGAGCTGTGGAGCAGTAGAACTGTGTTCTATGGAATTATGGTGCCCCATCCAATATTTTTGGGATGGGTTGGGGATGAGGTGAGGCAGTGATCATCCAACATCCTGAACTCACTTATGATCGTGTCACTGACAGTCAAATCCACACATCAGTGTTTCAAAAGGTAGTACAAAGTCTCTTATTGACAATGAAGACCGTTGTTCCAACAAAAGCAGGGCAAACAGATTTTTTGGAAAAAAATGTAATATGTATTAGGGTTGTCTATTTATTAAGTTAATGTGATTTGCAGTTGATTTGACAAATTTTGGTCACTCCTCTGTTTAAATTGTTGTTGAATGTGAGTTTATGTGCTGTTTCAGGTGAACATGGCTGTGGAAACCAAACTAAATTTAAGAATGTTCTCAAAGCCACAAGATGTCCGGTTGCTTATAGAGTCAAATGGCTTTGAGGTAGGAGAAATCAGCCCAGACATTCTCCATTTAAAGGGATCCTTTCTCAGTCTGAAGCTTTTACGAAAACAACTGACAGAGCTCCAGGTCAAAGATGTCCCATCCCAATGCAAATTTCCTTCAGCCCTTTCCAATGGATATTCTGAATCTGCCTCCCAAATGAAGACTAATCATTTGGAGCCCAAAGTTACCATCAATGCTTCATCAAACCACGATTACGTGCTTAGCAATGGAGTGTATGCTGGTAGCCGGAGGCCCTTGGTCGATGATGCATCAGCATTGTTAGGTGTTCCTCCTGCCAGTCTCAGTGTACCACAGTCGGTATCTCCTATTTATAGAGATCCAGAATCGGTTGTGTCCCCAAGGAGTCTTACCAACTACAGTGATTATATTTTTCATAGTAGACGTTCATCCTTCAGCCAAAGAGAAGCAAGTTTCTTGGTGGATAAAGATGTGCTAGACTATGCACGCATCTATGACAAAGACCTTTACAAAGAGATTGAAATAGACTGCGAGATGAGGCTAAAAGATCAGGAAGATATAACAACAGTCACATTTTTGGGAAAAAACTGTGAGAAAGCCAAATTAAAACTTCAGTCCCTCATTAACCACATTGAGCCTCTTTTGCGCACCCAAGAAATATACTTGAAAGATTACGATATTAACCAACAACTGAAAATTCATGAGAGAATACGGCTCTGTAAAGGCCTGGGTGTTCTAATTAAGGAGGATTACAATACTGTAAAGCTGGTCGGATTCTCTAAAAAAAGCTTTGAAGTGAAGCAAATGCTTCTAGGAAACATTGATGACTCTTCTGTCCCTAGTCAAAGGGGTAGAACACTAGAGAGGAATTCAAAACAAAGAAGTTCCTCACTTCCAAGACAATATAAGCTCAGTAAGGAACACTGGGAAATTGACAGTGGACATAACCCTGAGCGTAAATATCGAACAGAAGCAGCAAAGGAATACTCTCCTTCAAACAATCGAGAGAAAATGAAGTCAAGAGGAGTTGCACCGGTACATCAGGGACGTGCAAATGAGCAGCAGTCCAGGAAACGCAGCAGCTCAGAATCTAGAGACAAAACTATAGAAACCAAGGCAAAGCCAAAACAACCTGATGAGGTGCTGTCACCACTTAGTGATGGAGAAAAGAAGCACACGCACACTAATGTTCCTTTTATTAAATCACGAATTGGAATAGACGTGTCAAAATTAAAAATGAAGTCGTGGAAAAATAAATGATAACAGGAATAATGCTGCTATAAGCAAATTCTGTTTCCTTGATGAGGGATGATTGCCAACTATTCTGTATTTGTGATAATCAATAATCACATATTGTTTTTGGAATTCATGGTTGGTTTACAGTTACAGTGTTTATAACATGTATTTCATCAAATAATTTAGCATAATTAAGAGGATCTCTCTGTATTCCGTATATAATGAACTGTACATTTGTGATAAAAAAAATCTGTACAAATTGTATTAAAGACTTTTTCAAGAATACATAAACTTAACAGTATGGTGATACAAATGTTAATATTTTTTTTCTGTGGCAATTGTGTGAGCTTTCTCTGTAACTGTTAATCAGTGTAGCTTCATACAGTGTATATACATGTCTGCACCCCTCTGTTAAAATGGCAGCTTTTTGTAATGTAAATAATTGAGAGCAAGATGAACCATTTTTTGAATCAACTTTTTTCCAATTTTTAATGTAACCTGTTATATTTAGTTGAAATACAAATTGTTTAGGGGTAAAAAAAAAGAAAATCTAAAAGAATAAAAGAAAAGTCCCAACAAAAACAAAAGTAACTAATAAAAAAACTAATAAAATGGTTGTATTAAATGTGTAGTCTTGCAACTAAAGCAATGGCCCATGAAATTCTTACAAAGTATCAATGGGAACTCATTGTTAAAAGGTATCAGTCAGGAAAATGCTCCAAAAAATAAGCTAAATATGTCTGCTGTATGGGGAGCTACAACTGCAGCAACATAATTTAAAACCAGAGACTGTATTGGAATCTAAATCTAAATTAATCCACAATATGTGAAGTCCATTGTGATGTTTCAGCAATCTATGGTGATTTAAGAACTATGGTTATCAACCGTTTTCATCTCAGGGCCCATCTATTTATAACTAAAAAGCACAACGACCCACAAGAAAACTACTTTTTATGTAAATTGTTTTTGGCTGTTTATGTCATTTTCTGACAATGAAAATGTGAGAATTAGGGCTCTAGAGAATTAGACCAAATGGCAAAATGATTTGCTGGCCAAATTATTACTGCAATATTGAAAATATTATAATTTTAGGCACTGGATTTCAGTTTTTTTTAATGAGTGATAAGCCATACAGGTCACACACATTTTCTCTTTATGCCATCAGCTTTACATTCACATTAACAGTCAAAATGGGGGGGGGTGATCTTAGTGCTTTTGAGTGTGGCGTGACTGGTGTCAGGCAAGCTATATTAAGTTCACAGAACTGCTGCTTTTTGGATTTTCAGTCTCTAGAGCTTATTCAGATGTGTAATTAAAAAAAGGTTCAAACAAGGTTCAACAAATTCACTGTTACTTATACAGTTCTTGGTACAAGTATATACTACACCAATTAGAGAAAGATTAACCTTGTTTAAAAACACATATCTTGTTCCCCTGGAGATATTTGTATTGGACTTTCTTATTCAATGTAATGCTGTTATTTGCGTTCAAGTAGTTGATGAAAACAAGGAATACAGGCATGACCAGTTGGACAAATGAAAAAAATGGGAAAAAAAGAAAGATTATCACATATTGGGAGCAGCTTGCTTCATTAAAAGCTTAATTTTAACCACAGTAGCCTTGTGATTGGTGACAATGTAACAAATGCAAGTTTCCCCAAAGACCAAGCCCTCCAGGTTCATGCTGGGAGGGAGGATTATGGTAAAATACAGTATACAAACCATTTATGGGTTATCGGAAGGTTACTCTTAAGGAATACTTTGCATGTGAATATTTTCTGGCCAAAAACAAGAATTTCATGATTAGATACAAAGTAGGACTTTTGGGGAATTTTAAAGCCTGTCCATTAGGCTTGTGTGGAAAATCACTGCGCAAAATGGTTCTGAAGGCAGCTCTGAGGCAGGACAATTGCAATTGGTTCAGAAAATATCCAAAAATAACCATAGACAGAGCTTTAGAAATGTATATTTGCTCCTCAGAGCTTTATATGTGGGTGTATTGAATGAAAGTTCTGCAGTTCAAGATTTTTCAAAATAATTAAAAAAAAATATTCTCTGAGTTTTATGCTCTTTTTGTATTGAGTAGTGCTTTTACATGCAAGCATCCATTAGTGAGAACCACCACTGACCCCATCAGACTGAATACAATATTACACCCATTAAGGAACAGCATAAAACATATAAACATTTTTTGTATAAATAAAATAAAGATATTAAAAAATGTAAGATTTAAAAGAATTAAAAGATCCCAATCACAGCATAATTACATGATTTACATATGTATGTTTTGTAAAACCTGTATCACTCCAGAGCATTTAAAATCTGGCTGTTCTGTTCTCAATGTTTTCTGGAATTAATTAAGAACTGGAATTCTAAAAATCAGTTTCATAAACATATTCAGGTGGTAATTTTGTTAGCTTTTTTTCCTTCAAACTACTTTAGTGTGGCTTTTTGCTGAGTTCTTTTGGTAGATCTATTTGTCTCTCTGTCTCTGCCCTTTTTAATATAGGATCTTCCCTAATCCCTGCCAGCTTCTCCTGTGACAGCAAGACATTTTAGTTGTCCAGTGCATATGAGCTCCAAGGGTCATGGACCCAGTCAAACTGGGCAAAAGTTCATAATTTCATAATTTTGTTCAAGATGAGTTCAGATTTTGTGTTGTTTCACTACACAGAGGGAACATATCCACCCCCTGTTCCACAAAGCTGTGCAGTTTGTCAGATGTTTTCTTGTTTGTCTTGCATTTTGGCATTCAGTTTGTTGAGATGTTTAAAAATGTCAGCAAAGTATTCAAGTTCCTTGCACAGAACCGAACACAGTTGGGTTTTGCGTTTTGATCCTACTTGTAAAACCCTTGGCACTGGCAGTCATGGCAGTGGCCCCATCAGTCCAGATACTGGTACAGTTCTTCCAACTTAATCCCCCCTGCTCAACATACAGTTATCACACAATACATCTCCTCTGCAGTTGTTTTGCAAAATAAAAAATAAGCGGTATAGACAATGGATGGATGGATGGATGGATGGATGGATGGATGGATGGATGGAAAACATTCTCTCTGTTATGGTCCCTATCTAAGCGTGTCCACAGACATTTATTGATTTTGAACAGATTTTTTCTTGGCTTCAATATCTGCAGACATTTCATTGATTCATCTTTTAGTCGTACAGTCTGACAGTGGGATCTCAGCAAATTTTTATTTGGATTGTGGGCCTTTTACCATTTTACTAACAATAGCTGCATGCATTAGTTAAATACAAATACAAATGCTGATGTTTCAGGTGGCTAATTATGTGCATTTTCACAATAGGGGACCTTTTTTTCTGAATTCACAAAATTAATTTAAATTGTTTTCATATCAATTCAGCTGTTTCAAAATATTTTGACTGCATCCTGGCTGTGAAAGGCTGGTCTAACCCATTGTACCACACTTTTGTAATTTAGCACTAAAGGTATTCTGACCCAGAGGTGACTTAATTACCACAGGCTAATTATGTCCATCAGCTGAGCTGAGCAGTATCGGAACAACTTACTCCACATCCGCTTCTTCCACACATGACACACTGGCCCATTTCCTGTCTACTCTGTGTGTTTTAGTATCAACTGAAACTGTGTTTAACTCAGCTTGAGACCGTTATTGCAGTTCCTCCTGTAATGGTGAAGATCAGATGTGGATAAAGGAACCTGGCAACAGCTAGGCTTGAGCATCAAAACAATAAAGGTCAGAGTGGGAAGTTCCACTTTTCTGTGATGAGGTTTCCCATGGCCTGCCCATGTCTGGTTGCCTGGGTGCTGAGGGCAAATTACAGCAGGAAATGCCATGTTCCTTCCCAACAGATAACATTCCAGTGTAACCTCACATCTCCTCTAACACACACACACACACACACACAAACACAGAACAGCAGCAATAAATATGATCATGTAATGCTGTCTTGGCAAACAACAATGTAATATTATTGTATATCCATTTTTAATAAATTTGAAACTAGAGAAAATTGGAAAGAACAGCTGACATGATTTTATTTGTCTTTGACTAATAATGATAGTACTTATAAGCTAGTATTCTTTATATGTGTAAAGCAACATCTCATGAAAAAAATGAAATTAATGAAATTAAATAAATAAATGAATAAATAATGAAAATTAATAAAATAAACTTTTATTTTATTTATATATGTTTTTTCCCCTGAAGCTCATTTATGACAGTGTTACAGATGTTTGTAAAAAAAAAAAGCAGTCTTACCTCTATTCTATCCTTTAGAATTAAACATGCTGTTACTGTGCATTTAAGACTGCTAACAATACATTAAAAAAGAGCTGGTTTTGCAGCTTAGTTTACATATATGGATTGTGTGAATTGTGAATTGTTTAACATATAATTATTATTGTCATATTAAACACAATATGTGCCATTTAACCTATTCTATTTTGAAAGAAACTAAATGATCTACCTGAAGTGAAAGATTCTGGTTCTGTTCTTATCATCTTATAGTACTCTTACAAAACCTCATAATGAAATGTTTTTGATATGATCACTGATACACACCAAAAAAGAAAATGAGGTATATTTGGACTGGATTAAATGTCCATGGTTTCTGGAGTAATTCTCATTTTCGTAGGGGTTTATGACATATCTGCACTGTGCATTGCTGTGAATAAAAACAAACAAAAAAATCAAAACAAAATAAAAAAATCATACTATGAACCACTAAAACATAACAGCACAAAATGTGCTAAAAGAAGAGCTAACACTTGTAGAAGTGATTTCCCAAGACATTACATGTGAATTTAATGAAGTTGCATGCTGACTCATGCAATGATGCAGTTTTGTAAATGCTGTAAAGCTGTATAATGTGCTGTACTGTTTGTGACAGACTTGACATCACCAGTAGAGTAGACAGTATTTGTTACTTAGAGACCTGGAAGTAAAACTGTGGAATTTCTTCAAAGAAATATATGTAATAATGTTAATGGCCAAATGCAGCTTGCTATGCTAACTGACTAGATAGCATGGGTAGAGAGTAATAAACTCAATAGGAGTTAAAAATCAACAAACAGCAAATTCACTCAAATATACAGTCAGTGGCTAACCCTTATGACCCAAATTCCCAGTGTTTATGGGTATATAATGTCACTATCAAGAAGCTAGTGGGTAGCACCACATGGTGAAGTACTAAGACCAGGATTATTTTTTATCTAAGCAACACCATTTATACTGTATATCATGAAGGACGAATATGCAGGCAGCAAGATTAGATGATAAATCTTTATGGCTATATAACATTTACATTATGTGTAGTTCCCTCAGTTCCCTCTTCATCTTCGGACATCTCCTTTACAAAAAAAAGGGTTCTCTGATAAACCATTCAATTAAACGTGCTTCATGTAGCACAAAGTTTCTGTTATGATATCACAGAAAGAAGAGGTTTTTGCCCCATTTTTAAGAAGGCAGTTTAGCTTGAACATTCCTAAACAGTTCTTGAAATCTTGAAATGTTGAAATGTTCCTCAAACTTGGGGTTCTAAAAGGCAATTGGCTTGAACATACAATAAGTAAGTCTGAAAAGGGCACCGACTGTTTATTTCTATGGCTTTGAATCACATGGTCTTTTTGACACTTCTATTTTTGTATATATATATATATATACACACACAACCACACACACACACACTCTCATGAACAGGATGACGTGCCAGAGCTTGTAACCACAGCCCTGACTTGTTTAAGTACAGCCCCTGATGAACCAAACTTCAGTCTTCTAGACCACGCCCACCCTAGTCTTCTGTCTCCTCTACCAGCTCTGACACTACAGTTCACTTCTCTGTCTGTCTGTCTCTCTCTCTTAGTCTTTCCTGTCCTCTTCCGCTCTTCTCTCCATCTGTGGTCCTTCAGGGAGGCCGGTAAGCAAGCATGGCGGAACTGGAAGGCTTTGAGTTTGGCAAGTCAGATTTTGTGCTCCTGGATGAAGTGACCATGGAGCAGTTTCTGGACAACCTGAAGCAGAGGTAAGACTGAAAGAGGAAGAGAAGAGTATGCTCACACTGTAGGTTAACTATACAGAACTATGAAGAGCAGCTTAAGTGTTGATGCTTTGAAATAATGACTTGTGCAGTAAATACTGACTGCATATAATAATAATAAGAAAACTGTCTCTACAAAACTGGTTGAACTTCCTAGTCCACCCAGCATCTGTCAGCACAAGAACGAAGCAAGTTAGATTTTGTTCTTCTTATTTTGGGATCCAAATAAAATGATAAAGCTTTTAAAGGGAGAGGTGTCACCAGTCACAAGGCAGTCCAGGTGTTTAACCAACACAGCACAATGGAGTTAAACTCCAAAAATAGTAATTCAGGTCATTAATGTCAATGACTCAAGTGGAACTGAGTAGAAAGTAGATTACTTTCCTCATAAATATGCTTGAGTATAAGTAACCTTTTACCTTTTAGTGCTTATAAAAGTGTAAATCAGAATTGACTGAAGTACATGTTTTAGTATTAGTGTTATCAATGCATTATACTATGTATACATATAGTATGTGCCATCTATTTACATCAGGCTTTTACTAAAGCTGACCTTACCCCTATGACAGCTTACAGTGCTTTCCTATTGGCTGAGTTGAACAGATGACTTCATATAGACTTGTTTAACATCTTTACTGCTGATCTTGATCATGACGTGATTGTTAAAATGAGCTTTGACAGTTAATTTTACATTCATGTAACACTTTAGGTGGTGTCTGGCCTTAACCACTCCCAGTTTGGTTTGGATGGGGTGAAGGATATATGAGTCATTTTTCTCTGACGTTCTACTTTGTGGTTGCTTTAGCATTCTGGTGACTGGCAGTTGCGATCAATGTTGATCGATGTTTTTTCTCATTTGGATTAAGTGACACAATCAAATCACATTTAGTTCTTCTTTCTTGTTTCTCTTCTTTTGCTATTCGATGATCCTTTAGTGACGTCATGGGCTGATCAGGTGGCTTCTTCTTTAGTGGTTGTGGCTGTGCCTTTTTTTTTCATTTGTAGTTGAAGTTCAGAAACAGAGCCTTAAAAAGAGCTCTAAAAGCCAACAGGCTTTCAGTAAATGTTAAGGTTGAACACACTGTTGTCTAACACTGCAGATAGCAATATTCAGTTGAACTCTTTTCAGTTAAAGTTAAAAGTTAAAATTGACTTTGTTCTCAAACTGAAGGACAGTTGAAATAAACACAGTGAATGTATATTACAGGCAAGTGTTTAAAGTAGCCATTTAATAAAAAATAATAAAAAATAATTTGTCCTCAATTCACGAAACAAAAGAGTTTAGCAGTGTAGTAAACACTGTTAAATGAATAGTTTGTTAAAAATAATCAAATTAACATGTTTTATCCCACATATCAAATCTACTCAATCAGTCAAGATATGTTTCTATAGTATATAGTATATATATAGCATCTGCTGTGAACCTCTTTAATTCACAGCAGAAGATGCTAAATTATTGTTACTAACAAACCCTGAACTAAGAATATCACCAATCTAATATTATTGCTGTTCAACATGTATCTGTAAAATGGCAACTTTACAGAAGAAGGCCAAAATGCTCACAATTGTGAATGAATATAACAGCCCATTTGACCAATTTTTGGGCATTTCTATTGGTCTATTCATTTAGAATTATTTACACAGTGTACAGAGCACCAATTCAAACAATGGGAAAAACAAAACTAAAAATTCATAGCCCAAAAACATTTCTCAACCTGCTCTGAACAGATCCACATTTGTTTGGCAAAGACATGTCAATATGGTTTAGAGAATGGTTTGTATATTTGAGTAACCTTTCCAGTTTTATTTTTAAATGGTACAAGTTATTAAAGTTTATTAAAGTCTAAATCTAAATCTTTTTCAGCTTGTTTGCATTGTTTTTGACAATTGAAGTACATACATTATGACTTGAGATTCAGCTAATCAGGCTGTGTGGTTGCCTCCAGGTCTAGTGTTGAGAAACACTGCTATATATCATATGCTGTAATTGATGTGGTATTTAATCATTTATCTTTTGTATGTACCAAAGCAGATCTGCAAAGTGGACATGTGTTTGGTGTGATTATATTAGATATTAATATCTAATGAATAATTAATCCACACATATCAGAGTAATGATGAAACATGCCTGATTTGCCACTCGTGTTCTAATTTAGGTGTTCAGTCTTTAAAATGTTTTCTTATTCAAAAGGAAACTATGGTATCAATAGGGAACCAATGGCTAAATTGCAGAAATAGCCCTGTGTTTGTTCTAGCCCCTGAAAGCTCCCCCCTCAAAAGCTTTGTTCATAGCTGTAATGATTATCTGTAGAGTATACAGGTTAAACTTCACCTGCAGAGCTGTTTAATTCAAATTTACGGACTAAATCTGATAGTTGTGTTGGATTAAGTTGGATCATGCTCTAGAGCTTGTTTGCGACCGGACCAACATCACCTCCTACAAGGGTCTCATGCAGTTGTTTTGGTCTGCATCCAAGTGTCACTGTTTTCAGACTTGCTCAAACGACCCACACCAAGGGTGAAAATTAACCAATAACTAGTCTTAAACATTAGACTACAACAACATTCTGAGAATAAGGAACTTTTAGAGTTTAAGGGGTAAAAATGGACACTTTCATGAGATAACGATCAAATGAGATGATTAGAAAGACAGGATAACGTAGTGTCAGAGTGGTTGGAGTGTTTGGATTGGCTAATCTCACACAGTCATTTGAAATTTATGAAGTAGAGAAAGCGAGTCATCTTGAGATGCTCTTTGCACTTCCTGTTCTCACTTCCCACCCTCGTATCACTTCCTGTTGCATATGGGCGAGTGAAGGCCTTGACACTGACATATGCACCATGCTACAAGGCCTTTACCTCAACTGCTACTCCACCTTAAAATGTATGGCTTTTATTCTTTCAATATTGACACGGTTCAAGAGTCGATATTGTATTGAGTGAGAAGGAATCTGCCTTTTGCCTCTTACCTCAGAATTTGCATTTCAAAAAGAATATGAGATATTCATGAAAATTCCCTGACCAGAGTAATAAAACATACTACACCATGTAAAATGTGTGTGAAAGGATTGCTATATATAAAGCAATTCAGGCTGTGAACACTATACCTCTTCTCTCTTTACTGGTCCTACATGTTTTACACATGTTTCTTGTATAGGCCAATTAAAATGTTAAAATGATGCTCATATGATAAAGAATATTAAAGGCTCTCTACTTTCTTGGATATTGTGGTGCTCTAATGCTATACATGTTGATGTCATTAGCTTGTTTTTACTGAATTTTTCATATTTCTTTTTTTAGGGGGATTCATTTTTCATTATCAGTGAATTATACTAGATAATTTTGTAGATTAATTTCCATATATGAACTTTATGGACTGTTTTGGAATAAATACATTAAACTCTTATTTCAAATCAGCAATGAGAAATTTACCATAATATGTACCCTTCATATGGGCCCTTTATACGGGACAGCTGTGGCCTGGTGGTTAGGAAACCAGCCTTGTGACTGGAAGGTTGCCACTACTCAAGGTACATATGCTCACTGCCCACTTGTGTGTAAATTTACTATGTATGTGTGTATTTCACACAATTCAGCAATTGTGGCCTGCATGCAAGCACAGTGGGTCTGTGTTCACATTCACATTTTTTGAACAACACTCAAGCACAAATCAAGAAGATGTTTTGGGAAAACAAAATCCATCATTTTAAAGGTAAACAATTGTAAAAATGTTAAAAAAGTGAAAAAAATGGCTCATTGCTTGTTTGAATAAACTGCACGTTTCCTATAAGGTGATGACTTATATTCTTCCTTTGAAAACCTTTGAAAGCTCTACAGTGTCTGTTCCAGGTACTGGAAGCTCATACAATACTTAGTATAAATCTCGCTGTCAGCCTAAATCCTCACACAACTAACAGTATTAGCCAACATATCTTATCACATAATCTGTGAGTTTTACTTGCGAGCTAGTACTTGCTGGTAGAGATGTAACTGGTGTAAACATTTACTATGGGGTGGACACAGTCGCATAGAAAAACACACTCTTAAAAATGCAGATGCCATAAAAGAACCCTTTTTGGTCCTATAACAAACCATTTTTGTCATTGGAGATGTGGGGTGTGTTACAAAAACCTTCACTTTCTGTACAGGTTTCTTACGCTCACATCCCTGTAATATAAGCATGGTTTTTATGGTTCTTTTATGGCATCACTCAAATCATTTGTAGCACCTTTATTCATGAGTGCTCTGTACATACTGTGAAATAAAATAAATGCAGTTATTTAACATACCCTCCTCCTTTTATCTCTCTCCCTTGCTCTATGCGTAGAGACACAGTGATTCATATACACTGTATGTCCGAATGTTTGTGGACACACCTTCTAATGCAGCATTGTTCAACTGGTGTGCCATGACACACTGATGTGCTGCAAGAGCAGGAAAGGTGTGCCGTGAACATTATTATATTTTATATATATTATATATATTTTTTGTAATATATTTTTTATTTTAAATTCAGATAGGCTGTGTTAGTAAATATTATGGTGCTGTGATAATGTGCATGCTAAATGTGTGTGTGTGTGTGTGTGTGTGTGTGTGTGTGTGTGTGTGTAGGGGGGTGCTTTCATTTTTTAAGCTTTGATCCTTAGCTTGTTAGTTACTTTATTAATGGGGGTCATTTCTTTTGTGCCAGGACTCCAAGCTGTGGTGTATTGTGAACCAAACTTTGATGTTTATATTCCATAATGCCCTAACTTGCTAGCCTTTTAGTTTCAGTACAAAACTAACAAAACACATTTCAGACACAATGTATTGGTTGCTTGACTACATTTGGAGTAAGTATGCGCAAACTATGTATATTTGAGAAATTGTGCAGAAGTAGTGACAAATATTTGACGTATACTTTTGTATGTGTCAAATATTGCTAGATTTTCATTTCATTGATGGCATTTATTACAGAGGTGGGCCAGAGTAGTGTTAGGAGTCTTCCTCAAAGACTCTTATTGATGTAGCACAGCATAGTTGCCCAGACTGGAAATCAAACCCCAGTCTCCCACATGGAGTGGGGGCTCACTGGTTGTGTTATCTGTTGTGCTACACCAACCAAGCTAGATGAGACACTTCCAGCTGTTCTTACTGTACATAAGCAACATCACTGATGAGGACAGCACTGATGACTGATAATTGTTGTGCTTTCAGGTTCGAGAAAGGCAGGATCTACACATATATTGGTGAAGTGGTGGTGTCGGTGAACCCCTACAGGCAGATGGATATTTATGGTAAAGATGCGATTGAATCATACAGAGGAAGAGAGCTGTATGAAAATCCTCCTCATCTTTACGCTGTGGCAGATGCAGCTTACAAGGCCATGAAGAGACGAGCAAAAGACACCTGCATTGTCATATCAGGTAAGGTTCAGCAGCAAAGACAGCCTGATTAAAGATCAAAGAGTGTTTCTGTTGATTTCTGAGCAATGCTTTTTGTATTTATCGGGAGCATGAGCCATGATAGATTGAAAATTACACTTGACACTTTGCCTTGAAAAGTTTCAGATAAATATGAAACATTTAAGCTTTAGTAATAAAGCAGCTGAATGTGATTATATTGATATTCAGCTCTCAGCTTAGTATGAAGAAAAAATGTTATTAAAAAAAGCCTAAATTATAGGCTTTCTTTTCCAAACGATTGATAAAAGCATGGAGCAGTTTGAATGCTCACATCATTCCCTATACACTGATCAGCCATAACATTTTATCCACTGACAGGTGAAGTGAATAACATTGATTTTCTGTATAGTGGCATCAAGGAAAGTATATATATTAGGCGGTGATTGAACAGTCAGTTGTTGAAGTTGAGGCACTGGGTAGAAAAATGGATAAGCATTTGAATCTGAGCCACTTTGACAAGGGGGAATTTTGAAAGCTGGACGACATCTCCAAAACATGCAGTTTTTCTCATATGCAGAGTATTTACTAAACATGCTGCATGGAAGGACAATCTGTGAACCAACAACAGGGTCATTGACATCCAACCCTCATTAATGTGATCCGTGGAGGCCCCACTTATCAATTTACACGATATTAAGCAGGGTTGAGCAATCAGGGTTGAATTTCCCTGCTCTAAGTGACCTGCTTAACCTGACAATTGATTCAGGCGTGCTTGAGCAGGAAAAGTGTGCTCACTCCTGATGTAAAGCATACGCTGCTAAAGTGTTGGTGCCAGATACAACACAGGACACCTTCAGAGGTCTTGTGGAGTCTATAACATGAATGGTGTGCACACAGATGGGGGACCTACTAAAAATTAGACAGGTGATATCAATGCCATATCCTATCAGTGTACACTCCTTTTTTGTTCATCTTTGGATGTGTCAGACCTGAGCCCTTCCTCATTGCTTCCTCTTTGCATGGGTCTTGGTTTATTTCATTGCACATTTTCCTGTCGACCACACCATCAGTCCTGCCAAACTTCTTCTTTCCTTTTTTAAAGCAGTTTTATTTAGAGATCTGTTCTAACTGTCAGTCCTGTCTTCCCAGCAAGACAGCAGAGTGGGAAAACAGTGCAATTTGATATAAATAAAGGTGGGCAGAACTTCTGATTGGTCTAAAATGATGGACTCTTGTAGAACTTATGTATCTTAAAAAAACATCTAACATGGTGTGGGAGGAGAATGTATGACTGTTAGAGAGAACTCAGAACGGAGTTCTGCTTTAAGTTAGAAAATGGAGCTAGGACTGAGAGCAATGACTGCATTAATCTTTTAAACTCTAGGCCAATTTTGTGGGATATTTTTTATAGTTTGACATATTTTAATTTAGAAAAAAAATCCTTAATAAAGTATTTATAGGACACAGTCACACATAGCAGGTGTTGATATCTTCTGGACATCCTACGTTAGTCAAATCTGTCTTAATTTGAGATTTGAGAAAATTAATAATTTGACCATGTTTTGATCAAAACATTTGCTTGTGTTAGCAAAAACAGTGAGCAAACAACCCTTCCTTTCTCATTTTCCTCTATAACCCAATGTCTGGATTGATGATTTCATCAGCCCCACTCTCTCTCACTGAACAGTGTGTCTGCATGCAGGTGGAGCATAAACATGTGGACAGAGCAGTAAACATGCAGTGGACGGTTTCATTGGCATTTAAACTGGGATTTAATTCTGTTGCTAAATACTTAATTAGTTACCTATTTACATACTCAAAGAAAAGTATTCTTTGCACTTGTTATAGGAGATCATTGCTGTGAGCCACTTTAGAATAAGTGCACAAGCTAAAAGTTTCTTTTTAAAAACAGCTCATGTAGAAGAACATACATTACATCCGGAAAGTGTTCACAGCGATTCGCTTTTTGCTCATTTTATTATGTCACAGCATTATTCGGATTTAACAGATTCTTTTTTCTACACACAATACCCCTCAATGACAGAGAGAAGTGAGAAGTTTGTTTGAAATCTTCGCAAATTTATTAAAAATAAAACACAAAAATATGACATGTACATATGTATGCACAGCCTTTGCTTAATACTTTGTTGAAGCACCTTTGGCAGCAGTTACAGCCTTGAGTCTTTTTGACTATGATGCTACAAGCTTGGCACACCTGTTTTTGGGAATTTTCTCCCATTCTTCTTTTCAGAACCTCTCAAGCTCCATCAGACATTCACAGAGTTTTCCCAAAGCCACTCCTTTGTTATCTTGGCTGTGTGCTTAGGATCATTGTCCTGTTGAAAAATATACCTTTGTCCTAGTCTGAGGTGCAGAGTTGTACTGAGGTACACCTCTGTACATTGATGCAGTCATGCTTTCCTCAACCCTGACTGGTCTGCCAGTTCCTGCTTATAAACAAGACCCTCTGAATGATGCTGCCACCACCACATTGAGGAATGGAATTGGTTAGGTGATGAGCAGTGCCTGCATGGCATTGAGGCCAAAAAGTAAATTTTTTGTTTGATCATACCAGATAATTTTGTTTCCCATGGCCTGAGAGTCCAATAGATGGGCTGTCATGTGCCTTTTACTGAAGAGTGGCTTCCATCTAGCCACTCTACCATACAGGCCTGATTGGTGGGGTGCTGCAAAAATGATTACCTTCTGTAAGGTTCTCCTCTCTCCACAGAGCAATGTTGGAGCTCTGTCAAAGTTGGGTTCTTGGTCACCTCCCTGACTAAGGCCCTTCTACCATGATCACTCAGTTTGGCCAGGTGGCCAGGTCTAGGATGAGTCCTGGTAGCCCCAAACTGTTCTCATTTATGGATGATGGAGGCCACTGTGCTCATTGGGACCTTCAATGCAGCAGACATTTTTCTGTACTGTTTCTCAGATCTGTGTCTTGATACAGTCTTGTCTCGGTGGTCTACAGACAGTTCCTTAGACTGCTCTGTCAAATATGGGACCTTATATAAACAGGTGTATGCCTTTCCAAATCATGTCCAATCAACTGAATTTACCAAAGGTATACTACAATCAAGCTGGTTAAACATCTGAACTATGTATCACTGTAGACACGATGCACCTGAGCTCAGTTTTGAGTGTCATGGCAAAGGCTGTGAATTCTTATGTACATGTTATATTTCTGTGTGTATTTCTTTTCTTTTACTGTTGGTCGGTTTAGCTTATAGCATTTAAGTCACTGCTTAAGTCCCACCGTCCTATCATCCTTTCTCTTTCTTGTATTTAAATTTACCTTTGTGATTCTCACTGTTTTATGGTTTAGTTCTTATTTTATTCTTGTTGTTTTTATCTGTAGTGTATGTAAAGCGTCTTTGAGTGTCTTGAAAAGCGCTATATAAATAAAATGTATTATTTTATTATTATTAGCTTATAGCTAATGAAAATCAGAAATCCAGAATTTCTAATCATTAGAATATCTTCTCTATCTATATCACTTTAAATATGATAAATATAAAATACGAGTTTATCTTTTTTTTTAAATAATGAATAAACACTTGACAACATTATCATTGTTTGAGATTTATTAGTATATTAAATGGATCAGACAAATTGGATTTACCTGCATCTACATGCTACCACTGGTCAAACTGCTTCGCAGAAAACGGGAGAGAGTAGGACATTGTTTACCAAGAACATTGCAAATTGCACTGCAGCCTGAAGAATCTTCACATCTGGGCTATTTTACACTGACACTGACCTGTGTGCTTTACAGGTGAGAGCGGAGCAGGAAAGACAGAAGCCAGTAAATACATCATGCAGTACATTGCTGCCATCACTAACCCCAGCCAGAGATTAGAGGTTGAGAGGTGAGAACAACCAATGTCATAATTTTTCTGTGCTCTTGAGGTCTTTATATTTTGTTTCTAAG
This sequence comes from Acestrorhynchus altus, assembly GCA_034509495.1. Lineage (NCBI taxonomy): Eukaryota > Metazoa > Chordata > Actinopteri > Characiformes > Acestrorhynchidae > Acestrorhynchus > Acestrorhynchus altus. Next base: position 18,249,135 of record CM067505.1, read on the forward strand.
AGTGTACAAAATAATGGAAACTTATAGGAAATGAAAAAGGAGCATGACTTCTTTTTTTATCTGACACCAGCTGCACATTGTAGATGTAGAGCCTGTAGCCCATTTTATTCCCCCCCCTGCCCCTCATTTCCCTTATTTATCATTGGTCAATTCCAGACCACAGGACCAATACTTTTGTTCACAATAAATATGAGTGGCTTCACACAAAAGTGCTATCTTCTGAACTATGTATCAGATCCAGATGTACATACATGGAAGGAAAAGCTGAAATTATGATATTTTGTCTCTTATTCATCTTTTAATGTCAAACCCAGTCCATGGCAGAAAAAAGGGTTTGGCATCACTGTTCCAATGCATTTGGAGGGGAGTGTATATGTGTTTTATAATTTTAAAGATGCAAAAGACACTTTGTTCAAATTGCTTAAATGTTTAAGTTCTTCTACTCTACATTCATCCTGAAGATTTGAAAATTGCTTTGTGTACCTTGTTAACATCTAATTTGTGGAGTGTTGTTTTTTTTGCCAAAGAACCAAGTGCAATCAATAAAGGTTCAAACTTCTAGTCTATTAGTTTCACTATAAATGTAACCTTTTTAGTTCATTTGTTTATTTTCTTCACTTCCAAACAGGTTCCTTTCAGTTCCTCTTTGGAATGATGTGTGATCTACAGTACAGGCCAAAAGTTTGGACACACCTTCTCATTCTCAGTGTTCTGTATTTTCATGACTATTTACATTGTAGATTCTCACTGAAGGCATCAAAACTATGAATGAACACGTGGAGTTACTGTATGTACTTAACAAAAAATAACCGAAATAACCGAAAACATGTTTTATATTCTAGTTTCTTTAAAATAGCCACCCTTTGCTCTCATTACTGCTTTGCACACTCTTGGCATTCTCTCAATGAGCCACCTCTGGGAACTCCTTCAAGACCGTTAAAAAGCCATTTCAGGTGACTACCTCTTGAAGCTCATTGAGAGTTTATTGTCGGTTATTTTTTGTTAAGTACATACAGTAACTCCACATGTGTTCATTCATAGTTTTGACACCTTCAGTGAGAATCTACAATGTAAATAGTCATGAAAATACAGAACACTGAGAATGAGAAGGTGTGTCCAAACTTTTGGCCTGTACTGTAGATCACACATCATTCCAAAGAGGAACTGAAAGGAACCTGTTTGGAAGTGAAGAAAATAAACAAATGAACTAAAAAGGTTACATTTATAGTGAAACTAATAGACTAGAAGTTTGAACCTTTATTGATTGCACTTGGTTCTTTGGCAAAAAAAACAACACTCCACAAATTAGATTTTAACAAGGTACACAAAGCAATTTTCAAATCTTCGGGATGAATGTAGAGTATATAAATATAAATATAAAACATGTTTTCAGTTATTTCACCTTTTTTTGTTAAGTACATAACTCCACATGTGTTCATTCATAGTTTTGATGCCTTCAGTGACAATCTACAATGTAAATAGTCATGAAAATACAGAAAACGCATTGAATTAGAAGGTGTGTCCAAACATTTGGCCTGTTCTGTACATAAAACACAAAACATATAATAAACAATGGCTGATATCTTCAGCTGATAAGTTCAGCAGTCCAAGAATATCGAGAGTAATTTGTATACCATACTGTTCAATCATGTCATATTAAGGATTTTATTAAGTATACAGTGTGATTAAATATTGTTAACAGCACATCAAATGGCATGTTATATTTATTTAATATTTAGCAATAGCAAAATTTAAAAATGATAAAGAATTATTGAATTACTTAATTGTATAAAGCTGTTTTATTGGGTTTATATTCACTTTTGGCACATGAGACATATTGGATTATATTATTGAAAGCTTACATAAGAAATAAATGGGATGAATGCAATTTGTTACCTTGTGGTGGCCATTTCAGAGCACAGTGCCAACCTCAAGCTTTATTGCCTAAGTGATTCTTTCTGTTCTACAGTGTAAAGAACGTGCTCCTCAAATCCAATTGTGTACTGGAGGCTTTTGGGAATGCTAAAACCAACCGCAATGACAACTCCAGCCGTTTTGGGAAGTACATGGACATTAACTTTAACTTCAATGGAGACCCAACTGGAGGACACATCAACAACTATCTGCTGGAGAAGGTAGGAGGCATTTCTGAGGAAAGGAACCAAACCAAACAAGAGGAATATAATAGATTTATTTATTTATATGGAAGATGGAAAAGCGTGTTTAAGAGGAAAAACACATGCTATGAATATATCTGCTGCAGCTAATTATCATCATCATGTCTTTTAGATGGGTTTCCCATTTAGAAACTTTAAACAGTGTGCACACAGGGACAAAAAGTGCTATATACACAGTCACATAAAAAATAATATTAGTCAACCGCTAAAATCAATGTATTCTTCACACAGATTGTTAATTCTTTTTAATAATAAAAAATAATACTGTAATTAAACTCTACTGAGTTGGATCGATTTGAATTTCATTGCATATTAATATAACATGTAAAATGTAAAATCACTAGCAGACTACCTTTATTGTCTAGTCACAATTGTCTCACTAAGTTTGCTATTCACTAAAAAAGTCACTGAGTTAATGTTGTCAAAGGAAAATCATACATCACTGCTAAATGGTGCAAACCGCAGCAAGTCTGGCTACCATGTTTTTTGGAATTATGGGTCCATTCCGGCTTGACAATAAGGAAATAGTTGGGACGGATTACCTTGGAAGACTCTGTAGCTCAGACTGCACTACAATAAATTAGTTCTCAGTTATAGATCCATAAACTTACTGTATGCGAATATGATCTGTACTGGTTGTCCTCCCATATTAATTCGGTTTTATTGCAAAACAACTCCTTGTCATTGCTGCTTTCTAGTGTGAAGAGTTTTGTGCTGCTCTCTGACCCCTGGTTGCAGAGCATGTCTGTGATGACATACACATGGTCTGCTGAGAGAATTGCTGTTTGTAGAGTCTAAACAGGAAGACTCTACAAACAGCAGGAAGGAAGGGCCTGCAATACTGCTCCTTCAAGCACTTAGGGTGAAGCAGCCTGTCACTGATGGAGCGGCCCAGTGCTGCCAGAGTCTCATGCACAGGGTGGGAGTCATTCCCCAGCATAGATGCCAGTTTGGCAAACATCCTTTTGTCTCCCACCCCCTGCACTGGGTCTAAGGGGCTTCCCAGGACAGAGCAGTAACTCCACCACCAGTTCTTTGTATTTTCTTGCATTTATCTGGATGTATGAAGAGATTAACAGCACAGATGTGTGAGTGTGAGTGTGAGTGTGAGTGTGTGTGTGTGTGTGTGTGTGTGTGTGTGTGTGTGTGTGTGTGTGTGAGTGTGAGTGTGTATTAAACAGTAGGTGTCTGTGATGCAACTTCTCCATTTTTGACCTCTCATTTTCACAATTTTGAGCTTTTGAAAGTAACTTTAATTAGGATGGAGTTGAAGCAGGGAGAGAGAGATGAGCAGTAAATAGTGTGTGTGAACTGCACCCAATCTTGCACTTGGGGTGCAAATGCATTTATTTAAAGCTAAAGCTCAACTTCCAAATCTTATCAGAGTCATAGAGGTGCCATCTGCCACTGATCCTGTGTGGAGAGGATATTTGTGTGAAGACCTGTTTTGTTGAACTGGGTCAAGAGGGCATGCAATTTAACAGTCAGATAGAGTGCATGTAATCACACAAAGGAAATGTATTGCATACAACATAGTTACTTTCAAATCAAAATAAGACAAGGTTATTGTATTGCTCTACATTCCATACAGCATTGTTTTTTAAATTGATAACTGATGTAAATTATTGACAAGCTACTGTTGACATATTGTCCTGAATTTAAGTAACCCCAATCCAATGTCTTTCAAATGTCACATACCAATGTATATATTTTATATATTAAAATAATATTAAATCAATTAGCTGTGAAGTACCAAAACCCAACATCTTCAAAATTTGTTAATGTTAACATCCACACAGCATGGAATTCACAGTGGACGTGTTGATATGATGCTGGTTTTACATACTTAAGTTACCAAAATTCAACATATTTCTAACGTTGAAGCTTGATCTCAACCCAATGTTGATTTTGATTAATATTTTTGAATGAATAAATAACCAAAATTTTGACATCAATATTTTGACAAGGTTTTGTCAAGTTTTGCTTCAGCTCCTTCTGTCTTTTCTAATCAGTCAAGAGTTGTGCAGCAGCAGGAGGGAGAGAGGAACTTTCATTCCTTTTACCAGGTAAGATTTATTGGTTTTCATTCAGAATAAATGGGGGATTTGTGGATCAGATGATGACTTGTGGTCTGTAATCAGTATAGGATGGTAGAGCTAGACATTAAAACTGGTCCAGAGATCACTGCTGTGTTGACTGCTGGAGTAGAGATGCTGTCATGCTGTGATTTATAAGGTGTGTGTGTGTGTGTGTGTGTGTGTGTGTGTGTGTGTGTGTGTGTGTGTGTGTGTGTGTGTGTGTGTGTGTGTGTGTAGTTAATGCGTGGAGGCCCTGATGACTTGCTGAAGTCCCTGCACCTGAATACAGATCCTCTAGACTATGTTTACACCCGAGAGGGAGCCTCTGTCACTACTGTAAGCTTTTCACTCACATCTACTGTAACATCTGCAACTATTGACATCTACTGCATATACACTAATTGTCAATAACATAGTTGCACAAATAGTTGCAGCCAGATGGAAACGTCAGATTACAATGCAAGAAGGAAAATACCAGGGACATTATTTGGTTATAATACTATGGATAATACTTATTGAGCTACACATACAGACATCGTGTCTCTCAGTATGACGCATTGTGCCCAACATCTCAGCATGGAGCTGTAGAGGTTCCTTATGGTGTCCTGAGATAATATATTTCATGCAGCTTAAATATTCTTACTCAGTACCTGCAGATATTGCAGTGGGGTGGAGTGTTGTCCAATAGCATCCCACATATTTTCACTTGGATTTAGGTCTGGCAATGCAACTGACCATTGCATGGTATCTGTGGCAGCAGTAAGTGGATGAACATTATTCTGTTAAAATAGTGTGGCAGAGTCTGCATTCAGAAAAGGTATGACAGGTGTTGCAGGAGCTCATTAACATGAAGTTGGCTGTCAAATGTTCTGTAATAAACGCCAATGGTGATCTGGCCTCATATGAAATTGGACTCCTCACCATGACACCAAGCTTTCTGGTGTGATGCAGGACAACAAACCATTGATCTTGCAGCTGGCCATGGTGCCACCACATGGATTTGTTGGTCATCTCCACCAGCACAAAAGTGGGACTTGTCACTGAAGGAGACTCGCTGCCATGACATGACTCCATGACAGTCTTGAATGACACCATTGCAGTTGTGAATTACAATCAACTGATTCGTTCTGCTGGGTGCAACTATTTTGTGTTATAATAATAATATAATAATAATTAAATTTGACAATAATGATGCTCTTTTTATGCTATATGTACTTTTATCAATAATAAAAACTATGAAAAGTAGTAATAATAATCACTTATATTATTATTATTATTATTATTATTATTATTATTATTATTATTAGTAGTAGTAGTAGTAGTAGTAGTAGTGGTAATAATAGTAGTCATAATAGTGTGATAGTAATATGATGATTAATTGTGTTAGAGGTAATACTTATCACTATATATTATATTTAATATTGTTTAATTTGTGTCTTTATCTTGATTTTCTGTGACAGTCATTAAAACATTACTACTTGTACAGTTTATGACAGTGTATGTGGAAGATAACTTTTTAATGTATTATTATTATGTTATATTCTATTTAATCTCTCTCTTCTGCTCAGGCATCATCAGATGACCGTTCTTGTCACAAAGCGGTTATGGGAGCATTGAAAGTGATTGGCTTCACTGAGGCGGAGATCAGCTCTATCTATAAAATCCTCAGCACCATCCTGCACCTGGTCAGTCAGAGCATAGCTTACAGGATTGTCAGCTCTTAATGAGCAAAGCTTCAAAAACAAACCACACTCATTAATGTAGATATCCATATGTTCCTCAGGAGCATGTCTGTATAAAAGCCTGTGATATTACTCTATTGTTTTAGTCCATATGATTCTTTCAAAACTTGCAATTCTTAAAGCTCGAATTCCACTTCCTGACTCTATAAATAAATGAGGCAAAATAGAGAACAATATTTGAAACAAAAGCTGAGTTTAGCACCCCAGTCTAACACTAAGATAAACTCAAATCTGTGTAAATTGTATTTATTTATTTTTTAAGCAAATGAATACTTATAAGTTGGTTATCACACTATGCCTTTTTCCTTCTTTTTCATATGTCAATTGATCAGCTATTACAAATCATCAACTAAACTCTTAAGCTTATCCTTCTACATCTGCCTGACCCTCAGAATTCAAAGTTTGGTCCTTTTCTGGATTTCTTATTTTGTTATTTATATTTGACTCCTGTTGACATCAGGGGAACCTGAAGTTTGAAAGTGATGGAGAATGTGTCCAGCTGGCAGAAGGAGATGCAGTACAGCACATTGCTGAGCTGACTACCACTGACCCAGATAGTGTTAACAAGGCCCTACTATATCGCACTGTGGCCACAGGGGGTGGAGAGGTCATTGAAAAGGGTCACAGTGAACAAGAAGCAAGTTATGGACGAGATGCTTTTGCTAAGGTACCTTATAACTGTCACATATCACAAATAACGTGGGACACATGACATGTATATGTGTGTGTGTGTGTGTGTGTGTGTGTGTGTGTGTGTGTGTGTGTGTGTGTGTGTGTGTGTGTGTGTGTATAAATTATTCACATTCACTTTTTCCACATTTTGTTTGCCTTTTCAAAATTGATTAATTTGTTTGACAAATTAATTGACAAAGTCAGAAACGTTTGTTTAAAATCTTTGCAAATGTTTAAAAAAAACCACAAAAATATAAAGTACATGTACATGTACAATTTTTTTGAGTATGATGCTACAAGTCCCACCTGTTCTTTGCAGAACCTCTCAAGCTCCATCAGATTGGATGGAGAATGTAGGTGCAGAGAGATTTTTACATATCTCCAGAGATGTTCAATTGGGTTCAAGTCTGGTCTCTGGCTGTAGAAAATAAAAAGGTGGTCATAATGTTATGCCTGACCGTTGTATGTGTATATTATTAATATATTTTTATATATTAATAGATTACAAGCATTATATGCATTGATTACTAGGTCTTTTACAATTGGTACAGAACAATGGTGTCTTGATAATCATTTTATTGATACACCATAGTGCCTGAAAATGTGTCTGACATTAAAACTCATTAACATAGCTCCACCTATTCAGCCTACCACAGTTTAGCTCTGTCCATTCGTGTGGCAGCTTTGCAGTGTTTTAGCCTTTGTTGTTTCAGAACAGAGATCAGTGATCTTATATCTGTTTGAAAGCCACAGTACAATATTTGAAACACAAACCCACACAAATATTATGAGTGAACCACAAGCAAAAATATACAAGCCTTTTAATATTTTAATTTTCCTATTTTCATTTTATGGAAATTACACAATGTAAAACAAAAATGAGTTCTGCTTAAAGAACAAATCGAATCCTAATAAAAACATCAGTGTCTCTTTTTCTACAGCAGTAGAAAGACACAAGATAATGCTCTTCTTGGTCCCATTTTCATCTGAAACCAATTTCTGTATGGGGGCAATCACATATCATTATTGTCTTTATTATCTTTGCAATTGAAGAGGCTTTAGCCAAATACACCACAACTTGGATCGTCAATATATGTCTTCAGTCAAATTTAGTTAATTTTATTGTGAGGATATTAATTGTGATCCTAGTATTATGAATTGAATCAAACTGTCAGCTCAGTGTATTGTTACACCCCTGGAGTTATATTGATAGGTAAGGTGTTGTCTGCCTATGTCTTTAAACAGGAAATGTTTTGACGTGAGATCTCATTAGCATGTGCCTTTGCATTTGAGTTCTTCTTATATGCTGAGGAAATAAGGCAATAGGTGGTGTGTGAATTGAGACTGTCTGTTACTCTCAGTGACTATGTTTGCAGGCTTTGTATGAGCGTTTGTTTGCATGGATTGTGGGCCGAATCAATAGTGTGATTGAGGTGAAGGACTACAATCCAGCACTGCACGGAAAAAACACGGTCATAGGCGTGCTGGACATTTATGGCTTTGAGATATTTGACAATAACAGGTCAGTATCAGCTACTGCATCTCTTTATACTACAGATATTTCTTGTTTGTTCAGTGTTACTGGAGATATTAATAATCTCCCATGACAACAAATGTTTTCTATTCTTTTTTGGCTCCAGTTTCGAGCAGTTCTGTATTAACTACTGCAACGAGAAACTGCAGCAGCTCTTCATTGAGCTTATCCTGAAACAGGAGCAAGAGGAATATCATAGAGAAGGCATCACCTGGCAGCATGTGAGCAATAAACACACACACAAGAATACAAAATGAACAGAAACCTTGAACCAAATTTGAAACTAGAGCTGGGCAATATATTGATATTAAAATCAATTGTCAGGGTATAAACCGAGCAATGGATGGCCTGGAATCTTTGCCTGCTCCCTTGCTCTGCACCCTACTCTCAGTTCCTCCTCTACTCTGCTCTTCTCCACCTGATTTTCTCTAATGTACACACTATAGCTTAGTGTGTATAAAGAAGAAATGAAGATCAAATTTCACTATGTTTAAATATAATTAATGCTTATTAAAACTCCAGATCATATCAAAACAAATCATGAATACAGTATAAAATAAGAAGAATTTCTCATTTTGAATAAAGTACTTGAGACTTGAGTACTTGTGAACTGGTTTGGAGAACAAAGCTTGGTTCCAGATTTCTTCTGAATGGGTGCAGTTATTGCTTGGATTTATCAAACCAGGGGCTGGATGATGAGTATAAATAGTACTACCTAACAGAGTATATTTATAGAGCTTTGGAAAACGTTTTTCATGAAAATGTTGTACATCAGTGACCTGTGTGAAGAGGCTACTTCATGTGTGAATGTCATTCATATTTATTCTAATGTTTTACTTTTTTATAAGGTGCTTCAAAACGTTCTGTGAATAAAAATGAAATTTAAAGCCACATGTGTGGCATTGCTTATAAAATATCTCATGTGCCTTAAACCACCGGAACAGATTGACTACTTCAACAATCAGATCATTGTGGATTTGGTGGAGCAGCCCCATAAAGGCATCATCTCCATCTTGGACGATGCATGTCTGACCGCAGGAAATGTTACAGACACCGTCTGTCTGGAAACCATGAACCAAAAACTTGGACAGCATGCTCACTATACATCCCGCAAGGTATGGGCACACACACACATGCACACACACACACACACACACACACACACACACACACACACACACACCATCATGCATTCATACCTGTATATTTCACATAATCAATCTCAAGCGAATATTTAAAGTTTAAGAGGGATTTAAACTGGTAGGTAATATATTGCCTGTTTCAATGTATCAGTAGATAAGCAGGAGAAATGATCTGTACTACAAAAGGGCTGGTCATATTAAATACTAGTACTGGTACTGGTTTCATAAATGAAGCTTCACTACACAAAATGTGCAACATGGATAAGAAGACCTATTCATAAAGTCCCCATGGTGATGATAAATGTGCTGCCCTCTCTTTACCTCTGAAGTCTTTTCACACATTAAAATCCAATCCAAATTTACATGTTAATGGACTAATGCATATTAATGACCAACATTCAGCACCTGTTTCAGTGCCAGAGTGTCTACACTGCATGGAAGAAAACAGAACTGTAGGTCTTGTAACAAAGTAGGACAGTAACTTTTAAAGGTATTATTTTGAAAAATATCAGTGCAACATAAATAAACTTCAATTCACAGTCAAAAGAATACATTTATATCACAGCAATATTGGACTAAATGCATCTTTAATTGAAAAAGATTTAATGAAAGAATTTGGTGAAAAATATTTTTTGTTCTTTTTTCAGATTTGAGAATTATGCAAACAGGGTAAAAAATTATATAGTCATTATCACCATCATTATCTTTCCAACTTGCTCCTGTTCAGGGTCACAGTCGCAATAGGACAATCTGAGAAGGCCAAAGCAAAGCTGTGGAATTTAAAGACGGGATAACATTCCAGCTTTTAGAAAGTCCTGACCTCAAGCCAATTGATAATATGTGAACTGTGCTTAAAACTTGTGACCATGCCATGTAGTTTTCACATCATAAATCGTATTGTATGTCACCATTCAGCTAAAAAATATCACCAAATTCTTCAATATATTTATATCAAGATAAGGTCAAATATTATCATGGCATTCATCATTTATATAACATGTTACCATCATTCTGTAAAAAAAATATATATTTAAAAAAAAATATGTGTATGCCAACCAACATAGGTTGTTTTACATATTCATCAGCTACTTTTTATTGGATGCTCCTGTAGTTTGGCAGCCCAGTCAGCAGAGAGCAATATTTCCTCAATATTACTGCAGTAAGTCAGACAGTCCAGCATTGAGCTCAGTGTTTATAAACCCACATCTCTGAGGCCAAGGATTTATTGAAGCTTCTAAATTCATTGGACTCTAAATAACCACAGTCTTTATTGGATACAGTTGGTGGCTGCTACTTTATTTGAAAACCGTCTCTTTTCAGTTGGTCAGTTTCTGACCACAAATCTGCTCTTGGTTGGATAGTGTAAACCTTCCAGTGACACTTTCATATGTAAAAACCCCAGTAAAGCCCCTGTATCTGCTATAGATACATCTGCACACCACACTATACAACACTGTCAGTGTCACTACTGTGTTAGAAATAACTAATATTTGTACAGTGGTCCTGAATGATGAATGAAGTAGATGGGAATGGAATAGAGGAGCTACAAGTCTATTTATGTGTTGTACTATAGCAGTATTTAAATTGATAATGAAGTGGTGTTGATACAGGGGATGAAATTCACCTGTATAACTTAAAATGTGAAATGTGAGTGAAGCTGAACACTGGACAACATTTCTCATAGCAAGGAAATGAGAATTATCACAGTTTAAATGAGGCATGATAGTGGGACATTCCATATTCTTATATGAAGAAAATAACTTTTCTTTAACCTTTGTCTCTCAGCTGACTCCCACTGACAAGACAATGGATTTCAAGCGGCACTTCCGCATCCGACACTATGCTGGCGATGTCACGTGAGTTTAGAATACTTTCCTCCATTGTTTGGGTCCATGAATCCATTGGGTCCATTTTTGTTGATATGCCTTTAAAACTGAAATATGTAAATATGTTTGCTTATATAAATGTATTTGTTTTCATCACATTACAACAACATTACACTTTAAATTGGCTATTTTTGCAGCTCACACTCTGTGTATGTATTTTGGGTGAAAACTACCTAGCAGTGCTCACATACATCTACTATACCAGCTTCTTTTCATTTGTTATGTTTAGGCAGTGGGGATGTGGGGTCCTTTTAATCAGTCCACCAGGATTTTTTTTTACTTGTTCTTCTGATGGCCAGTCTATCCCTGCTCTCTAGTATGGTTTTGCTTTGTCCTGACACACATCCCTGCTTATGTTTTGTTTATTCCTTATTTTGTGTTGTGTTGCTTGGATGTTCCTTGGGTTCTTGGGTTTATGTGAGTTTTATTTTGTTTTGATAATATAATTAAAAGGTTTTTTTTTCACTTAAATCCTGCATCCAACCCATACACACTCTGACAGAAGAATTGTCTAGAAACATTTGGACTTGTGTATCTGCTTGTGTATCTGCTAATACCAGTTACAAGCTGCAGATAAAATATTTGGGATGTGTTTTACAAGCTTCAAATATCTGTAGAACAGTTAAAAACATTTACATAAACCTACATTAGTGCAGACGCATGCTAATGCTCATTTAATATTAGAATTCAAATGGGGTTCTTGTAGAAATTAACCTTAGAAACCAGTGGGTCTTGAACAGGTCCTCCGTAACCCCCTCCAGATTTGTTCCAGCCCAACCTGCAACACAAAAGTTTTACTTGAGCACCCATTAGGACTGTTTGGTGTCCCCAAGGACCAGTTGGAGTTTGACATTAATGACCAGCCTAATCATGGTCATGGTTGAGCCTTTTTTGGTTAATTATTATTAAGAACAGCTGGTTTTACCAAGCATTGTTTTCTTGCAATAGTGATGAAAGAAGTTAATGAGACTCATATTGTACACTTTCCAATAAGTAATAACAAAGCTAAAATGCTGTATACTGAATGACTCAAATGTGGTTAAGTGCTTGGGTTCCTGTCCCTTTAGCAGCTATGGCTGGGATAATGGCCCTGTATTCCCTGTGTGTAAACTTCACATGTGCTAAAAACACTCAGGAGAACTGGTTGGTACATAAGTGTTAATGCCATTCTGCGTACTGAGACAACACACTTCAGCAAAAACATGCAGCCAAAGATTATTAAAGGGCCAGTAACACAGAGGTGCTAATAGAGTGTCATGTTGAGCCAACAGAGTCCTTAAGTTTAAAAACAGTACATTTTAAAGAGTTATGATGCCATAATCTACCCCTTCAAAAAACAAAACAATACAAAACATAAAAACAATTTCTAAATTTCCACTACTGTGGATGATTAAGTTAAAATGAACATGGATGGCTATGAATAAGTTCGAATGGAAATGAATAGGAATGGGTACGAGTAGGTCAGGATATGGATGTGAATGAATGACTAATGGCATGGATTGGCATTGGAATATGAATATGGATGGGCATGGATGGTTATAGGTGGTTATGGATACAGATGAATATGAATGGGCCATGATATGGATGTATATAGGTGGACATGGAAATATGAGTATGGATGGGTGTTTTTATTCTTATTTCATATATATATATTATTCGTTTATATGAGATTTAGTTTAACTGTGGATTTTTTTTTCTCTCACTTAATTTATCCTTATTAAAACTATTTCTAAATTTGTTATCAATCCCTTTGGAATGTAAATGCATTATAAATGAGGCTCAGCCTCAATGTATTCTCGAAAATAAAGGTTGATTGATTGATTGATTGATTGATTGATTGATTGATTGATTGATTATATGGATGGGAATTGATGGTTATGGATGGATATGGATACGGGTGAATATAAATGGGCTAGGATATGGATGTGAATGGATGGGTATTCATACAGATGGGCATTGGAATGTGAGTATGGGTGAATATGGATATTGATGTGTATGGCTGGGCA
>CM067505.1:18267371-18427371 GCA_034509495.1 Acestrorhynchus altus
AGTTAGTGTTTAAACTGGGCTGTGGGGCAGTGCTGCTGTTTGTATGAGTTAGTGTTTATACTGGGCTGTGGGGCAGTGCTGCTGTTTGTATGAGTTAGTTAGTGTTTAGACTGGGCTGTGGGCAGTGCTGCTGTTTGTATGAGTGGTTAGTGCTTAGACTGGGCTGTGGGCAGTGCTGTTGTTTGTAAGGAGTTAGTGCTTATACTGGGCTGTGGGGCAGTGCTGCTGTTTGTATGAGTTAGTTAGTGTTTATGACTGGGCTGTAAAGGCGCTGCTGTTTGTATGAAAGTTAGTTAAGGCTTAGACTGGGCTGTGGGGCAGTGCTGTTGCTTTATATGAGTTAGTTAGTGTTTATACTGGGCTGTGGGGCAGTGCTGCTGTCTGTATGAGTTAGTTAGTGTTTAAACTGGGCTGTCTGGCAGTGCTGCTGTTTGTAAGGAGTTAGTGCTTATACTTGGCCAGGGGCAGTGCTGCTGTTTGTAATGAGTTAGTTAGTGTTTATACTGGGCTGTGGGGCAGTGCTGCTGTTTGTATGAGTTAGTTAGTGTTTAAACTGGGCTGTGGGGCAGTGCTGTTGTTTGTACAGAATTAGTGTTTATATTGGGTTGTTGCTGTTTATATGAGTTAGTGTTTACATTGGCTGTAAGGTGCTGCTGTTTGTATGAGTTAAGTGTTTATATTGGGCTGTGGGGCAGTGCTGTTGTTTGTAAGGAGTTAGTTTATATCGGGCTGTGGGGCAGTGCTGTTGTTTATGAGTTAGTGTTTATATTTGGGCTGTGGGGCAGTGTTGCTGTTTGTATGAGTTAGTGTTTATATCGGGCTGGGGGCAGTGCTGCTGTTTGTATGAGTTAGTGTTTATACTACAAGCAGTGCTGCTGTTTGTAATGAGTTAGTTAGTGTTTATACTGGGCCAGGGGCAGTGCTGCTGTTTATATGAGTTAGTTAGTGTTTAGACTGGGCCAGGCAGTGCTGCTGTTTGTATGAATTAGTGTTTATATTGTCAGGGGCAGTGCTGCTGTTTGTATGAATTAGTGCTTTGCTGGGTCAGGGGCAGTGCTGCTGTTTGTATGAGTTAGTGTTAGACTGGCCGGGGCAGTGCTGCTGTTTGTATGAGTTAGTGTTTATACTGGGCTGTGGGTCAGTGCTGCTGTTTGTATGAGTTAGTTAGTGTTTAGACTGGGTTGTGTGGCAGTGCTGTTGGTGTTTAGTGCAGCATGCTGGTTACATGCTCCTTTTTCTGTTGTCTCTTTGTCTCCTGCCTCTCAAATCAAATCACTTGAATAAATCCTAATGCAACTTAGATCTCTTTTTGTTCTGGAGATTTCTTGGTAGACAGTCATTATTATGTTTGTGTAAAGTCATACCCAGAACACATAGCCAACAACCAGATTGTGATTGCTACATATTGCATTCATTTCACTGGTGTTAACACTTTCAGTATCTTAATATCAAAATTGCTTTGCTTGCAACCTTGCTGTCTCCTTTACTCTCCATTTAAATGGTATTTGTCTGTTTTTTACTGTACATGCCCTTGTCTTCTGCATCCTGACCTTCCCCTTAATTCCAGGAAAAAAAAACACAGAGAGAGAGAGAGAGAGAGAGAGAGAGAGCGAGAGAGAGCCTCATCACTCCATTTCCACAGCCCTATTTTTCTCAGCCATGTGCCCATTCACGTGTTTGAGAGAGTGAAGTGTGTGTGTGTGTGTGTGTGTGTGTGTGTGTGTGTGTGTGTGTGTAGGTGGGATAGATGTGTGAGCAAGAGATTGACTAAGAAGGTGAAGGGTGTGTGTGTGTGAACGTGAATGTTCAAGAAATGTGTATACCTTGTGTGTAAGATATGGAGATGCATAAGCAATAGACGTATATATGTACGTAGGGCACAATATAATCAGAAAAGCACCCTTTGTTCAGTCTTAGAAGTTCAGCATCCTGTCACATACATTCAATAGTCTATAAGTAGTTTGACCAGAGGAGGTTGGTTCTCCCTTGTGAGTCTAGTTCCACCCAAGGTGCTCTTCTCCTGCTCTGACCGAAGTCAGATCTTTTCTGGGTTAGATTTCTGTAAAGCTGCTTTGTGGCATTAACAGATGTATAAACTGTTATACAAATAAATGTGATTTGTTCTGATTTAATTGAGTGACAGTGGAAGGATAGACAGAAATATATATTGGGGTTTTTTTACATCTGGTGTGAGAGTAAAATATGAATTGGTTTTCTGTTGTGTGCCTGAGGAGAAAGCATGTAAGTGGTCTACCATGACTTGCACATTTATTAAGGGTCACATTTTGTTGGTATATTATAATCTTTTTTTTTATTTTAACATTTTGTTTCACTTCACCCCAGTTTTCTAGATTCTTGTCCTGTTTTCATTATGTGCTGTACGGTGCATAATCTTGTGGATGCTTTCTACAAACTCACCATGATCCTTACACTCATTAATTTTCTTAGCCCTAATGCAATACACTTTCTTCCTTCATTCAATGTTAGTTTGTTTGAAAGCGGTTGGCTAAGGATAGTCAGTGCTGACTCCCACCCAAAAAGCTGAACTCACTGTCACATGATGCCACCAGCGCCTAGCAAAGTCATGAGAAAACCAGCTGACAACTTTTTTTCAAACTGCTGCTACTGTGACATCACTGCAAAAGACATGGCTGTGGCATCGCCAGAGATTAAATTAGAAAGATCCCAATGAGAGGGCCAGCACTTTGACAGTTGCACCACTCAACCACTAAACTAGTAAATGTTTTTATAAGTCACTCTAGATATGGGCGTCGCAAAATGGCATAAATGTAAATGTAAATGTTTTTGAAAATAAAAAATAAAAGAACTTCCACAAATGCAGGATACACTCTTTTTAATATTTCAGAATATGTGTATGTGTCCCAATACTTAAATCCATATAGTGTATGTATGGGAATGTATTTGTGTGAGCAAGGTGATGAAGTGTATGTATATGTATATATATGTGCATGTGCACGTGAGAATGAAAGACAAGGAATGTGTGTGTGGTGTTAGAGAACATCTGTCTTTGGTAATCTCCACCTGGCCCTCCAAACACACACAGCTTTAACACTTTACATAACCAGAGTCACCCTGGCTGGCATGAGGTTATTTATTTCACTTTTGTTTGTTCAGAGCTTGTTTTCACGTCAACACAAATTGACAAAGTGCACTTACATAATTGTGTTCCTGGATAATTTGATTAACGTGCTAATATGTAGAAGTTATGAGAGCGGTTGATTAATACAGTCTTGAAGCTCTAATCCGTCTGAAATGCTGCATTAGTGGGGCTGGAGGGTGGGTTTACTCTGAGTGCTGTTTTACCTGGGCAGCGTGACTCACTCTAACCTGCTCACAGTGACTCACAGTTCAGGCCCCGTTTCTGCGCCTTTGCTCTTTCCTTTCATCTGACTCACTCCGCTGATCTAGAGACTAATCAATTTTCCCTCTCTTCCTCAGGTACTCAGTCGAAGGCTTTCTTGACAAGAACAAGGACCCTCTTTTCCAGGATTTCAAACGGCTGATGTATAACAGGTAGAGCAGGAGAGGCTGTTTTGATTCTTTTTCTCTGCTGAAGGAGGACCTCACTAAACTAGACACTAAACTTGAGCTGGAGCTAACAAGTACTTATTAAACTGTCACTTTATGTAAATTTGTGATGTTAGTGTGGCCACACCACTTTAATATTTATCTAATGTTTATTAATTTATTATTAATTTATTAATTATCTATAATTTATTCATATATATATATATATATATATATATATATATATATATATATATATATATATATATATATATACATATATATATTTTTTTTAATAATTTATAATTTATAATGTTGTAGATACTATATTGATCTATTCTTGTACTGAGTGTCTCGCTATCCCTTGGCTTATCTTATTCTGTCTGTCCAGTAACATGACATTTTACACTCTACTCTGTTCTTTGAACTGACTGTAGACTTGAAAAACTGAGCTATGCTTGTGATATTTCATTCAGATCAACTTGTTAATTGACATGGTTTTCTTGGCAGCTCAGACCCGGTGCTTAAAGAAATGTGGCCTGATGGGAAGTTGAGTATTACAGAAGTGACAAAGCGGCCACTGACTGCTGCTACGCTCTTCAAGAATTCCATCATCGCCCTCATTGACAAGCTTGCCTGCAAGGTGAGAACACTCCATCAAAATCTCACAGTCAACACTGTTTTTAATGCATACTATTTCCCATTTGGAGAAGCAGCTATGACAATTTAAGGGATGTCCCATTTTGTGTTAAGTGTTAAATGTTAAGTGACCCTTTAGGTGTGTAATTACTGATCAGCCATAAGATTAAAACCCTTTATCTTTCAGGGGTTTTAATGGTTTAACTAATTAGTGTATGTAAGGTAGGCTTTGGTTTTGTTTTCAACCAGAAGAAATGTGGCAAAACTGTGATTTTTGACTGATAAAATATATTAGCTCAAACATTCAAACACATACATTCTCATTAGTACTGAAATACAAATTAGTTTGCATTGGTTTTTATTGCACTTCTGAATACAATTTGTAAACATGGAAATGAAACCTTAATCTTCAGGCCCATGGTGCAACACACAGCAACAGCACATTGCACAGGTGCTAAGCAGGGCTGCCAACTCTCACACATTGGCCATGAAACACACACAGTCATGTGTCATCACACGCTTTAATGTCTCATCATACTGGTGATTTTTAATGATCTCTTAAAAAACATCTGCTCAATTTAAATAGCTACTGATAAAATTCCTCATATAGCAGGTGTTTCAGCTTTTACTGATTAACACTCTGGATTGGTGTTCTGGGGATTTGTGATACCTTGTCAGAATGTCCTTAAATAGTGTATATTTATAAGTACAGCTGTCTAAATAAAACTGTTGGGAGGATATTCTAAGGATAAGCTAAAATCCCATATCAGTGCAGAAGTAGCAGCTAGAAAGCAGCAGAAGTATAAGTGGAAAGAGTATTTTGACAGCCTAAATTGCTTAAAAAATGACCCTGCATGATAACAGGCTTGCCTAAGCAACACATTTGAAAATGCGTACAATTTTATAAAGATTATTTTTATAGCCGAAAATATCATTCCAGAGGTTATTGAGATGATGATAAATTGTTTTTTGTTGACATTGACTCATGGTGTGCAGTAACAATGCAACAAGAAAACATAAAAATGCCTTTATTATCCCTTATGTACTGTATGTGCAATAATCACAGCTCAATTGGTAGGACAGATTACCACAGGTTAATTTAACTGATTCAGTTATTTTGAATCAACATTCAAAACTGGGTTTGGGCTCTTATTGGTTAAACATAGCTGTGGAGTAGCCCTCATGTCTAGCTTATAAACAAACATCATGCCTACCATACATACCTCCACCTGGGCCTGGCCTACTTCAATCTCTCTCCAAGAAAACTATGAAAGTTAGCAGTGCTAGAACTACAGAGAGTGCAGATACAAGATAAAAATGTTCATATGACACTAACTATAGTATAATAAATGGATTGGACATTCACTAAACACTTAATTAGGAACGATATGCTAAATTCTTTACTGATACTGGGCAGGGCCTACCTTTGCAGAACAGCTTCAGTTCATCATGCCATGCATTTTGCAAGAGTTTGGAAACTCTCCTTTAAGATTTTGATGAGTGTTGACATGATTTCATTGTGAAATTCCTTTGGATTTTTAGGAACACTTCTCTGCTGTGAATCATTCATCTCAGAGTTGTTCCATTAGATTCAGGTCTGGACATTGGGAAAATCTCTGAAGAACACTAAGCTTACTGTCATGAAACCAGATTGAAGCATTTACTTTGTGACATGCTGGAAGTAGCCATTAGAAGATGGTAAATTGTTGCAATGAAGAGATACACATTATCATCAGCAAAATAGTAATATGTGAGAGCACAATTCATGCCCCAGTCATGCTTCATTTATTCACATGTGAAATAGAAATGTCCTCTCTCTCCAATTTACTATCAATATTTTTATATTTATTATATAAATAGTTTGCACAACTTGACAGAAAACGAAACAAAGTGTGCCAAGAAAACATTCCTCACACCATTACACCACTTCCACCAGCCTGGATTGCTGACACATGTTTTTATCATCTGTGTGCCTCAGCAGAAATCAAAATTCATCAGACCAGGCTACGTTTTTTACTCTTTGGCAATGCCTCAGCTCATTGCAGCCTCCGTTTTCTGTTTTTGCAGGTTGTGCATTCTGAGATACCTTTCTGCTCACCAAATTTGCGCAGAGTAGTTATGAGTGACTTCTATGTATTATGACTCCTCTGACCTCTTTCGTCATCAAGGCATTTTATTTTCAGGAGATCAACAGTTCTGATACTCAAACCAGCCCACTAGACACCATTTGTAATTTGTATGATTTATTTGAGCACAAGATTAAGTTTAATTGAATAGTTGCATGATTTGAGTAAGTCATCAAATCAGTGTTCATAAAGCATGAAGCATAGGGGTGAGTGCAAAAGCAGCATTTCTAGAAGGAGTTAATACTTTGTTAAAACTGGACATCATCTAACAAACAACCCTCACTGGTACAGACAACTGTTTCATTGTGTGTAAATATTAGACTGTCACTTTAATATGAAATAAAACCATGTAATCCCGATATTCTGACATTTCCAGGTCATACTCTGAACAGGTTCTCCATGTTTTTTTTAATGTGTTTAATGTGCATCTGCCATATGTCTGGACCTGAGATCAGATAATCTCTACCGCTAAGAATGTAATCTCTGTAATGGCTGTCATCTGATTGGAAGAGTGTGTTGCTATGTGTATGTGTGTATGTGAGATGACAGTAAGAGAGCAAGAGAGGAATCTGATGTTTCTATTCTCGTAACTATGATTAAAAAGTGTTCTGAAGTTACTTCAGGATGAGCTGAACATCTACTGTGGTTTTACAGCAGCCCTACACGTGAGTGAGCGTGTGTGTGTGTGTGTGTGTGTTTGGGTGGTATATGGGGGACGCAGCCGTGCCACGTTGCGTTTTTTAGGTCACAGTTAAGGACTGCCTGCTCTCTTTCAGGTCCCATGGGGACACCTGTCCTGAATCTGACCAGTCTGTCCACTTTGCTTCTCTCTCTGTCTCTCTCTCTCTCTCTCTCTCTCTCTCTCACACACACACACACACACACACACACACACACACACACACACACACACACACACACACACACACACAATTGAATTTATTTAAAGTCAGTTGAGTTAAGATCCCAACAGCTCAGTTCATTTCACATCAAGTACAGTTCAGTTCAAATCAGTTATTTCTCATTGTTTTAATCTATGTTAACTTAATTTTATCTCACTTTACTTATTCAGTTGATGTTATTCAATTATTCAACTTCAAATCACTTCACTTCAGTGTGTTTAACTTCTAATCAGTTCAGCTTACTTTAATTCAGTTCACTTAATTTCAGCTCACTTCATTTCAATTCAGTTAAATTCACCTTAACTCTTATAACCCAAGATCCACAGTAACCTACAAAAGATCCCAGAAATCAGAGTAACCTACAGATATGATACACATATAACAGACAACCCTATGTAACCATGACATTCTCATTATCTGTTTTATCAGTGAGCTATAATTCACTCATTTTCAACTGAATTAAATGTCAGTTTAAATGCCAAAGGAGCCTACCAGTGCATGTTTACTGCTCTGTCCATGTGTATATGCTCCACCTGCATGCAGCCTCTGACTGATCAGCAAGTTGGGGCAAGGCTGATGATGTCACCCAAATATTGGGTAATAATATTTGCTCACACAATGTTCACATGTCAGGATAAAATATATATTATATTATCTATTTATCAATCTAGTAATTACAAATAACTCATCAAAATTATTTCATTTTCAAAAGCACTTTGTATAATCAATTCCCAACAGTATTTCTGAGATAGAAAGTGTTTTATTAGGTGTATGTGTTTGTAAATCTCTAATTGACACATAGTCAAACACATCTCAAATGAAGAAATGTTTGAGGAGCCTATGATCTGAAAATAATATCTGGCATGTGTGAATGTCTTTTATAAATTAGTCTTTCTTTTTTGGTGCATAAAAGTATGTCAAACAACAAAATTGGCTTAGGCTTCTAAAGATTAATTCAGTTCTGCTAAAATTCAGTTTAGTCCACTCCTGTTTAGTTCACTTAATCCCATTAATTGAATTATACTTTCTTTGTCACTTAATGTATATGACATCACCGTATTTAATTTTCAGATTCTAAGGAGTGGTAATGTAGAGTAATGATTTCTAACAAGCATCAACATACTGATCAACAAAAAACTCTGATCAACCACAAGATTATGACAACCTCACTGTTCTACCCTCACTGTTCATTTTCTCAACTCCTTTTACCATACAGGAGCACTTTTTAGTTCTGTAATTATAGACTTTAGTCCATCTGTTTCTCTGCATACTTTTTTTACTTCCTTTCATAGAGCATAGAGCAGGTATTATGAGGGTGTTGGGCTATACTCAGCACTGACAATGACACGGTGGTGGTGTGTCTTCGGTTCATAGCATGGTCACTTTAATCCCCATTTTGTTTTGGTAAAAGAAGCTGATGCTGGAATATTGCCATGCAGTCATACATATCTGGAAATAAGAAGAAGCAGAATCCATATTTGGTGCAGACAGCTGCAGATTTTGTGTTTTATGTGATTCTTTATTACTTCAATATTGTTAATATTCATGGACATATTCAGTTTCATGTACAGGTACAGGAACACAGAAATCAAGATCTAGTTCATACTGTGGTTTGACAGGTCACTACAGTGGGAAAACAACAAAGGCCATTCACCAATGTCTTCCTAAATTTTATCTTTCATTTGTTTGAACATTAAAAGGACAGTCAGAATTAAAAGTCTATGTCAGATTCACAGTGTGTTTTAAAACCACAGAATTGTTCGCAGCTCTGCTCTTATAATGATGGATCCCATTGTTCTGGAAAACTGAACAAATAAGTCACAAATAAGAAATCATTGGTGAATTTTTGTGAAAACTATGCATTTGTTTTTAATAAGAAATGATTACTTGGTAAATAAGGCCAAGTGTTTTTAATAGAAATAAGTGTAAGTGTAAAGAACCTATTAACACTAGAAGGGCTAAGCTCCAGTCATTTGACCTTTGTGACATCTTACTAGAAGCGCTGTCCCTGTTTGGCCTGCTTATACCTAGAAACACCAAGTTCCATAGCATCTGCTTTTCAAGTCTGCAATTCTCTTTTTCATCAACAGTGTCACAAGGGTGTTCTTGCACTGGATGAAACCTGCATGAGTTTGTTTCAGATAAATTGAAGTTCAACTAAAGTTACTAGAACAATTATTAAGTGTGAACTGTGTTGTCTGTTGCAGGAGCCATACTATGTGCGTTGTGTAAAGCCAAACGAGGTGAAGTCCCCGATGTTGTTTGACGACGCGCGGTGTAGACACCAGGTGGCATACCTGGGTCTGCTGGAAAACGTTCGTGTGCGCAGGGCTGGCTTTGCATACAGACAGCCCTACGAACGCTTCTTGCAGAGGTCAGAGGTCACACGCTCTCCCACTTATACACTCATACACCAACCTGCAGTGACAATGAACAACGAATTGGTTAACTCAGACTGCAGCTCCGTTGTTGTATTCTGTTACCATATGGCAAAAACAATATTTGATTTTTTTTTCTACAAAATACATTAACATTGAAACGGACTCTATTTACAAAAAAGGAATGTACACACTTTGCCTGTTTCAAATGTATTTGATTTTTGACCTTGATGAAAAACATTTTAACAGCTTTAAAAAGTATGGATTCCATACTGGCCTTAACTAGTTTAGGCTGGTCTGATGCTAGTTGTTCTAGCTGACCAGCACACCATTGTCCTGATTCCTTTCTTTTATTGTAAGATTTATTTGGCTTATTTGGCACTCTTATTTGAAGTCACTGATTACTGTTTCTTTTGTTGCCATTGACACTCATTAGATAATATGCTATATGGACAACATTATTGAGACACCTACACGTTAGACATACAGTTTAATGAGATCCAACTTTAAATCCATTAGCATTAATATGAAGTCCCCCCTCCTTGAAGCTCAGCAGGTTTGGAACTCATTTGGTTTGGACATTTGCAACTGCGCTTCTTAAATCCTTACCTGGTCTGACATTTCATTGCTGAGTTTGCAATAATACCACAAGAGTTGATCATGGAATATCTCAACAAGAGAATGATACATATAAGCATGTCCTGAATTAGCTACAGTAATGTTTCGTAACCCTTTTAATGTCTTCCTCATGCAGGTATAAGATGACGTGTGAGTATACCTGGCCTAATCACCTGATGAGCAGTGACCGAGAGGCTGTGGAGGCCATTGTTGTCCAGCATGGCTTTGAGGGGGATGTAGCGTATGGTCTCACAAAGCTGTTTGTGCGAACTCCTCGGTCTCTCTTTACTCTGGAGCAAGAGAGAGCCGCACTTATCCCCATCCTCGTCCTCTTCCTGCAGAAGGTGACAGACATTCTTTTTTTTCCTCTGTCTGTCTCTTCCTCTCTACCGCTCATCTCTAGTTTTTGTTCCCTGTGGGTTAGGTCTCTGTCTTTCTCTGCAATTCCTCCCAGGAGCTGTCACTGTCCATTTCTGTTTGAAATCTTCTGCCATTTTCTTGCCGTTTTGTTCAGTTTGTTCTCTCTGGGTTTTCTCCCTAAATCAAGCCTAGATCATATATATTCAGTATTTATAGTAGCGTAAATGTAGTAGTTTTAATCAATACAGGGTCAATGTTTTACATACAGGGTTAAACATATTCACGCAATGTTTAATACTGGTACTGAAAGATCCAATGTGTCTTTTAAAATGCCATGGCCAAGGCCTCTAAACTTCCTGTTAGTGATCTTGAATGTGATGTATTCAGTAACTACTACTAATTATTCAGCATATTCAGTTTATTATTTAGTAACTGTTATTAATGATTCACTATCTATAACAAAGTATCTTATTAACTAAGAATCCTATGAATTACTCAGGAACTGCTGTTGATTATTTAGTGCAAACTAAGTATGGACACACATATGGACTCTTAAGAGTTTAAAAGGTTAACAGGGCAAGTGTGAATGTGGAAAGGAATAAGTCAGAAATACAGTAGATACCATTCCTTGAGGAAACCTGAGGCTTCCCTTGTGTGTATGTAACTGCTGGTGTCCTGTTTGATTGTTTGATTGCTGTGTGGTGACTGAACAGCATGCAGATGATGATAGCACCATGACAATGAGTGTGATTGGATAATTATTATTACATTATGCTCAATTATTCATCCGCAGTGCAAGCTGCCCTGCTTTCAGCTCTGACCCACTTAACACAGCCGGGCCTAAAGTGGAGCATGACTTTAGTCCAAACTCAGAAAGATCACACACACACACAAGCCATTTCAGAACAAGGGTTGACTTTGGGGACATCATCTACTGTCTGTAAGTCCAGTGTGAACTTGACAAACTCGACCTCTGATTTAGTCTCTCTCTCTGTCTCTCCCTCTCTCTCAGTTCAGTTCAGTGAGCTTTATCAACATGAAGTTCCAGACTGCTGTTCATCTGCTGCTGCTATCACCCCATGGTCTATTGTTTGGCTGGTGATCTGTTGCAGTAGTGACACTGACATGGTTGTGAATGATCACATCACATGGTCAGGCTCAATTGAAGTCACTGGTCTGCTTTACTAGCCCAGTTGTTTCTGATTTAACTATGTTTTGGCATCATCCTGAACTTTATACCAACCTTTTACTACTTGGTTTGAATACTGTATATAGACTGGCATTTGTTCATTTTGTAACATTTCTCTTCCTCTTTCTCTCTATCATTTTCCCTGCTCCAGATTCTTTGCTCCAGCACCTTTATTTTTATCTCTCCCCCTTTTCCCCCAATATGAATCTACATCATGTTTGGTCAGTTTTAGATAATAATACAGTAATAATGACAGTAATAATTAATTTTAGTCCACTTTGAATCTTCAGTAACTTCTGAGTATTACATTCTGCCGATATAAACAGGAATGTTCCACTCTGTTCTTAGTATCTTCATCACACCATTCTCTCTCTGCAGGTGTGGCGGGGTGCTTTGGCGCGGATGCGGTGTAGACAGATGCGGGCTATTTACACCATCATGGGCTGTTATAAACGCTATAAAGTAAAGGCTCATTTCTGGGAGGTGGAGAGGCGCTTTGCTAATGTGAGGAACATGTCTGACTATGGGAAAAGTGTGGAGTGGCCGATTCCTCCTGCTGCTCTAATACAGTTCCACAAAATCACACAACACCTTCACCGCAGGTACAGAGCCAACATCTTACTCTCAAGGCACAGATTTCATAATCCTTATTCAGTTGATCATTAATGTGTATTATTGAGCTCTTTCCCCTCTCTCTCTCTCTCTCTCTCTCTCTCTCTCTCTCTCTCTCTCTCTCTCTCTCTCTCTATATCGCTCTAGGTGGAGGGCGAGACAGATTGTTAAGAACATTCCTCCCTCAGACATGGCAGAGGTGAGAGCGAAGGTTGCTGCTCTGGGAGCTCTGAGTGGGGAGAGAGTGGACTGGGGCTTCAACCGAGCTTGGGAGAGAGACTACCTAGCCAGTGTGAGTCTATAAACACAAAAACTAAACAAAAAATAAACCACATTCACAGAGAGCAATGAAGTTGCTGTTTGGGTGCAGAGTGGACCAAATACCAGAACTGTGGATTCTAATAAATAAAGCAGATCATTGGTCAAATATACCAGCAATTAAACAATATATAGTTGAAATCATGAATAGTATTATTGAACATTATCAGTAAAGTAGCAAGAATGATTAATTAACATATCTATTTCAGCATCAAACATATCTATTTCAGTGCTTTACATAAGCAGCATGTTTCTTCTGAGTTTAATTTAATTCAGGTTTTAGAATAAGCTTTAATCAGTGTGTGCACCAGCATCAAGACTGCAAACCAGCAATAATGAACTCCTCCATGAAACGAGCCCAGAATTACATACACTTATGTATGTGTATTTGGGATCAAGTGTGATAACACCTTGGGAGAGGACATTTCAGTAAAGTATTGTGATACAGAGGATCCTGACCTAAACAAATCTTCAGTAAATCCCATTTTTCCGTATTTACAGCCTGTAATACACAAAACAATTAACAAAAATCTATTATACACATATTTACTGGCTGAAATACAATTTCAGTTTAGCACTGACTGATTTTTAACATATCCATGTTACTTCCCACTTCCTAGGAAAAAAGGGGGGAAATCGGTTTAATGAAATCATACACTAAAATGTTAAAACATGATACTAAAACAATGGTCAGTGGTTGACTGGTTCTTGATTACATTGAGCAAAAAAAATCACCAACTCTCTGTATAAGTCTGGCTTAAAAGGTTACAAAATGCTCCCTCTGCACTCAGACAAAGCCCTGCAGATGCAGTGCATTTCTGCACAGACTCACTGCTGATCTGGCTAGCTTCAGGACAGTGTGGCCTATTTTCCCAGCCCTGTTAGTTCTCTAATACTACTTTATTAGAAACTTGCATATTATTGCTACAGAAAAGCCTTTGGGGATCATATGTGAAGTGAATCTTAATTGTAACCAACAAAGGCAAATAAAGTACAATAAAACTGCAGTAGAGTATAGACTGTTCTGAAAATACTGCTAGAGGTATAAAATGCATTAAAGACATTCTTTTGAAAGCATTTTCTTATCAGTATTATCAGTTTTTTTTAATCAATATTTTCTTACTTTTGGCAATAATTGTGATGATGTAATCTTAGTTTATTAATTTGGAAATTATGCATGCATTCAAATCCGCACTGCACTTTTTTCAGGGTAAACATAATTAGTGATGCTGATCGTCAGCACTATTAACAGAAGTCAACAAATCTCAGTGATCAGCGTTAAACCTATTTAGTCAAGAAAATGACCAGTATTGTCAGCCCTGTTACTGATGGTGAGTGGGTGAGTAGGTTAATAGATCTTATCTGTGGCTCATTATTGACATTGATCCAATAACAGTGTGTAGCTGAGTGTTTAAAGGGTTGTTTAGGTCAGCTATCCCAGCTGAGTTCTCGTGGCAGTGTTGCCTGGTTCATTGTCTTCTGCTTTACTTTAGCTTTTGTAAACTCAGCATTTATATTCATAAACTCTTGTATATCCTTGCATGTTGAAGGATAAATGTCCCAGACTGCAGGTGAAATGGAGTGTTTGATTCATTTTGATGACCTAATGACCCTCAGCTCACTGGATATTTTGTTTGGTTCTTTGACAATCTTTCCAAGCTTTACTAGAGATTTTGATTGGCTTTGTCTGTGATGAAATGGAAATGTGGATGAGTTTGATGGACCTCCATCTGAATTGGAGATTATGGATCTGGTTCTTTGATGGTCTCCAGATTAAATAGAGATTTTGGTTCTCACACTGAGGTTGTCCCCTCCAATTGATATGACCATTTTTATTATTTTTTCAATTTGGCTACCACCCACCCATCTAAAATTAAGGTTTTGACTTGTCTTGCTGTTGCTTTATAATATCTATTTTCCTGTGTATCGGTCAGCAGTATGGTATGTGCATGTGGAGATTTTTTAAGATTTAAGTGGCTTGAAATCAGTTGTAGGAGAAATCAATCATAGGGCCTAAAGAACAAGTCCAAAGTTTGGACACTGTTACTCATAGCACCATGCTGTTTTATTATTGCAAACAATGGATACATTATTCTAATATATATATGTTAGATTTTATTATTTATTTATTTATTTATTTAGAAATTATTTGAAATCTCTTTGAAAAGATAAAAACCAATGAACATCAATTTAAATGAATATTTTGTCTGTAGTCTGTCTTACAGATCCATTATTGTAACTTGCTTTACAATTGTAGGATTTTACAAATATCTAAGGATTACATGGTATTTCAAATATTTGGCCAGGTATTCACTTATGGGATAGCCCAAGATCCATTTCAACCTATATTTTGTAAAATTGTATGACATTTTGTCTTTCCATTGCACACATTTCATAAATAATATTAATCCACAGTTTTTATTTGTTGCCGGAGGATCCTACTGCATCCATTTTCTTGTGTCACAGGACAGTTTGTGAATGTGTACACATGACCTCATTTACAAAATACAAAAAATGTTTGGGTAGTGCATGTCCAGAGACAAGAGAAAAAAACAGATAATTTTTAAAGTTTCTCAAGGTCTGTTCCAAAACATTAACTTTAACAAAGCATTGTTGTCATGACACATATGTCACAGTGGGATTTTAGCCATGTAACCCCTGTCACACAGTAAGGAAGCATACTAATGAGCTATTCACTTATTATATCTGATTCATTATTTTGATTGATATACAAAACTGGGTTGGGACTAAAATATAATTTGATAAATTAATAATTATAATTATATAATTATATAAATTAGATAATTAAATAGATCTGAATATGTGGAGTGCTTTGCTCAGAAAGAACTGCCGTGCATCCAACAAAAATCCAGCTTCTTTCACACAGTGAATTTGATAGGATAGACCTGACTATGGACATATATATATATATTTATCTTTTGACTGCTGTTGCATTTACAGAGAGACAGAACCCACAGCCTTTTCTTACACTTCATGGGGTTTATATTTTAGCTCCTGGTCTTGTGTTATCATTCATTTTAATTGCAGGATTGTTTTGTTTCATCTTATGCCACTGATCCTGCTGGCAATGATCAAGGCAGCCAAAGCAGGGTCTTATTGAATTTCAGTCTCGTCTCTCAACTGTAATTCTTTTTGCAGGAATAAGAAGAAAATGCTTTTTAACTTGTCTTTGAAGATGGATGCTCTTCACACCTTTAGTGGTAGTTGTAGATGTGGTTGTGTTAGTGTTCTAACCAGTGGCTGCATTCCTCCTCTGCAAGCAACTAAAAATTCCCAAATACTTTTAGTTGTTTTTAGCTACATTACTGATACTAGAGCAGCTCAATTCAATACTAAAGCACCGAATTGCTGAACTCAATAATTGCATAAATTGCACAGGAATTAAATATCTTTGATAATGATAATGTGATTCTATTCCTACATATTGCAATTGGATATATTTATAAACAATGTTACAGTTACGGCTGCTCAATATATTGTTTCAGCACCATCATCACAATGTGTGCATGTGGAATAATTACATTATAATAAGAAATTTATATTTTATTTTTTTATATAAATGTGTAAATATAAATACGGAGCAACTAGCTGCTAAAGACTGTCTGCCACTACCTTCTTACACTACAGCTACATTTAATTCTATACCCAGTGCACATGTAAATAGAATGCAAACATTCTTTTTAGTTTCTATATCCACAATACTTCCACAGTGTGATTATGTAGGTTTCAGTGCAATAGTGTATGTATAGTGTAAGGTAATGGGTAAATTCTGTATTTATATTACATATATGTATATTCTTTATCTTTATTTTTATTTTCTTCTCCTGTATATTGTTTTATCCATCTTTTTTAATACTGTGAGGGACTTAGGAGACCTACATTTTTCACTTACACTTGTAAGTGTAATGTGATGTGACAATAAACTTGATTTGATTTTTAAATAACTATTACCACAAATCAGTGAATAAAACTGAAATATAATACGCAATTATAATAAGCTATTATACTATAATACAGTTATAGTACAAAAGTAAATAAAATACAGAAATGTACAAAATACAATTATTGTCAAAGTAAGTCAATAAAAAAAACATACTCTCAATTTTAAGTACATTTTAATAAGATAATATTGTTGATAATTGTGCACTTTGTTAATAACTAAGGTTATTCTCAAAACAAAAACGCTGAATGACAAGATTGTGGATTCATATTCATGTGGAAATGATGAATATATTTCAAATACATTCAGTACGGTGTATTCAGTACTTAAGCTACATTCTTTAGTACTGCCTTTATTTGGTTGTAGCTTTCACAGTGAGTGTGCAGTATCTCAGCAATGCCTCAATGCCTACTCAAGCAGCACCTCAGGTTACAGTGTTTATGACAGATGAATCAGGGCTGCTTTGAAGCAGTCAGGTGCCCTCCTCAGTCTGTCAAATGCATATTCATATAGTTTGTTAAACACATGCAGCATTCATATTCATAATGCAGCAGTAAAGCTACGTTCTTTAATCTTTCCTCCTGGTGTTCCTCATGCTTTGAAATGCCCTCTTACTTTTTGTTTAATTATTTCTCACTCATAGTTTCATAAGTAGAGCATATGTATTGAAAGTGCAGATTGGACATTTCTAATCAGTGTTTGTGAGTAAAAGAAATATTTTATTACTATTTAAATTTAATTATTTTTTTTTTAAATGAAAAGCAGCCATTCTATGGCACCCATGGAGGAGCAAAGAGAGTCAATTATTTGAAGGTTTATTATTCTGCTACAGAGTGCAGGCTTATGTACACAGATTAAGGAGTTAAGGAAAGGCTCAAAGGGTCATCTTTGGCAGCTTAGTTGACCTGGGTATTGAACACACAATCTTGTGACCCATTAATCAAGAGCTTTAACCACTGACCACCACTACCCGTCTTACCCACAAATATAATCATAATTGCAATCAGCCAAATAATCAGTCAGATTTTGCAGGACCCATGGACAAACCCACCTTTCAGATTCACCCAGATTTCTGATTTGTGTTGTATGTGTTTGCAGGCCAGAGACTGTCCCTTAACCAGCTCCAATTTTGTGAAAATCACTAAAGAGCTGAAGAATAAAGACCAGTACACTCAGGTCCTCTTCTCTGGATTTGTCAGGATGGTAGGTCCTCTCTCTTGCTCTCTTTCTCTTTTATTCTCTCTCTCTCTCTCTCTCTCTCTCTCTCTCTCTCTCTCTCTCTCTCTCATTCAGCAGAATTTTGTAATTGGCATGACTGTATTATTATGTGGTATATTAACAAAACCTCATGGAAATACCATGATCAGGTCTTTTGAGTCAGTTTCTCAGGTGGGGATTGAGGCTCTTCTTGGACTATGCTAGATTCTGAATGAAGATTCTAGGGCTTGGCTTAATTTGACCTTGCTGCCTAGGTTTAAGGAAGATTACTTTCAATTACAAAATGATTCTGGTAGAATTTTTCAAATAAAAATAATGTTTATCTGTGTCTCTGTAGCTGAACTGGTTCAATAACACAAAGGACAGAGCTCTGCTCATCACAGATAAGCACATTTACAGACTAGAACCCAAGAAACACTTCAAAGTGCAGAAGCGGATGCCCATAGAAACTGTGAGTACAACACATGTACATACACATATGCATGCATTGTTCCTATTTTAGTAAGAAATGCCACTGATATCTGCATTATAGTGAGACAAGAAAGATATCTAAACCTTCTCCTAATCCTAACCCTAAACATACCCAACTTTAAACCTAACCTCAATCCTACTAATTTTAATCATGACAATACTAACCCATAACCCTACGCCTTTATCTGTATCCTACAAACTCTTACAACCATACACAATGATTTTTGTGGACTAGTGCTAGTAAATTGTGCTGAAAACAGTGTGTTTAGAAGTGAGAACAAGAAAAATGGTAGGACAGCTAATAATTTGCATTCCCTTCACTGACATAATACTACGGATGTGACCACTGAGAGCAAGGCATGGATTCCACAAGACCTCTGTAGGCATCCCATCATAAATGTAGTACTAACAGTAATAGCAACAGATCCTTTAAGTTCTTGTGAGGGCATCAATGAGCTTTAGGTGTCGCACATGACTTGTCGCCATAGTATGACCACTGTATAGGAGAAAAACCACACAAGACCGGTGTTTTAGACAATCCAAATTTGGCTCTTATCAAAATGGGTCAGATCCTTACAATTCTTATAGATCCTAATACACTTTTCCTCCTTAATTTTCCTACTGACACAGAACGGAGATGTAGATAATCAGTGTTTTTATTGCACCTGTCACTGAGACTAATTGGTGTATAGGCTTCCTGTACATACACACACACACACACACACACACACACACACACACACACACACACACACACACACACACACACATATACATACATATTCATCATCAAAAATTGTTGCATACATGATGATGATGGAGTCATAGATTCACAATGCAATTTTGTAAGAGGCCAGGTCAACTTTGGTCATCTTGACAGCCCATTATGTTAATGATGTTGTGCAACCTTTATCTTCCTTCTGAATTGATTTGCAATCTTACACTTCCTTCTTGGTGCAACTATTTATGCTATTTAACTGTTTTCTGACAATGGGTGCATGAACATTTATACTGATGTACATTTGTACATACTATTAATAATCACCTTAATATGTTTGCTATTAATAATAATTACATAAAAGTATCTGCACTGTGTGCGCAAAAGACACCCCTTCTAATGAGTGACTTCAGTCATTATTTGTCCTGGTTTTAGCTTCAGGTCACATTCCCAGACCTCACCTGATGCACACAAAAAAAATAAGTTTCTGCACTGTGTGCTCAAAAATATTCAGACACCCCTTCAAATGAGTGAATTCAGTCATCATCTGTCCTGGTTTTAGCTATAGGTCACATTCCCAGACCCACCTGATGCACACAAATTCTCTCTCTCCCTCTCTCTGTCAAACATACACACACACACACACACACACACACACACACACACACACACAATCAAACTCAGACAGACGAGTACAAACTCTGTGGCACCGCGAGACAACATCATAGCATTTCTGCATGGTTTATTAGGGTCAGTCTGCCTGGACATGCCGCATGTCCATCCGCCTGTGTCTGTGTGAACCGTACCACCGGGGTTGTGTGTGTGCGGTGTCTGACCTACATTCTGTTAGCCCCGTGAGCAGAATGGTGCTACATTGTGCAGGAGGGATTTGGTCACACTGCGGCAGCGACAGTCTGAGCCCCTCACATACACACAGATTTGTTTTTATAGAATGTCAGAACATGGGGTCTTAAATTTGTACTTGTTTATCATCGCTGTGGAGCAAAAACCTCAAATCTTCAAATTTACAAGAGAAGGATAAAACAGGGATAATTCTTTTCTAGCCTATTCTACCATACATGCTAAAAAAGTATTGGGACACCTGTTTATCCACTGTTTCTTCTGAAATCAAGAGTTTTAAAAAAATGCTGCTTTTGTTGCAGTAACTGTCTCTACTGTCCAGGAAAGGCATTCTACTAAACATTGTTGCAAGGATTTGATTACATTCAGCGACAAGACCCCACCTCACCCTCAATTCATGCAGTTCCACTTCTGTGTCAGCAATGGGTGCAACTTAAAGTAGCTGAATGTAGCCATTAGGAGGTTGTCCACAAATATTTGCACATATTGTGAATTTTGACTCAATTAAGAAGAAAACAGCCAGATTTAGATTATGTAAATAGTCATTTTTGATGCATTTGGACTCAAAAGAGTACAAAAACAAACACAGACACATTTTGATTCATGGATATATGCTTCACACATTTTCACCCCTAATAGGATCGGATCCCCCTGCAGCAAAAGTGGCAGACTGACTGTGGTTTACAAAAACAGGAATATTTATTGCTGTGTTTTTGTGAAGTGTCTTCGGTGCCTACTGTTTGACACATGCATAAATATATTTGTTATTTTTAGAAATAGATCAGTTAAAGAATAAAGAAATTGCTGGGGCTATGATGCACATGTGACCTACAAGTAATGAAAGTTTAAACCCAAACATTAGCATCATACCTACTTCCTGCCTAGAACCTTTTTTTTTCATTTATAATGCAAAGAGAAAAAACATTTGTGTGTATGTAACTACTTTTCTGTAAGTTATCTGTTGTTTTCTACAACTGTTCAAAAGATCATTATAACGAGAAAACAGCATATCTGTAAAGTTCATTATAATTTCAGTTTTATGAGGAAAACTAAAGTGATTTAAAGTGGATTAGTTAAAATAATTCTATGTAATTAAATTGTCACAATGTAAAGAAAGTGAAAATGATTTGATATGAAAAATGATTTGCTCACAGTGGTGCTTAATGGAATCACATGCCTCTAAAACCCCACATAAGGTTATAACAACAAATGGTTTGAATACACTGCTAATACTGATACCTGAGAAATAGTCACTCATCATCCAGAAATTGTTGCACAAATAGTTGCACCCAGAAGGAAGTGTCGAAATGCCATGCTATTGCGAAGGACGATAAAGGTTGCCAGGGTCAATAAATGATAAAAATAATATTTATTGAGCTACACATACAGACGTAATGTCAGCAGTCTGTTCTGTGATAATCCAACCCATGCAACTTGAATATTCTTAGATTCAAGACTTGGGGTGGAGTGTTAACACACATTCAGTCCTGATAATGCGAAAGGCCGTTGGTTTGACAAGTTAGGGACATATATTATATATGTATTATATAAGATATATAAAAATAAATTGTATATAGAAATAATTAAATTGTTAAATATATATAGGGATTAAAAAATATGTTGCAATATGCTGATATTTCAATATTTTCTTACACCCATAGTGAACTACATTATTTTACACCAGGGAGTAATAAAGGGGTTAAGCATCACTGCATGTGATACTGTCTGAGTCGATCTGTCTGATGTGGAGAAAGTGGACCACACCGGCTGGACTTACTCCGTCACAGACTGGAGTATTGGATGTTTTGTTTTGTTTTGTTTTTTTTTAATCCAGGGTGGCCAGGTCAGTTCTGAATTAATCTGGTTGCAACATGGCTTGACGCACTGCTGCAGTGATTAGCACACAGGCTTATTGTTGAGGGAACTTGATGTGTCAGCTCAGGGCTGGTAGGATAACGTGACACACATTTAATCAGGCTGTTTATGATGACGACCTGATGGGGTTACATAACCTATATGTGCTGGGTGGGTATGTGGGTGATCGAAATTAATATGCACATATCATCATTGTAAAAGTGCATTCTTGTGACTCCAGAAATGGTCATGGATAAGTTTTAAATACTGAGGCAGTGTGTGTGTGTGTGTGTGTGTGTGTGTGTGTGTGTGTGTGTGTGTGTGTGTGTGCGTGTGCGCGTGTGTGTGTGTGCATAGAGAGATACAAAACACAAAATATATATTTATTGTTAATTTATTACAGGTGTATAGAAAGTATAGATATTTACACACCACATTTGATGTCTGTTTGTCCCTAACCACTTAAAGCAGGCTGTTCTTAGAATGTGAGGTAAGCATATCAGTCAACATGTATTTTATATTCAGAAATGCATGATAAGACCTTTCATAAGTCTTCCCTGAGTGAATGTGTGGTAACTGTGAGCATTTATGTCTGCAAATGGCTTTGCATGTTGTCACCCATAAACCTTTTTGCTTTTTGATGTAATGTGAGTTGTGAGCAAAATTTTGTAATGAATGTATTAGGGAAAATAAATCATTGCTATAAAATCCTTTTACATTGACTAGCATTGAAAGTGAAGTTTTTTTCCTTCACTATTGCTACAAGATTCTACAAAGAGTTATTTGAGTAATGCCATAGATGATCCTTTTTTGGTTTAATTAAAAACCATTTTTGTTTATTTAATATTTCAAATGTTTTGGTGACACCAAGAAGATATTAAATGACCCCTGTGCAGTCCAACCGTGCAGTTTGATTGGCTAAAATGCATTCTGTAGGTGCCTGTGTCTGTTGATAGGACACCAAATCTTCTCTATTAGTCGTCTTTAATCGTCTGCATTAAATACATTTTATTTTTATATTGCTATATTAAAATATAGGTGCTTCAAATGGTCGTTTGACTGATGCTATAGAAGAACCACTTATTTGTTCCACAAAGAACCAGCTTTCTGATAGAGATTTACAAAAAGTTGAGTTCTTGAACTGAATTTTGGCTGAAGTGCTTATTCTGCCCTGTCTAACAGCTTGTAAATTCTCTACATTGTTCACATGTTCAAAATATAAAATCAAAATCTCTGCCACCCACCGCCACCCCAACAATTTCTTTCCGTTTTATTATATGCTGACGGCATGGTCTGGACTGTGATATCATTTAAAGAACAAACTAAAATCTTCTTTTTTCGGCTGCTCCCTTTCGGGGTCACCACAGCAGATCATCATATTTATGATCCACATTATAGTTTTGGCACACGTTTTATGCCAGATGCCCTTCCTGAAAGAACAAACTGAAGTACATTTATATATTGAGGAGTATCCTAGAGTAGCCAACCGCCAAGTTGTAAACAAAAGTTTAGCCATATTATAGCCAACTAATTTTTCACCAGGTAAAAGTCAGTGAAGTTAAACTAGCTAGCCAAAAACAGACATGGAGACACTAATCTACAAGGTGGAGAAATGAGAGCTATAGTGTGGAAAATAAGTTTTCCCACCAACAAAGAGGTCATTAATTTTTATCATAGGTACACTTCAGTTGTGAGTCTGGGTCTTCCAGCATGACAATGATCCAAAATACACAGCCAGGGCAACTAAGTAGTGGCTCCTTAAGAAGCATTTCAAGGTCCTGGAATGGCCTAGGCAGTCTACAGACCTCAACCCTATAGAAAATCTTTGGAGGAAGCTGAAACTCAATGTTGCCCAACAACAGCCCAAAACCTGAAAGCTCTGGAGAAGATCTGTATGGAGTAGTGGGCCAAAATCCGTGCTGCAGAGTGTGCATATATGATCAAGAACTACAGCAAATGTCTAATCTCTGTAATTGCAAAGTTTCTATACCAAATATTAAGTTCTGATTTTCTATTGTATCAAATACTTATTTCATGCAATACAATGCAAAGTAATTATTTAAAAATCATACAATGTATTTTCTGGATATTTTTTAGATTTTTTCTGACATTTGAAGTGTACCTACGATAAAAATTTACAGACCTCTACATTCTTTGTAGGCGGGAAAACTCGCAAAATCAGCAGTGTATCAAATACTTATTTTCCCCACTGTTGTTTAAATGCAGTGACTGTGATATAGTATCTGTAATGCACTTAAGATCATGTTTACTATAAGATAAGGCTAATCTCCTTGGCCTACATCACATAGTGACTACATAGTGAAATGTAGTATGTGCATGTATCGCAACATGCCATGTAAATTTTCTGCTTGTAAAATATAAGACGGTCTGTACATTATTATTATTATTATTATTATTATTATTATTATTATTATTATTATTGTTGTTGTTGTTGTTGTTGTTGTTGTTGTTGTTGCTGTTGTTGTTGCTGTTTTTGTCGTTGTTGTTACTACTGTATTATAAATTCATTTTAACTTCATTATCGGTGTTACATAGCTTTCATTTTAGATTCATCCACATCCCTGGGCTGAGTTTCCCAAAAGCTACTTAGTGTTCAGATTATCTTAATTGGTGAAGACAGTGTTCAGTATGAGGTTCACTCTTCCATTTCAGGATCATCTCTGTGCTAAGATGCTTTAGGGAAATCCAGCCTGATAATACAGCCACTAACAGTACAACTGAAAACAGTGCCACATTTTTGTTAATTTAATACTGTGCATCACCAAACACCCATCTTGGTTTCAGTCTTATGTGAGCAACCAACCAACAACAGTTGGTGGCACACAGTCATCCTCTATCAGTCCAATCTGTGGTGTTCCACAAGGTTCAGTACTCGGACTGAGCTTTTACCTATATGCCAGTAACACTCAGGACTAATTGTGTACAAATTCTGATACTGAGCTCTGGAGAAAGCACTATAAAAATAAAATGTATTATTTATTTATTTATTTATTTATTACCAATCATAGTAGTAGTTGTCTATGATCTGAATGTGATTTATTTGTATGCAAAAGGAACCAGACAGTTCTTCTCATGAGACAGCCATTGATGGAACAGGTGATCAACCACACACAGTGCATATGATCCTCATAGAAAAGCATTGACAAATAGGACATTCTGGAGAAGCCACACTGGAGTCTTAACTCAAATCACCCAACCATGGGTTATAAAGCCCAAAGGGGGAGAGAGCACTGTTTCTCTCCAAAATGAAACTTCATCCACTACCTTTGGGATGAGTTAGGGTGGCAGGACTAATCCTTCTGCATAAGTACCCGGCCTTACTATGTCCTTTTAGAGCTAAATGCAATCAAATCCTCACAGTAATATTCCAACAGGTCTCTGCAAAGTTTTGGATAGTTAATGAATTAACCATGTCCCTCTTGTCTTAGGTAACCAGTTTGAGTGTAACAAGTGGAACAGATCAAATGGTGGCGCTACACACTGCATCTCAAGATGACATGTTGGTGTACCTACAGAGGGGTCAGCTGGGGCCAAAGCAGGACCATGTGGGGGAACTGGTGGGGACACTGTGCGACCACTTTACACGGTGAGTTCACTGATGGTAAACCAGCTTAGATGGCTGTTAGACAAGCAGAATAGGGTTCAGGTGTGATCCATCTGGAAAAAACAATAATAATAACAATAATAACATAAATGAGTTGATATGTGTTATTTATGAGATTTTATTTGTGTAGCTCAGGGGTTCTCAATCTTTTGTATCCTGGCCCACATATGTATAACTAGATAGCATAATGGCCCACAAGAAAACAAAACTTTTTATGTGTAGAATAATGTGGCTTCATTGATACGGTTTAATTCACTTTGTGACACTTGTGTGATATTATTTGTGCATTTGATCTCTTGATTTTCACTGAATTCATTTTTTGCAAGTAGACATGTGTAGAATGTGTATTTCTATAATGAATTTACCATTGAGGGGGCAGAAAATATGATTTAGCAGATTACTGTATATCACCTGTTTATACTGTTGAAAGCAGACATATTGAAGCTCAGCGATAATTACGTTTAATTAATTAGTCTCAGATAAATAAGCTTTAGCTCACTGAGACGAGAGGAAGGCATTAGGTGTGTATTAGGTTGATTAGTTTGTTACAGATTGGGATAAAGCTGTAGGTTAAGTCTGATGTTGACTTTAATCTCCAGCCAGGCAGACTTGGTTTGTCCTAAAATCCCAGACCTTTAGGAGATCGACATCAAGACATTTAGGAGTATTTTTACTAAATATGTCTCAGTTAAGACAGACAGACAGACAAATTGATTGATTGATTGATTGATTGATTGATTGATTGATTGATTGATTGATTGATTGATTAATTGATTGATTGATTGATTGGTTGGTTGGTTGGTTGGTTGGTTGGTTGGTTGGTTGGTTGGTTGGTTGGTTGATTGATCCTGAGGGAAATTGAGGTATCCAGGATCTTAGTTAAATGCAACAGTATAGTACGATAAATAAAGATGTAATACTATATAATAGAGGTATATAAAGTACCATTTGTAAATATATGCTGTGTTTGAAATTTTTCATATTTATGTGAAATTGATACTTGGGTCCATATGTGAATGTTTGTTGCAGTCCAAATCTCTGCACATGCTGCTTGTCAAGTTTAGTATATCATATGAATAACTGAGCATGTTAAAGTTTAGTCAGTGTCAGTGCGAGTTTCTCACCATCTTGCGATGCCATTAACACTTGTTTAAAGCAGTTTTATTAGTCACAAATTTGCAGATCATTATTTAGGTAAAAGCTGCTCTTCATACGAGGAAAGACACTTTGATGGTTAGAAAGATGAATGTTGAAGATCAGTATATCCAAACCCTTAGAACACAGCTATTCTGTCATTACAAAACCTGAAGTCTTTATTTGTTACCTGACCCTTACAAGACAAATGTTTTCAAGGGCACATTTTGACTGTCTGAGTAAACATTAGCCAAAGGTCTCAGACTCATATCAGTTTTGCACTAGGAATGGGCATTGTAATTGTGGGTGTTGTGGACTAAGCTATGGTACTTGATATTAAACTTTGTATTAAAGCAAATTTACATAGATTTTTTTGCTTTAGAATTACATTCACAAAATCATTGAGATGTACTCAACATGCTACTAACTGCACTATGTAATTTTGGTAAAGCAGGCAGACCAATACTCCCAAGAACAGCGTGATGCTGCATAACCCAAGTCATGTTTTTGTAAAATCCTGTAATGTTACTCTACTTCATCAGTCCACGCTTCTCCCACTTACATTGAAAGTTCTGCAACTCTCAGTTTGTCCACAAATATATGGCTAAAGCAAGTCCTTTTTGAAGGATGGCTCAAAGCATAATTCCACTTTCCAACTACAGGGGGATTACAGGAGCAAAAAGTACCAATTTTCACATAATGCTGCTTTCATGTCAGTTCACTTCAGCTGCAGCTGTGAAATATATCTGGGAGGTTCATCCAAACTGATGACGACAAGCTTTTAAATTTATGGATCAACATGTGTAAATATGTATGTGTACATACGTAAGAACAAACATGCTTTAAATGTATATAAAAGACCATTAGATTAATTTACAGTGAATTAAATGAGTAACCATGTCAAAATTCAGTGTTTGTATTCTATATCCCATGGCAACAATTATGGAATCACAACTCTTGGAGGAAATTCTTTCAATTTTTTCAATTATGTAGAAAGAGTTAATCAAATAGACAAGCCATAAAACGTTTTTTCAAAAATTTCATCCTTCTGGTATACAATTAAACAATTAAACAATTAAACAATTAAACAATTAAACAATTAAAAGGTCAGTCAAAATTGTGTTTTAAGATCAAATAAATCAAAGAAATATTGAATCCCTAAATTCTAGTGGATTCATGGGAAAAACACTGCACCATTAGTACTTTGCTGCACTCTGGCTTTTATAACAGCTTGAACTCTTCTTGAATCATGGACAACAGTATTCTTCATCAATCTGTCTCCACCTGCTTCTTATTGCTGTAGCCAAATCAGCTTTGCAGGTTGGAGCCTTGTCATTGACCATTTTCTTCAATTTCCACCAGATATTTTCAACTGGATTGAGATCTGGATTTGCAGACCATGCAAGTGACATGTCAAGTGACATATATGTCTTTCTTGAAGTTTTCATGTCCTTTGTCCTATGGCAAAATGCATTATCATCTTAAAAAATGAAGTTGTGATCATCACCAAAACATCCTTTCAGCTGAAAAGTTTCCAACATTTCTATTTAGACTTTTTTAGACCAGGCATTTATTGAAGATGTAATGACTGTCATCTTCCCTGTGCCAGACATGCAACCCCATATCATCAATGACCGTGGAAAAGTACAAGTTTTCTTCAGGCAGTCGTCTTTATAAATTTCATTGGACAGGCACCAAACTAAAGTTCCAGCATCATCACCTTGCCCAATGCAGATTTGTGATTCATCACATGAAGATTACTTTTCAACCAATCATCCACAGTCCATGACCCATGACCCTTTAGGCCACTGTAACCTTGTTCTTTTCTGTTTAGGTGTTAATGATGGCTTTCGTTTGGCTTTTCTGTATGTAAAACCCATTTCTTTTAGGTGATTTCTTACAGTTCTGTCACAGACATTGACTTCAGTTTCCGCCCACTTCTTTCTCAGTTTTGTTGTGTATTTTCTGTGCAAGTTTTCTATCTTGATGCTTTGATGTTTTCCTGTATGCTGTTTCCCTTTTACAGCCTTCCCATTTTGTTTGTACTTGGTCCAGATTTGACACAGCTGACTGAGAACAATCAACAACATTTGCAACATTCCATGATGATTTACTTTCTTAAAGTTTTTTAATCCTCTCCTTTGTTTCAACATCTCTCATGTTGGAGCCATGATTCACATCAATCTACTTTGTGCTACAGCTCTCCATGGTGTGAGCACTCTTTGTTAAGTGAAGACTAATTAGCAGATTTAATCTAATACACATGCTTGTTTTAGAACTGCAAATTACAAAGTGACTTCACAATATGTTCCTCAGAATGTAGTGATTCCATATTTTTGGAATATTTTATTTTTACACAATTGTTACAGACTACAACAATTATATTAATTTTATTTTTTTATTGTTTCTCTGAAAAAAAGATTAACTTGTATCTAGAAACAGGTGAAAGAACTTCCTTCAAGAGTGGTGAATCCATACTTTTTGGCAGTTGTGTGTCCTTTTTCATGCATGTGTTGGTATTTCCAGGATTTAGACATTCTAACACAGTTAAAGCCCAGTGAGGGAATATTAGTTCCTAGGACAGACGGCAGCTGCACTCTGTGTGTGTGTGTGTGTGTGTGTGTGTGTGTGTGTGTGTGTGTGTGTGTGTGGCTCTTCAAGAAAGAAGGTTCTGTTGCGTAACCTCCTACTGACAGCTGATGGTGCTCATTTTTCATCCCAGAGAGAGTTAAAACAGTCTGATGCTCGTTTCAGAGTTAACTGATAAGATCTAGTCTTTTGTCTTTAACCTTCACCCTTAAAGCCAATCTGAAAGCAAAACTGGCATTT
Source organism: Acestrorhynchus altus (assembly GCA_034509495.1). Lineage (NCBI taxonomy): Eukaryota > Metazoa > Chordata > Actinopteri > Characiformes > Acestrorhynchidae > Acestrorhynchus > Acestrorhynchus altus. The sequence goes on from CM067505.1 coordinate 18,296,713, forward strand.
TTTTATGTTGCTTGTTTGTCTCTGTTCATATAAAGCATAGTTCATTACACCATGTCACATAAAAAAGACTTCAGCAAAAATGACTTCTGCCACCTCTAAAATATCTTCAGATGTTTGATGATGTGCCAGTGGGTGTGCTTAGGTGATATTAGCCAGTAATCTCATGCAAATACATGGTAACAGGAATCTTCCATTTCTGACTGTTGTAGAGTGCATGACAATAAGCTTTAGATCTACTAAATACACCTGCCCAAATGAGCCAAAACAGTCACTGCCATCTACAGTATATAGTACATAATAAAGGGGCATCTTCTATATAGTTTTCATGAAGTACAAATTACTTATAGAAGGCAACCAAATATGCCATATATTGTTATTTTCAGAAAAGGTTAGAACACCCTAATATGATTTATTTTAAGATCTGAAAGCAGAATTGATATATTTGTATGTATTTGTATGAATTTTGTTTCATGCCTGATAAAGTAGCTTTTAAGGACTAAAAACATTATACAGCTTAGAAATCTTGTTAGAAACTGATAATCTAGTGTTTCTGATGTTTTATTTTTGTATTGAATAGATTGATAAGAATAGTTAAGTTATAAATACTTGACAGTAGTCCAAACATTAACATTTGATTACTATATTATTATTATTATTATTATTATTATTATTATTATTATTATTATTATTATCATTATTATTATTATTATTATTATTATCATTATTATTGTTTTTATTGTTATTGTTATTATCAATCTTAATTATAATAACAATAATATACATTTTATTACTGTTTTTGAAAATTAGTACACTATTGTGAAACATAATATCATAAGACTCAAGTGTATCAATATTTTCAAGGTGAATTTATAAACACAACAGTACTACATGTTTACTGGTCAGATTTTGACACAGCAACACACTAATTTAGCAGCATAAATTTGTTTTTCTGTTAAAAATAAGTTATTGTTTTCACCAAATGCTACAAGAAATATGAGTGTAAAAAACTATTTACTGCCCAGTTCTGGATATTAGTACTGTACGGGTGTATGATGTATGCAATTTGATGCACACTGAATGCAGCCAAATAAAATAGACAGTCATTGTGACCTTTCAGTTAATCTCTGCTTCCCCTCAAATACATCCAGTCTCTCTCTCTCTCTCTCTCTCTCTCTCTCTCTCTCTCTCTCTCTCTCTCTCTCTCTCTCTGACACACACACACACACACACACACACACACACACACACATACACATGCTGGAGTTTGAAACAGCCCTTTTCCCCTTCCCCTGAGTGGGCCGCAGATGTTGCTGTTGCCCTGACAGTAGTTGCCAGGCAGCTAAGGAAGTGCTAATTAGGATTGCTGGGGAGATGATTGGGCCACGGGTGAGGTGTGTATGAGACTGTGAAAGTGCATATATGTGTGTATGTGTGTGTGGTTAACATTACATTTCTGCTTTTTTGATGGGTTCTTCTACAGTCATATTAAGGCTGTAGTGTTTCCAGTATTCCAGAGGAGTGTGTTGGACAGTAAACACTGTTTAATATTTTAACTGCACTTAGATAATAGTTAGAACAGAGACAAACTATTTATGATGCTTTTTTAATCATGATTTTGTTTTAATAATCATTTTATTGTGTATTATTGCTGCATCTAGGACACCTTTGCTGAACACACTCGTAAATGTAATCTAGTGAGTTCTGAATAACACCTGTATGTCCTGTGGCTCTCTTCCTTCTCCCCCCTTCATCCTGCCTCTCTCTCTCTCTCTCTCTCTCTCTCTCTCTCTCTCTCTCTCTCACACACACACACTCTGTGACACACACAAACTCTCTCATTCTTCCTGTTATAAATACATAATCTTTCTTTTTCTTTCTATCTCTTTCTCCCCCTCACAGTCTCTCTCTCTTTCTATTTCTCTTTCTTGTTCTGTCCCATCTGTCTTTCTTTCTTTCTTTCTTTCTTTCTTTCTTTCTTTCTTTCTTTCTTTCTTTCTTTCTTTCTTTCTTTCTTTCTTCTTCACTTTCTCTGCACAGTATGATATCTTTTTCTCAGTGAACAGTGTCACTCTTTCCCCAGTTCTTGCATTCTCTTTTTCCTTTGTCTCTCTTTCTGTCACACTATCATAATTCCTTCATTTTCTCTCCTTCTCAGTTCTTATACTCTCTCTTCTTTCACTTTCCCTTTTTCTTTTTAAAATGAGTTGTGGATAATTCATTCCCCCCTCTCTCTCTCTCTCTCTCTCTCTCAGGTCATCTCTTGATGCCCAATTATTCTTTCATTAGGGCACAGAGGGCTTTGGAGAGAAGGATGATAGCTTTATAGAGAGGAGAAAAGAAAACAGAGGGGCAAGGGTCATTATGTTAGATAAGATAAGGAAATTAGATTAGTTTAGTAGGAGGATGGTGGTGGGTTAGTGAACAGATATGCTGCTACTAACAGTTATTTCTGATTTATTCAAATTTATTCACTTCTTCTCTCTTTGCCCCAGCCATCATTCAGAGTTCCGTATTTGAGTCTGTGTTTTCTCCTTTCATAGTCAAATGTTGACCGTGTAAATGACAGGAGTTGGCTTACAATTAGTGAAAAAAGGACCACAAGATACAAACAGCCACAAGATTTTCTTAAGACAGTAACAAAAAAACTGAAATAGTGCATATGACAAGTCATGACAAGTCGCTCAGTGGTCTTATGTGCTACCACTATGATCTGAGGATCACAGTGATATCTGGTATTTTTACTTCAAATGATGTAAAACATTACTAGATGCTAGTATGTCTTACATAACATGATATATCCAAACAGGCCATTTACCTCAACAGACCTAGTTACCTTAACATACTCTATACTTTCACTAATAAACAAAACAACTGTAACTCCTAGAAGCCTACATATCCACTAAAGCTTATTTACTGGGAAAGTAACTTTAGTTTGTGCCATTAAATTCCAACTATATGTAGACATATTTGCATTTATTTATTTAGTGTATACTATGTGCACCTTGTCTTGTATGTTGTGGTCTGTTTTCATTATAATACTGTCCTTTTATACTTTATCTACTTTAATTATTGCAAATGAGAATTATCCTACTATTGTTTCATTGTACTGTCCCCTCTGTTGCTATAATGACATTAAAATTGAATTAAATTGAGTTCTATTATTTTGTCAAGAAGAATACTAATCATCAACATTGTTATGTCATTCCTATTTCTTTAGTACTGTCCTTTACATTCTTTTATTTTGTATCCATTGTCAAGTTTAACTGACATAATCAGTTAACTCATAATTAATTGACTGAAAACTAGTAGCTTGGTAGTCTACTAAAACTTGTCATTGCATCCCTAGTGAACCTAGTGAATGGCAGACTACAGGTAATATACCCTTTTATACTGACAGGCTCTCAGCCAGTGAGTGAAGCTGAATGGGAATGAGTAATGGCTCTGAATAAGAGCACTGCTGAATACTAAGTGCATTCATGAATGACTAAGGCATGTAGTTTATCCAGTACGGAGGCTGACATAATGTCTTACATATGAGCGTAAATGGAAGACTGTCATTGAGTGTGTGAATGTACAGGTGTTCACTCAGTAAGCTTCCATATTACATCAGCATATTGTGTGTTGCATGTACGTATGAGGTATTTTGTGTGTTTGTGTGTATGTTATGTAGGTGGGTTAATGTGTGCATAGTGGTGTCTCTATATCTGTAAGAGTCAAACAGCTTTGTGTTATTAATAAAGATAGAGACTCATCACAGCTTAAGTCCTGTGAGCTTGACTCTCTTTAGTTTTTTTAGATTTTATGTGATAGACCAACCCAATGTTGGAAGTATTTGTGAAGTGAAAAGGAAATTATACATAGTTTTTCTATTTTTTTTTACAAATAAAAATCTGAAAAGTGTGGTATGCATTTGTATCCAAGCACCCTGAGGACCATCTTTTGCTATGATTAAAGCTGCAAGTCTGTTGGGATATGTCTCTAGCAGCTTCTCACACCTAGAGACTGAAAATTTTGCTATTCAATACCTGAAGCTCAGTTAGACTGGATGGTGAGTGTCTGTGAACAGTGAACATTTTCAAGTCTTGTCACAGACTCTGAATGGGATTAAGGTCCGGATTGGCTTAAACCATTCAATTGTAGCGCTGGATATATATTTACATCTGCTGTTTTGCTGGAAGATGAACTTCTGCCTCAGTCTCAAGTCATTTGCAGCCTCTGACAGGTTTTCCTCTAGAATAGCCCTGTATTTAGCTCCATCCATCATCCATCCATCAACTCTGACCAGCCTCCCTGCTGTTTCACGGTTGGGGTGGGGTGTTCAAGGTTATGTGTGCTAGTTTTCTGCCACATATAGCGCTTTTCATTTATGCCAACAAGCTAAACTTTGGTCTCATCTTCCACATTTGCTGTGTCCTCTACATGGCTTGTGGCAAACTGCAAATGGGACTTCTCATGGCATGCTTTCAAAAATTGATTTCATCCATAAAGGCCAGATTTTTGGAGTACATAACTAATAGTTGTCATGTGGACAGATGCTCCCACCTCAGCTGTGGATCTTTGCAGCTCCAGCAGAGTGACTGTTGCCATCTTGGCTACTTCTCTAATTAGTGCTGTCCTTGCCTGGGCTGTCAGTTTAGGTGAACAGTCATGTCTTGGTAGGTTTTTAGTTGTGCCATACTCTTTCCATTTTTCAGATGATGGATTGACCAGTGCACCATGAAGAGTTCATAGCTTGTTTTTTTTTATAACCTAACCTTCCACTATCCCTGACCTGTCTGATGTGTTCCTTGGTTTTCATGATGCTGTTTGATCACTAATGTACTTTGACAAACCTCTGAGGCCTTCGGAGAACAGCTGCAGTTATATGGAGAATAAATTAAACATAGGTGACTATTTACTAATTAAGGGACTTCTGAAGACCACACTGGTCACACTGGCTTTTATTTGGGGTTATCAGAGTACATGGGGCTGAATACAAATGCACACCTCAGTTTTCAGTTTTTTATTAATGAGAGTTCAGTAATATAGCATAGCTTACCTAAAAGCTCATCTAAATCATAGCCATTCAGTTTTCTGAGCTGTATTGCTAAAAAAACCCAAACTGTTATTAATTAAAGGTGCATGTTAAAAGTGCATTATGTCATTATATCAATAAAATGGCATAAAATGTTCTTAAAATTATAGTAATATTGATTGAAGCAATGGTCGCAATTTCAGGTTCAGATAGCTGTCCAAGCATTTGCAACAATACCTTGGGGAGCATTTTCCTTTATGATGTAGAATGTTCAACCAAGCACACACCAAAAGTATATATGGGTGCTGCATATTGAGTATACTGCACATTTTTCTACAATGGGAAAAACAATTCCATAAATTTATCTGGGGTTTAAGATTCCTCTTAATCATCAATCTCTTTCACATCTTCTGAATTGTCTGCTGGTCTCACAAGCTGCTTATTTGTGCTGGAGCAAGGACCTACTGCCTTGGCATGCTGTTATGCTCACTAAATCATAAGGGCAACCAAATCCTCAAGAAGCATCTGAGTTAGAGACTTCTCAACTGTGCAGATGACCTAGCCAGTGAGCCGTCAGGAAGAGTAAAAACGTACTCAGACACCCACAAGGGGTCACAGCAATGGTGCTTCAGTAAACAGCACACACACTTAGTGACAGCAGGGGCCCTGGGGGGGTGCAGCGTCTGTAGCTCTGCAGCTCTCTGAGCACATTTGCACGCTGACAGACCGAGCCATGGCAGCTGCATTTGTGGAGCCACCTATAAGTCTAACAGAGCATGGCATGATCATGCTAGAGGTGCAGCGATGTTTGGCCAGACTCAGACGCCCAGAAAATGGCCCCTAATTCACACAAATACACACCAGAGGCTCATATTCACATCTGATTACAGCTGTTCACAGCAAATCAGAGTGACACAGAAAAGAGGTATAGGTTTGGGTATCAACGTTGGTGCTTTTTATGGTACAGGCTAAATTACATAAGTACTACAAAGTACCAATTCACATAAAATCAATTTGTGTCAACTTTTAATACAAGTGTAACACAGTGAAGGCAACGGTGAGGTGAAAAACTGAATCAGAAAAACTGAGTCTCCCAAAACAGCCACTATTAATGTTAGCAGTTTGCTGCAGCCACTGCCAAAGGTTAAACACGGAATATGGTTTAACAGCTTATGTAGTCTTTCACACTGTTTTCGACTGGGGACATGTGTGCATCGCACACCCTGAACAGATATTATGGAAAGGTTTTGAGGGTTCATGGGGACGTTGGATTTCACTTGCATTTTGGTAGATAATATCCATCAGTCTGTCAGTTGCTATCTGATTTAAACGGGCTCAGTCAAATGTACCGTAAAATGTGTAAAACAAATTCTTCCTCTGGTGTTACACTAAATGATCCACACTGAGAAAACATCAGCCCAGTGCAGTGTGGATCAGAACACAGCAGAACCAACACCACTAACAGGAACAAATGCATTGGTCTCTCTTTATATGACAGTGGAGATTCATCATTCAGCCTCTGCAGTGAAACAATCTAGTTTTTAAACCCATACGGGGAAAAAAAATGTGGACATGCATTTGTTTATATGTCAGATACATTTCAAACACAATGCTTACAAACACATTTCAAACAGCTGCAGTACATTTTTTGGGCCAGTTAAAATAAATAAAATGATGCAGTTGAGGAGTCTGGACATATTAAACAACTGAAATGACGTTTTCTGATATGTTAGACAGAGTAAAACAAATTACTGAAAAAAGTACTATTTGGTACAGGGATCAAATTGTACTGGTACCATACTGAGAGTTACCAGAGTTAAGAAGTAGGAGATAAATAAGCAAAGCCCATTCTACATCTTAACCTCATTCTTCAGGACCCTGTGAACCTTTTCATTTTTGCTGGTTAATTTCATTTTCTCTATGAATAAAATGATGCTTTACTGATGTTGTTACATTTACTTTATGTGTATTGAAGGTGATCTAACAAAGTTCAATATTCACAGAATTTTATTTAGAGACCTATTTTCAACAAGAAAAAACACATGAATTTGAATATGTCACATATCACTTGCAGACAACTACAGAAGAAAGCCTTGTTCTTTATAAAGCAATAAAAACATGGAAGCCAATTAGCCCACTGAGGAACATGCACACACAGTAATGCACCTCTGACAATAGATTTAGAAGCAAGCTTTATACCTCTCTAGCCCATGCATGGCAATGTCTGCTCCAGATAGTTCTATTCTATTGGTAATAGTTCTTCCTAGACAAGCTAGACAAGTTAGGTGTGAGCATTTTCACATCTTTGTGTGACATGAAGTAGATGAATGTATTCAATGGAAGGGGTGTCCACAAACATATAGTGGAGATATATTGACATTTCAGAAGGATATTTGGGCAGATATTACTTGGTGATAACAGGTACGAAAATGTGGAATTACAAACAAACTCACACACATAAAGTGCAGAGGTCAGGTTTCCATGATCTGACCAGGTCTATATTCATTGTAATTTAGTTCAGTCAGTTGCCCCTTCCTCACATGGTATAGCCCTGGTTTGCTGATTGTAATTGGTCAGGTTATGAGTCTTGATTAGGCTGTTGAAGTTTGATTTTGTGGTGTAAAGCTGTGACTGTTTCGCAGAAAAATCAGTGTTCTACAGCAGTGGGTTTCAAACAGGTCCTCAGAAAGTCCCAGGTGGTTTGTTCAGATTTTCTGCTAGTTAGGCTGGCGCAAAAATCTGAACAGTCTTGCAATTCCTGAGGAATGTTTGCTGTCACACAAATACATTGTAATGCCCATTTTAAAAAAATAGTTTACCCTATTTAAAAGATTAAAAATATAGGATGAACAGATCAAAAGAAACTGAAATATTTTTGGGGAAAAAATGAAAATGAATTTATGATTCTATGAAAAGGGTGTGTGACTAAAGGCTTTCAGAAAAGGTCAAGTGACTGGTTGATGAAGGGGGTGGTAGAACTCTTGCTGAAGCTTTTATTTACTCTAATACAGGTACTGGCCCCAAGTGGGGAAGTGTTAGAGTAGGATCTGTAGGATTTTAATCTATATGACATTCTGTTATTTATAAACATTGACAGAAGTTGACTGGAGATTTAAAAACAGTAGTAGGATCAACCCTGATAGGACCCCAAATATGTTTGGAAGATATGGTAGAAGGTAGGGAAATGTGTGATGTTTTGCTGAACTATTGCTTTAGGTTACTGTGTCCTGCTTCTGTAGGATTTCTAGAGCAAAACTATGCTGTGTGTTTTTAGTGGTCTCTCATTGGCTGGAGAACAGCATAGCCCAGCATCTCCTGCACTGCAACCAAGAAAAAGTGGGTCATAAGAACTGTAGATGGGCCTCATTGAGAAAATCTGGATCACTTGTAGCACAAGAACTTCCATGACAAGCAACTGACTTCAGAACAGTGTCTGTACGTCAAGCCCTGATGGGATTTAATATTAGCCAGATTTCAGATCAGTATATTTGATACTAACCCTGAACCCTCTGCATTGCTTGGCTTCAGAGTAAAGAGAAGACTACCCCAGAGGAGATCCGGTTTGAGGCTCAGAGTGGATCTGACCTGCTTGGGGCTGGCTTTGGCGACGCGTTCAGGGGCTCTTGATATTTGATGCAAATAGAAGTGTTGAGAAGGAGGTCAGTGGGTTTGTGGGTGCAGGGCGTGGCCTCAGGCTCTGCAGTATGAGCAGCTGGGTAGGGTAGCTGAGAAGGGTGATGGGGGGGTTGGTGGTTGGGGTAGTGTGACTCCACGGCTTGGCTTTTGGGTTGGCATGGCATTCTGCAAGCCCACCTGTCAGAGGGATTTATGAAGGGCGGCTGATCAAGTCACTAAGGGGGATTTAGAGAGAAAGAGAAACAGAGAGAATTACAAATTGGAACGAGAGAGAGACAGAGGCTGGGTTGGGGAGAGCCAGAGAGAGAGGCAAAGCAGTTTCATTTACAAAGGCAATTCATAGTGGTATACAGTAATATGCAAAGGTTTGGGCATCCATTGAGTAGAAGATACTGATCTCCAAAATTCTAAAGGCTAAGGATGAAATTTGCATTTTAAGAATGTTTAATTATTAAGTAATTAAAATCTTAATTTGTTGTGAGACGTATAGTTTGCTCACGATCATCATTTGGGGGGGGGTGTATACTTGAAAATGCAAGAAAATGATACATTGTTTTTGATTTGTTTGTACTGCTATATTTGACAGCAAACTAAAATGGGAGAAAAGGTGCCACATGACGCATGTGTGACAGAAGGCAAGTTGTGGGTTGAAACGAGTGGGTAATAGCTCTCACTGACTGAGAATACGGGAATAAATATACTGCAGATGAACTTTAGAGAAAAAAAAACATTAACGGGCTTATTAAATCATGCCAGCTTGATATCAATGCAAAACCATATTTTTGATAATTTACACATATTAATTATTTATTGCAATGTAATGATATATGGTAAAGCTGTAAAATGTAATGTTACTCTGGCTGCATCGAAACTCGTGTTTACTTATACGGTGCAATTCTAATGGTGATTAGTTTTGTGATGTGTGGTTTGGGACACAACTCTGTTAGACAATCAGTGTCAAACAGAAGAATATGACAGATATGAGGGCACAGGATCTTGTGAAGAAGCAGGCAGATCCAGAAGGCATGTCATTGGTGGATAGGATGAGCTGGGTTGATACTAGGTTTTGCAGGCAGGAGCGACCCAGTGCCCATGGACAAACCTAGTTGCAAGTCTAATGCCTCTAACATCAAGTCCTAGATTTGGTTTTGTTAGATGGCTTTGGTCTGTCTTGTGTTCATAACTCAAATGAAGTGAACAGAATTTGCGTAGAAACAAACTGATCCTCAGACGTGCACCAGAGTTCACGCTTACTGTATCACACTGACAGAGTAATCACACTAGGGTTTGTTTTAATCAAAGCAAACCAAAACTGACAAGTATAAACACAGCCAAACACATGCCTCTTTAGGTAGCTGTTTCCTTGTTTTTTAATTTCATTTAGCTTTTATTGTGAGACACAATGATCTCTTTTTCAAGGGAAGCCTGCCGAAGACAGCAGCCTAAAACATTGGTTTCAACATTTAACAAACAGTTCACGATTACACCATAAAACAACAATCAAACAAGTATACAAAATACAATCTAGTCGGATCAATAGGGTTGGACAACGAAACATTCATACAAAGCAAGAGCAGGAACAATAAGAGGCTGATTCCAGGTTCCTTACTAGACTTCCAAGAGAAAATAAGTTCCTCCAGCGCTCTGCAATGCATACCAAACAGTGGGTGCAAAATACATGAAGGAGCGCTTACCAAATTCAGTGCGAACTTTGGGAACATTAAGCAGATAGTACTCTGGGATCTTGAGATATAACCACATAAATATTGGGGAAGTTGGCCTAGGATGGCTTTGTATATGAAAATGTGCCAATGTGAAATGCGACGTGCAGCCAAAGAGGGCTACTTAACTCTGCCATATAAAGTACAGTGGTGAGTGAGGGCTTTGCAACCTGTGACAAACCTCAAGGCACCATGGTACACAGAGTCCAGAGATTGCAGACATGTTGCAGGAGCATGTATATAAACAAGGTCGCCATAAGGTAGCAAATGTGAAACATGTACTGTGGCGGTAAAAATCAAAAACCCAGTTTCAGCTTTAATTTTCTGACCAGGTTTTCTATATGAGATCTAAAAGAAAGCCTGTTATAAATAAATTAATTAAGCAATGGCAATTAACAAGAACAGTGGAGGTCAAGTACAGTTTTGGAATGAACAGTTTATAGTATGGCTAGAAAGGCCAATCAAAACTCCTCCTTGTAATGGGGTTTGACCAGGGCCATCAGGTAGGTCTGCGTTTGGGTTTGGAAGCCAGAGCAATGGCTGAACTTTGGAAATGAAAGATGAGCCATGCTGTTGTGTTCTGGATCTGTGGATCTGAGGCTCATACCTTGCATAGAAAGACAAGAAAGAGCTGCTGAAGTCATGTCTTGTGAAGACAAGGTACTGAACAGGCACCTGCTGTTGGATATATTGGCCTTCTCTAATGCTGCAACAAATCCATATTGTATTTGTCAGATTATCATATTAACATTACAATGTTTCAAAGTGCCCTGAATTTCACAATAGGTAAACCTTATTGGATTAAATTAGATTCAATTCAGTTGAATTTTATTGAAAGAGAGGAAGGAAGAGGAAGTGATATTACATGTTACAATATCTGGAAAAATGACTGGTGCTGGCAGTTTTTTTTTCCCAAATGGCCATTCCCTCCATAGTACAACCTGGAATGATGTAATGTATTCCCCCAGTATCTGCTGTAGAGCAGATAGATTAGTGCTTTTAGGGAACAAGGACAGAGGATGACACCTAATGTCCCAGATCGCCTTTTATGGCCTACATGTCATATTATTTTTGCCACCTTCAAATAGGACATTTCCAGCCCCACTTTACAGTATGTGAGCCATTTATATAATAATGCACACACATGCCCACGTGCACACATACCTATACTGGCTACTGAACAATACTGGCTATTATCTCTAAATCTTCTCTTTAATTCTAAATCAAAGTATAAAACTAAACCTTGAACCCTACAAGTCTTAGCTGCATTTACGACAACATTTACTAAAATGGTTTGCTACTGTATGTTTTGGACATTAACACATTAATTGTAAATTCTAAGCAAAATTTAGGAATGAAAAGAGGTTCTTTGACTTGTAAGAACTCTATATAGTACCAATTTGGTACTATGTAGCTGAAAATGCACACCACAGAGCAACAATTACAAGGAGCTGTTGTGCAACGAGGTCCAAGCTACTGAGGTCTCCAGTGTAATAGCTGCTCCAGCTGTTTCCTCACTGTCCAAGACCTAGCTAGCAAGCAGCCGTGTGTTTCATGTCATACTGTATGTTTACAGTAGCTGAAATGCAGTTGTGGCAAGTCATAAAGGAACTTTATATACCAGATACATTAAAGGGGAATTTAAATTAAGAATTTACCCTCACTGACTTTAACTATCACACTGTTGTAAACATGTCTGCTTCTCTGGAAGGGCTGGTTGACTATATTTATATGAAACATGTTAGGAATTATAATGAGAGGACAAGATGAATAATATAAGATTGTGAATGTTGCCCATCAAGTCAGGTTGTGGACTACAAATTAAAAAGTCATTAACTTTAGCAAATTAGCAAATTAAAAAGTCATTACCTATAATTTAACATACTTTTAAAGTAAATTTACACTCAAATAAACAGGAGCACAGGTCTGACTGTACATTAGTTTAGTAAACTGGGTCATGACCTTAAACAGGAAACAGTAAAATAGGAATAGGTCACAGTCATTTATGAACAATTTTTTTCGTTATAGGACAGGCTTCGAAAACATAGCTGCTGTGATCTGTACATTGTGTGTGTTTGACTTTTTGCTTGAATTAATTTTGTACACATTCAGAGCTTTATGAAATACACTCTCAGGTAAACAAGGACAAAGCAAGGTAACAAGACAGGCAAACTAGGCAAAACACCGGGGTGTATTTTTATAGGGAGATTACAAGAGGGCAGAGCTACAGATGAAAAATAAAGTAGGGTGGCTAATGACTCTTTTATGTATGACAGTATCTACACATAAATATAAATAATGTAACCATCATGCTTCCATGTAACCCCATATTTCTATACGTCCTTTACATTGGCATGGATGATAAGCAATCCACTAGTGGGCAGTTCAGAGTCACAAAGTTCCTCCATAATTGTTCCTCTATAATTCCTTCTTCATTGTGTCCATATGGTAGAGGTCATGTGTCACTTGAACTATTAGCTACACTGCCCCAACAGTTTCCAGTTTATGGCTCCATTACGTCCATATCCGTAAGCTTACAGAGAATAGACACAAATACAGCAAATTGAATGCACAGTATGGACAGAATTTATTTATGAAAATGTAGTGAAACAAAGAAGCAAATATCAGCTACTGGATCTGTGCAAAAGCAGAATTACCACCAGGCACTGTTTGTGTGACAGGGTAGATTTTATAAAGCGTTATGCCTGTAACCACATTCCCAAAGGCCTCATCTGCCCTCAGAAATTGAAATACAGTTAGAAGAAATGATATGAAACATTTATATTGGTTTTGCTTTGGTTTGTATTGAACACTAAATGCACACACAGAGCAGAGACTACCAAGTGAGGCAGTGCTTTTCTTGAACTGCTCTTCATTCTTTCTTGTTTATTCTTACTGCATGTCAGACCGTACACAAACCCTGAATGAGAGAATTATATTTTAATAGAATTTGTACTTTCCTAGCATTGCAGTAAATTTCTTATTTTGCTTGACAATCTTCAGCTCTTTCTAACACACACGCATTGCATATACAGAGTCCTCAGTGTTTATATATGAGATATTTTTGGCTTGAGACCTCATAAAATAAGACTATGTGTATGTAATAGTATAAAGCAGCATCTGCTGTTTGACCCCTGGGGTCACTCTAGCACACAGATTAACCAACCTACACTCACTGTACATCCCATTAGTTTGCATAGGTGGTTGTGAGAAAGTGCATTTGACCTATTTGCTTAAACTTAAATTAGACACGTTAGACATTTAAAAGCTGCAGATTGTACTGCAGGTATGAGTAGACACAAACTGTACCAGAAAGTGATACATTCAGTTTCATTATTTGATTGTTCAGAGTTCACAACAATCTAATCTTAAAAATCTCCTGATCTCCACAGAGTGGCCAGTTACCAGTATTCATCGCTGATGTCCAGTGAGAACAGCAGTTGCTTCATGTTCCTTGATTATATATATCGCATATATCATACAGCGATCAGCCATAATGTTATGTCCTTGTGTCTACATTCACTGTCCATTGTGTCAGCTCCTCTTACCATAGAGTAGTCCATCTGTTTCTCTGCACCCTTTGTTAGCATCCATTCACCCTGATCATCAATGGTCAGGAGCCCACAAGACCAGTGGGCAAGTAATATTTGGGTGGTGGGTCATTTTCAGCACTGCAGTGACAATGTCATGATGGTGGTGTGTTAGAGTGTGTTACCGTGGTATGGAGGGCTTAAACCCCCAGTGTCAGTGCTGGACTGAAAATAGTCCAACTACCAGAAATATGCGGACAACAGTGTCCTGTAGATAGAGTCCACTGATGTGACCACTGATTAAGGACTAGAGGATGACCAACACAAACTGTGTAGCAGCATGTGCTTGTCACTGACTTTACATTTACAAGGTATAATAGAGAGAGGACACTGAGTGGACACAGTGTTTAAACACTCCAACAGCACTGCCGTGTCTGATCCACTCATACAAGTGCAACACACCACCACCTCACTGCAGTGTTATCAATTATCCACCTTATTTATAATATTTATTATAATAAATAATAATGTTTATTAATAATAAAAATAGTATTAGTAATAATAGTATAAATAGTAATAAATAATGGTCTGTGGTGGTTCTGTGGGGTCCTGATCATTGAAGATCAGGATGAAAGGACGATAACAAAGTATACAGAGAAACAGATGGACTACAGTCTCTAATTTTATGGCAGATGTGTACTTGTGTGTGTGTCCTAAGCTATTTTAGCCTCTTGCTCTCATTCATACAGTTTGTTGATTCTTATAAAAATGGAGGCTCTTGACAGGAACTGGAGCTCCATTTTGCTTCTGCTTTTGTTAGTTTGTTCTTGACTGATACAGGTCTTCCATAAGCACAGTTCTAGCTTTGTCTGCAAAGGGTGCTGTAGGTATGGCTTTAAAAGATGGTTTAAAAGCTGGACTTAAAAATATCATGTAACTACAAAAATCATCACTAATTAACACATATTTGTACATGAATATAACTTTGTCTTTTGGTTTACTCACTTTTGGCAATAATTGTGTATATGACATTTTTGTTCAGATTGAAAAGTAAATGCAGGCTTTTCATTTTATATGGAGACCTCACCAAGTCCTGGTGTCTGGACATGGATAATCAGGATTAATTATCTGTGGTTGTTCTCTTGTTTCCATGTGGTATATGTGTGATGTGTGTATATGTGTGTGTGTTTTGCAGAGTGAGGAACACTCCCTTGCCGGTCCGAGTTTGCTCCACAGGCCTGCAGGTACACATGAGTGGTAAACCCAAAACCATCACCACAGAGACAAAGCCTGGCCAGAACACGGCTGACTTCAAGAAGAGTCGCATAGGATTCACCTTACTGCTTCCATCTCAGTAAAAACCATTCAGCACAGGCAGTGTGATGAAGACTGGGATGTACATGACTGATCTATTTGTGCTCTGCCCAAAAATGCATTGTTTTACAGCTGCTAATTTGGACACGTTTTACAGAATGCTAGAAAAATGCTCAAAAAATGATAGGTCCTGACCAAGAGCAGTTGCCCACAACTCAGCTTTTATCACAATATTTTGTTATTAGTTTGAAATAATGTGTTTTTATAAAGAGAAAATAGTGTAATCCATATTTTAGACAAGCATCTGATTCATTACTATACCTCCATCCCATCATCATAGGCTACCGGAGCTACATCTTCCTATATTTGACACTGATTCGTTTGTAGAAGTGCATGCGTCTGATGTTGACATGTTGCATGCTGCCGTTTCTTGTGTTGTGCCAAATTCTGACTCCCTGCCAGAATCCGACTCCTTTCAATTTTATGTGTGTTAATATACAGTTCTGGTCTGATTATTTCTTTTAAACCTTACAACCCGATCTGCACATTGTGGGCAGGCTAGGCTTTGTAACTCAGGATCAGAGTAATCTACAGACATTATGTAAATACCTTAACAAATGACAAGACTTTCCCCTATCTAATCATGGCCTCTTCATTGTGTAAACCAAGTAAACCAGCTGTATTTGAAACAGCTAATATGTGTTTCCATCAGAATTAAATCCCAGTTTAAATGGCAATAAATATCAATCTAATCATTACAAATTATTCATCAAAATAATGTCTGTAGATAAACATCACATGTTGCCAAATAATGCTGAGAATGCTGACACGTGACAGATGTGCCCTTAATGGTTGTTCTAGACATGGGAATTAAAGTTAAGGTCTCTACTAATCTGTAGTTATTATTAGGACTGAACAGCGTTTGAAAACCTGTGTGCTGCACAAACAAGAATGCCTTCAGTTTGTGAAATAAACTACAGCGAAACTTTAAGCATTGTTCTGAAGATACAAAATCAAGATTAATAGTTGTGCATGAACAGGAACATCAAGAATCACAGGAGGTACATAATCTGTTACACCCGTACTGTTGTGTGACACATGTGCATGCAATACAGATTTCAACACTCTTTTTAAAAGCACTCACTTTTTTTTCGGTTCTCATCTTCCTGTAAAAAATTAGTCAAACCACAGTTCAGTTTGATCCAGAGCAAGACCACGTCTTTCAATGTTACCAATGCACACAGGCTAGCCTGTGTCACTATCTACTGTAGTATGACTGAAGTTACTTTAAACTCTTTAACCTCTAGAATGGGATGTTTCTGTAGAAAATAATAGAAAAGTGTTTATAAGAGATACTCATTCATGCCAGATATTTTTATTCTCAGGAGATCCTAAGCTACTCGTGTCTTCATGTGAGATGTAAAAATTAAGAGAATTTAAATATTAATGTGAATTTGACCATGTTTTGAAAAACATTTACTTGCATCATGTCCTTTACTATTTATGTATGTATCAGTATTATCCCTTGTGTCTGTAGGTTACTGGTATGAAACTGTCCACAAAGTGTGGCTCTTGTGTTGTAAGACTTAATGTTCTGCTCAATTTGTGAGACTTATTGAAGAAGGTGATGAACTTGACTGTACCGACTCTACCAATCATCAGAGGTTAAAATATCCACTACAGTTCAACCTGTCTTTCACTATTATGTCTTTTCAGTTCTGATCTGTAGAGGATATCAACAACAAGGGTCAAATGGTGGGCGCCATCACACGGATAGTAAATCTGTTTAAAAAATTAGAAAGCTTAGCATGTTATTGCACTTTTTTTGGTGCTTTGTGCTCTGTTTTTTAGACAGATAATTAAAATATTTTATGTACACCTCTACCATACATTTAAGATAGCATTATCTCAAATGTGTGGTTGAGGTGTATATAAAATAGTTTTTTTTATTGCCCCAATCAAATAAAAGTATAAATCAAAAAAGTAATTTTCTAGGTGAGGATGTGTAGGGGTTAAGGGGTTAAGGGACTTTGCAGTAGTGTCCTCGGTCATACAGCCGTATAGTGTATAACATTATAGCAGAGAAGAGGAAACAAGGATAACTGAGCACGAGCAAGGAAAACTGGAGAACTAGGGCCGGAATCTACTTTCCTGAACAATTAAGGTAATAATCAGTGTGCCATTCGATCTGCTCCTCTCCTCCACTAATGTAATTTTTTATCCAAACAGCATGAGTCAAACATTTATAGATTTTTTGTTTTGCTTGTGTTTGAAACGACTTTTTCTATCAGCAAAACACAGAAATAAGACTATATTTAGTTCTATGTCTCTGTCCTGTTTTAACATGACTTTAACATGAGGTCACACTCTTATTCAGCGCGCAACAATAAAAGCAGCATGGAGCTTATTTCATGGTCTTTGATATTTTGAAGAACATGTTCAATCTAACAACTTTTGCTTTTGAAAAGAATGCATTTGTGACATAAATGGATCAGTGATTTTCAGCTATCATTACTAGTGATTATGGTGGGAAACCTACATTGAAATGTATATATATTATACCCAGAATGCACTTTGACATTTTGATCATCTTCTTTAAATGATTTAATCGCGTGTTTGATGGGTAGAAGCTTTCATAAGCTGTCTTTTATCTCTATGAAAATTTCAGGACTGTAAATATTTACATTACATACAGTATTAGAAGTATTGCTTATTTTATATTTCCACCTTTTGCACTTTCTACTAGAAACAAGCAAGAACATGTATTCATATATATATTGATATTTTTCTCATTTGAGTTTTTGTCAAATACTGTATGTACATTTTGCAAGGAGATGTAACCAAGAATGTTTTCATATTGTCCACCCTCTGCCCTGTTCTTCAAACATACTTTGCACTGTCAGCGTAAGTCCTATGCTGTCACTGTTGGTTTTATGAAGAAGAAAGTGTGGGACTGCTAAAGTTAAAGCTTTTTGGTCTCCATGACTGGTTCTAAGGAAACATTAACGTATTTATATTTTGGCCTTTATAATGAATATTGTTTACTTAACTGTATTGAAAAGTGTAATGCATTTATACATTGTTTCCTGCTGGAAGAATTAAATGATTATATAGCAATGATGATTAAATATTAAACCCATTGAAGTTACTGTGTGGCAGTATTTACTGTAACGTGTGTGTGTGTGTGTGTGTGTGTGTGTGTGTGTGTGTGTGTGTGTGTGTGTGTGTGTGTGTGTGGGTGTGTGTGTGTGTGAGAGAGAGAGAGAGAGAGCGAGAGAGAGAGAGTGTTCAGTACATCAAAAATATCTTTTTCCTATTGTTTAGCCATGTAAAATCTTGTAATTTGAATATAAAAATATGTAAATAAATTAGGGCTGCCAATTGATTAATTTCAGTTATTCTTAGCTAATTGTGCAATTAATTATTACAGATTTCTTTTTGTTTGACAGCTCTAATATGACCCACTACCCAGATAATATCTGTTATGTGGTGGTCCTGTGGGGGCGTGACCTTTGTAGAAGATGGTGAAAGTATGCAGAGAAGCAGATTGAATACAATCTGTAATTATAAAATACAAACTGCTCCTATATAGAAGGTGGAGCTGAAAAAAATCAACAGTGTAGAAGGTTGTTATAATATTTTTCTATATTATATTGCTGCTGTCCAATGAAAAATGTTTCCCCATTTATGTCCATTTTTAGTTTTCTTCATCATTTGATGGTGTTCATAATTCTGTGTAAATCATTCTGGAGAAATGCTCTTATTATTATTATTATTATTATTATTATTATTATTATTATTATTATTATTATTATTATTATTACTATTATTATTATTTACATTAATTTACATTAAAAATATAAGAAACATTTTGCCCCTTTGGAGATACATGTATTTCACTGGACAGTGACAATATATGTGCACCAATTGCTGACATACAGCAGATATGTAAACACAGCTTGTGTTACCAATAGAATTTAATTATCTGGTGCAGATGAACGTGACGTTAGAATAAAGAGGGGAAATATCTAATATAGATTGTTGGACAAACTCACTGATATTGAAATTCTGATATTCTACATAGTTTTTATGTTTATATTTGTGTTTTGTTCTATAGTAGCTGTGTGTTCATATTTGTGTGCTCTAGTGTAACTCTCTTCTCTTGTGACCCAACCTCTTATCTCACTTTGCCTCCATTTCCTTCTGTCTTTTTCACACTACTTCCTTTCAGAAGCTCTTAGATTTTATCTGCAGGGTCATCTGGGAATATAGAGACAGAAGCACTGCATTATTATCTTCACCCAGTGGCTCACATGACCTTTCCTTCGGGCTGTGGGGGCTATCACTATCTCTATCTGTCTAGGTTCGTTTCCCCTTCAATCTCATTAGTCATGAGTCTAGAGCAAACAAGTGCAGAAATATAATCCCCAGGGCAACAACACCCTCCATCACTGCACCCACAAACTGAGTTTCCCTGCCAAAATGAACCAAATTATGAATCACATTTAAAAGTGACCTGGTCAGAGGCCTCAGGGCTGCACACGTGGAGCCTGTAGAGAAAGTAACATTAACATAAAAGCACCCTTACTCATTCATTACACAAAACTCAATATTGTTATTTTACTAGTAATGTTTGCCCAGATAACATAACAATATGGTCCAATCCTGAAAGACATCCAGCAACCACACTCAGATGACTGAGACATTTGCAAGAATATATATATATATATATATATCTTGCTAATGAAATACTGTGTATTGATACAAATCTGTTAACATGTTAAAATTACTTAACAGACATTTTATATTAATAATTACAATTATAAAATAGAATTTATTAATTAATTAATTCTGTTAGGATAGCACCATGATCAGGATTAGTTCAAACTCATGGCACCTATATTTGTCCAACAGTCATTTATGAGGCCCAGGACTGATCTTTGACCCCTTTGCATCAGTCAGGTATAAATGAATGTTTTTTCCACAGGACCATAAATAAACTCAAAGTACTTTTCACAATAATGCTGATGCAAAAAGTGATGTAACACACCCATAATTGTATTATGTTATTAGTAGTTTCAAGCCTTTAACAAGTAATGTAACTAGATTGTAACATATGGTATATATCTTGTGTTTTATTGATCCTCTGAAAACAGATAAAAATGAACCAATAATAAGCACTTCTTAGCTACCGTAGCTACAGTATTTACACCTGTAATATATAACATTGATACCATTTCCTTCAATAACACTGATGATCTAATGGTACCTGTCAAGGGATGGATAGATTAGGCAGTAAGTAAACAGTCATTTCCTAAAAGTGATGGAAAAATACCCAAATGTAAGAATCTAAGACACTTTGACCAGAGGACATGTCAGGCAGGTCTTGAGGGATGTTCCCGGTTTACAGTGAGCAGTACCAAGCAGAAGTGCTGCAAGGAAAGACAACCAGTGAGCCAGTAACAGGGTCGTTGGTGCACAATGTTTAGTGAGTTCAACGGAAGCTCCACCTCAACAACTTACAGAACTTCTGCTATGTCTTGGTGTCAGATACCACAGGACACCTTTAGGTCTTCTAGAGTCTATGCTTCAACAGGTGAGTGCTGTTATAGAATGAAGCAGGTCTATATTAGGCATTGCGTATGTGATATTCAAGTTACAACTGATTGCATTTCATTGCTGAATATTGTTAAACTCTTTATCAGCCCCTCTTAACCCCGTTCATCACAGGACCACTGTTTTCTGGATATTATGACATGGTAGTGTTTATGTAAATCACTGCTAGAGTACACATGGGTCTACCTCTCAAAGGTATCACTCTATAGACTAGAGAAGGGTGGGCAACACAGTTTGCTGATTTCCCTGCTTTAACAGACCCACTAAGCTTGGCAGTTAACAGGTGAGTTGAATCAGGTGTGTTGGAGCAGGAATCCAGAAAACTGTGAAGGAATCTGACCTCTAGGACCGGAAGTGGCCACCCTTGATCAAGAGTGTCTAACTGTACATTAGCATGGTTGAGTTATAATGAGTTTATAAGAGTGCAATGTCTGCTCTGTAACTGAATTAGATTGTGATACAGACATTTACATTTAAATTTGCAGCACATGGCAGACGGTTTTATCCGGAGCAACTTACAAAAGTTTGACTTTGCTGTTCATTCAGAAATATCCTGAGTTTGTAGAGCCTAAATTCCAGAGAAGCTTCAAGCTTAGAGGCTGCCAAAAACCATCAAAATGTAGCATAATTATGATATTCTAATCTTTTAATTCTCTTTTAATTGAGTTAGATTTTGAAACTAGTATGTATAGCTTCAGTAAAGTAGAGTTTCTGTTCTTTTAATTGAGTTAGAATGTTATACAGTATCTCTTTTACTATAGTATAGTTTCTGCTCTTTTAAGTGAGTTATATTGTGATATAATACCAATACTTCCACTTTAGTCCAGTTCTTAAGTCCAATATTGTTAACTGGTAGAATGTGCTACAGTGTCCATACCTTCATTATAGTACAGTTTATGCTGTTTTAGTTCAGTTAGATTGTGCTAGAACACCTATAATTTTACTATATCACAGCTTCAGCTCTTTTGAGTTTGGTTATGATACAGTATCTCTTATACAATACATGTTCTGCTCTTTTAAGTGTGTTCAAATATGATGCAGTGTGTCTTTTACTTTAGTAGAGTTTCTGTTCTTTTTATTGAGTTCAATCATGATACAGTATCTCTTTTACTATAATACAGTTTCTGCAGTTTTATTTGAGCTCGAGTGTGACACATGGGTATTGTTCAGTGAAACTTGCTTAATTCCAACTAGCCAACTAGACTTGGCCAACCAAAACCAGCATTACTTTCAGCTCCTCCAATCAATAAAGCTTTTCTGTCAGTCTCAACAATCAGCCATTGATTTCTGGGGTCTCTCTACCAATCAAATGAGCTTTTCTGTGACAGTACGTCCAATCACACGGTCTGCTGTATAACAGGCTCCTTGTTTTCTTAGTGAACTCACAGAGA
The DNA here is from genome assembly GCA_034509495.1 of Acestrorhynchus altus. Lineage (NCBI taxonomy): Eukaryota > Metazoa > Chordata > Actinopteri > Characiformes > Acestrorhynchidae > Acestrorhynchus > Acestrorhynchus altus. Next base: position 18,318,935 of record CM067505.1, read on the forward strand.
ACCCCCTCTCCTCCCTACCCCACAAGACACAGCTGCAGTGATCACTATCAGAGTACTGAAGTTAGAATTCTCCTTTTCTAGTGATCTTTTCTTCTGTGTATCTTACATTATAATACCTACAACTGTTATGCTTTATGCCACAAATGGTAGCAAAACATTCAAGCTACATTCTTTATGAGCTCCACTGACCAAATCAATGTACCCCCCCAAACCCCTTAAACTACTGGTCTGTATGTGGGCCTGATTCCAGTTCCTCATTCTCATAACTACAGAAATGCAGAACACATTGGTTGTCACCATTGACAGTGAATAATTTGTACTTGCTAAGTAATTCTTACTTGATGCTGAACAATTTACTGTATAAATTATTTAGAAAAATAGGTATTAGTTGTTAAATAATTGATAGCAGATGCTGAACATTTTAAATAATTCATAGAAGACAGTGAAATAGACATTATATTAACAATTCATAGCAATTTTGATTAAATATTGAATAATTCATAGCAGCTAATAAATGATTCATAACAGATACTGAATAAATAAAAAGCACATATCCAGAGGTGGGAAGTAACAAAGTATAACTACTTTGTAATTTGTACTTAGGTAGTTACTGTATGTACCTAAGTAGAAGTTTATGTACTTTCCTTGAGTACTGTCACCCAATACTTTTACTTCTACTCCCTACTAAGTCTGTATTTAATCTACTCTATTCTTCCACACCATACGCAGTGTACTCAAAGACATCTATACACATTGATTAATACTGATAATCATTTTCAATAGATGAGTTCTCTCAGTCCTGTGAGCTGGGAAGGCATACTTTAACTTTTACTTGAATTTGTGTACTTTTACTTTTTCAAGTATAGGATTGTGTATTTCTGCCACCTTTTAAATGATTCATAGTGGATACTGTAAATGTTCATAATTGATACCCCCAATTGGTAATGTCATAGTCCATAAATAATTCATAGTAGATACCATAGTAGATTATCAAGTATTCATAGTAAACACTGAATAGGTCATAGTACATACTGAATAATCATAGTAAATACTAAATCATTCATGTAAGATAATAATTTATAGTAGATACTGAATAGTTTAGAGTGGAAACTGAATAATTCATATTATTTAAATAATTCATGGTGGATACTGAGAAATTCATAGTATATACTGAATTATTTCTATTATTTAAATAATTCATAATTGATAGTTAATAATTCATAGTAGATACTGAATAGGACATAGGTGATACTAAATACGTATTTGAATATACTGAATAGTATATAGTAGATACTAAATAATTCAGAATACAGACTGAATAATTCATAGTAGATAATTAATAGTTCATAGTAGACACTGAAAAGTTAATAGAAGATAAATAATTCATAGTAGATACTTAATAGTTCATAGTAGACACTGAAAAGTTCATAGAAGATAAATAATTCATAGTAGATACTTAATAGTTCATAGTAGACACTGAAAAGTTCATAGAAGATAAATAATTCATTGAAGATACTGAATAGGACATAGATACGGACTAATTCAAAGTAGAGAGTAAACAGTTTGTAGTAGATACTGAATAGTTTACAGAAGATGCTGAAAAGTAAGCCTAAACTGTAATGTATCACACTTTATTGTAACACAGCCTAAAGGCACAGAAAAATTGATCAAATGCACACTCCCATTTTAACCCCTAACTAAAATGCTGTACTTGTTACTTTGCCTGATATGTAAAGATTTGGGAGTATTATGAAATCACTTGAGCTGTGTTTTTACAGTTTCATTTCGTTATATATTATGTCCATGGACATTTTAACCATTTTAACATAACTAACCAACTAACTAAATAAATAAATACATACATAAATAAATGACAGAAGGTCTTTTAATTAAATGGGCTGTTAAATATGTATATTCTGCAGTTTTACTTGTGTTACCGTTGTTTAACTTGTTTCAGTTTAATTATAATGTTCTGGATTATAGATCCTAAAGTCTGGTCAGATGCTCTGAAACTGCACTATATGACTAGTCACCTGTGATGCAATGAGAATTGAAATGAAATGAAATCTGGGCAGTTGCAGGCTAAGAATTTCCAGTTTCAGTTCATTGCTGTGCATCAGCCCCTCAAATCCCCGCTGGACAGGCAGTGTGCTGAATGTGTCATAGTGTTTGAGCTGTGTAGCTCAGAGCAGTGTAGCTGCACGTCACATGTAGCAGATTATTGCAATGTGAGTGAGGTTGCACAGAGTGTGGCTGCTTTGACTCATGCAGGCAGAATGGATGCTATTGGCTAATCAGGAAGTGGTGAAGAAATGAGAAATACTCACAGCTTATGCAGCTTAAAAACATTAGGATTTAGAGGGAACATAAGGATTTTTTGCAGAAATTTTGCTTATTTCAACATTTGCTGATGTAGCCTCCACACACACACACACACACACACACACACACACACACACACACACACAAGTCCACATTATTAGAAGCTCATTAGAAACATCTCCTCTATAGGTCTTCAGTAAAGGAATAATAATTTCTGGGAATAAAACAAACATGGACATACACACTATATGTCCAAATGTTTGTGGACACAACTTCTAGTCAATGCATTCAGCTACTTCAAGTTGCACCCTTTAATGACACCAATGTGGATATGCACAATTGCACAGTTTAGTTCCTGTAGAGGATTACTGCCAAAATAATAGGACCCTCTGAAGCAGATAAACATGAAACTATTGGCACCATGCTTAATGTCAGGTGTGGGCTAGAGGGGTATAAAGCCCCCAAGCACTGAGTTGTGGAGCAGTGGAACTATGTTCTCTGAAATGATGGTGCTCCATCCAGTATATTTGGGATTATTTGGGGATGATCTGAGCTGGTGATCATCCAACATCCTACCCTCACTACTGATATTGTTGTTCAATGCAATCAACTCCTCACAGCAATGTTCAAAAATTTACTATAAAGACTTCCCTGAATAGTGGAGTCAGTTACTCCAACAAAAGCAGGATCAACTTTTTATTTACTTATTATTTATTTCTTTTTTCTTTTTCAATATAATAATGTTTGCATTTAAACTTAGAAATACATTTTCATTAATGAATTTGGTGGCAAAAAGTTACATTAGTTCAAATAGTAATGAAAAAATCTTTTTTTATCTTAGGTACCATAAAATGAGCTCTCCCATTGGCCAGGATATCACAAGCAGGGATGAAGGCCTAAAATAAACAGGGTGGGACAGGGTAGGAACAGTTTTACCAAACAAGAACTTCCAGGTGTTCTAGATACCTGTCTGTAAATATGAAGTGAGCAAGTCAAGAGAAACTGTAAATCAAGCTTTGCACTAACATTCTACAAATCAGCATTCTCACAAATTACTGAACCACGTTTGACATTTGCCGCCTGATCTGAAGGCCTAGTTGTCAAAATATAAAGCAGTGTCCAGTCAGGTATGATGAAAAAAATATAATAATCATATATTGAAAATAAATGTCAAAACCAGGACAAAGTGCCCAAAGTATCACCAGTGTTAACCTTGTATTTCCAATTAATTTCATTTTACAAAGAAAATTTTAAAAAATATAATATCATGAAAAAAAGTTAATTTATTAATGTTAAACTGTATTTCTCATATTCATTTATGTGAAATATAAATTATATAAATTCAGTCAGTCATTATCTTAGTCACTTCATCCTGAATAGCTTTGACTAAGCAGGGAATATCTATGCACTGCAATGAACAGTAGAGCTTTTGGCACTGACATGCTGTGTTCTCATCAGGACAGTGGCCACCCAGTTTGAATGTGTGAGTTAAACACATTTACACAGCTGCATCAAAGTGCATTCATGTCTTGTGCATCATGACATAGCCCAGCCATAGCTGAGACAGCCTCATGTAGGTTGTATTATGCAACTCTTCTGCTGTCTCCTGAGCTCCTCCAGGCTCTGACCACAGTGCTGCCGGGTAAATGACTGTCAAGCATGTCAATGTAAACTCCATCTGTTCTTGCTGTAGGATGTACCATGTACTATTATCTGTGCTAGTCTTTTCTGCTGCAGTTCTAAGCCTACTAACAAGAAAAAGAACCCCTCCCCACACACACACACGCACACACTCACACACACTCACACACAAACGCACACTAATGTCTTAGTCCACCTGCCACAGAGCACAGAGGGCGACACTGGGGTGTGATTTATGTCCATTAGACAAAAGACAAAGGAGGACAGATCTGATTTAAGGAGCACTGCCCCACCATCTGCACAGAGCATCCCCACTTTCTGTTTTAACCCTTTAATCTCTTCTTTATCACACACCTCCCTTCACCTCCTCACCTATTCAAAACCAGTGGCCAAAGGTTTTGACCTTGGTCCCTCTTCTGTCTCAAAACCTTATGTCCATCTCCCGCTATCCTCCACTTATTGATCTGACCAGAAGGACAATGAGCATTCAGGAGCAATCTAAACCTATTCCTCAACTCCACATAGTCTAAACACTTTTTAAAGGGGAACTCTTCCTATTTTTATCATTTTAAAAGAACAATTGTTCTTTTAATAAACAGTTAACAGTTGTTTAGGTTGTGTTTGGTACAAAATATTGAAAAGTATTTATAGGAGACAGTCACACATGCCAGATATATTTTTTTCAGGAGATCTTATGCGTTCATTTGAGATGTAAATGTTAACAGAATTTAAATATATGTATGAATTTGACCTTGTTTTGATCAAAAACATACTTGTGGCTAAAACCTTTTTGTTGTTTTATATGGACTAAAACCCTTCTACAATGTTATTTATATAGCTCTTTTTACAATGAAGGTTTACAAAATTCTGGGTCCATGAGTGAGTCAGTGGGAGACTAATGTGTGTGTGGACAGAGCAGTAAACATGCACTGGAATAATCCTTTGGCATTTAAACCAGGACCTAATTCAGTTGGAAATGACAGCATTTTAGTTGTTTTTTGTTTGTTTGTTTGTTTGTTTGTTTGTTTTGTATTTTAGCTTGACTACTCACTGATAATTAATCACACAATGACCTCTAGAAAACAGCATGTAACTCCCCATGAAGTGAGGACCTTGGGTTCTAAGAGTTAATGTAGAGCTAAATCAAAACAGCCTGCACAATATTGTATGAGCAGTCAGTCAAATGTAATCATTCACTCACGCATTTATAATTGTATAACTGTAAAACTCAAAACAGCATATGAAGTGAATGTGATCGATGTGATTATGCAATTAGGCATGCACTAAATGATTGTGCTCTGTTAATAAAGTGTATGAAATGAAAGAAAATAACTTCAGACTTCTGAGTGTTCATAAACACATTCTGAGAGGAACAGTAATAGACCTACAGTACCCTGTGGAGCTAGAACTCAAATGGAAAGGTGTATGTGTTCTGGTTTCACTGCTCTGTGGTTTGCTTTCTCACATAAGAAGAGGAAGAGTGACAGTGCTGGAATGTTAGTGTCTACATTTACATTCATGTTAAACGATTGGTGCCCACTCACCCAACAATGCAGGATGGATACATTCCCTTGTCTAAAACAAAATATACTGAAAGTGTATTGTTATGTACTTAGGTTATGTTATTTTTGAAACTACTAATATGTACCAAAGCACTTCTAAAATATGATTAAATTTATACACTTAATATATACTGGTAATATTTATACTGGTATAATTATACACTTAATATATTAGTCTACTGGTAATATGTTATTTTCATCACTCTTCTAGTACAGTTTAAGTGTACTAGCCTGAGTTGCCTGACTGAACACTAAAGATATCATTAAAAGTGTACTTAAATTATTATTATAATATGAACATTGTGCTTACTAATCACATATTTAGCATATCTGTTGTCCAAGGATGTCATTGGCAGACCAATATACTGTATTAGACTGTATTGGTGAGAATAACATGACCAGTACACTAAAGCACTACTAAAATAGAATTAAAATGATAACACACACACACACACACACACACACACACACAGGATAATGAGAGATAGGATAGGATAGATAGGATAGATGTGGGTGCGTACATAAGTATAATTTTAATTCTATTTTAGTACTGCTTTAGTAAAAATGAGTGGTTCCCAAATATGTTATGTAACTAGAATAGTAAGAATACTCAAATTGTGTAAACAGTTATGTTATTTTGGAACACATTTGTACTAAAGCACTACTAAAATATAAATAAAATAATAATATTAATAATAAAGGACTATTCTAAGTATAATTTGAATTATATTTTAATAGTGCTGTAGCACATACTAGTGGTTCCAAAATAACATTAGTATACTGTGTTTATTCACTTGCCGCATGCTGCATGAGTAACATTGGTTACCAGCTACGTTAGTAAAATCCTTTACAGCAGGCATTTAATGATGTGATGACTTTATATTACTTGTTATACAATCCTGTTAAACCAGAACACAACACCGTGAACACTGTGCAAAGCCCTCACACGACTCACTGTATCATACAGAGCCAGGAAAGTACAGTGCACCAAGTAGCCTAGCTCCTCCATCTTGGATTTTCATTTAAGATGAAATGTCTGCCTGCCTCCATCCTAGTTATGCTGGTTGACATGGTTCCACGACAGGATTTGTCGGTAATGTGAAAGGTTGGAATGGTTTGGACTCCATACAGGTGCTTTTTAGTCCTAGTCCTAACTGAAATACATTGCAGGATGGCTTTTCTGATGCTCCGTGTGTAGTCCCTTATATTTGAATTACATAACACATGTAGGTGAGTGTAGATTAAGGAGTCTTGCCCAAGGACATTTATTGGTGTAGGGTGGTGTTTTTTGCCAGAGTGTGGTTCTGTTATCCACTACGCTACACCAACTGCTACTGCACCCCGAAGACACTGCTTGAATATTGACGTGTCAAATACCAGGCTTTCTGTGAGGTGTGTGTGTGTGTGTGTGTGTGTGTGTGTGTGTGTGTGTGTGTGTGTTTGTTAAAGCAGCTGCTGGCTAGGGCAATGTGATGATGCACGATGACAAGGGTAAAGCCACTTCAGGAAGCCAGTGTAGACACATACAGAAACACAAACACACCATTCCAGTTACATACACAGATGTGCAAATGCACACACACACACACCTTATCTAGTCCCCATAGAGAAGTACTGTGAATAGAAGAGGAAATTCTAGAGCAGATAAATTTCAGTACTTTTGGAATGAGTTGCGGAGTTGGGCTAAAGAGTTACAACCCATCTCACCCATCTCATCACACCATCACAACTTCACATCACATAAACTCTTTCTGTGCCTGCACTTTACTCACTACTGGAGCTGCAATTAGGTGCTCAGTTACACTACACCCACCAAAGACTGTCTCCCTCTGCACCCACCAAAGACTGTCTCCCTCTACACCCACCAAAGACTGTCTCCCTCTACACCCACCAAAGACTGTCTCCCTCTGCACCCACCAAAGACTGTCTCCCTCTACACCCACCAAAGACTGTCTCACTCTGCACCCACCAAAGACTGTCTCCCACTACACCCACCAAAGACTGTCTCCCACTGCACCCACTAAAGACTGTCTCCTACTACACCCACCAAAGACTTTCTCCAACTGCATCCACTAAAGACTTTCTCCCACTACACCCACCAAAGACTTTCTCCCACTGCACCCACTAAAGACTGTCTCCCACTGCACCCACCAAAGACTGTCTCCCACTACACCCACCAAAGACTGTCTCCCACTGCACCCACTAAAGACTGTCTCCTACTACACCCACCAAAGTCTTTCTCCCACTACCCCCACCAAAGACTGTCTCCCACTGCACCCACTAAAGACTGTCTCCTACTACACCCACCAAAGACTTTCTCCAACTGCATCCACTAAAGACTTTCTCCCACTACACCCACCAAAGACTGTCTCCCACTACACCCACCAAAGACTGTCTCCTACTACACCCACCAAAGACTGTCTCCCTCTGCACCCACTAAAGACTGTCTCCCACTACACCCACCAAAGTCTTTCTCCCACTACACCCACCAAAGACTGTCTCCCTCTGCACCCATTAAAGACTGTCTCCCACTACACCCACCAAAGACTTTCTCCCACTACACCCAGCAAAGACTGTCTCCCTCTGCACCCACCAAAGACTTTCTCCCACTGCACCCACCAAAGACTTTCTCCCACTGCACCCACTAAAGACTGTCTCCCACTGCACCCACCAAAGACTGTCTCCCACTACACCCACCAAAATCTTTCTCCCACTGCACCCACCAAAGTCTGTCTCCCACTACCTTCTACCAGCTACATCTATTTCTACACCCAGTGCACATTTAAATATAATGCAAAAAATCATTTTATTGTTCCTGTATATACAGAACATCTACAGGGCAATAATGCGTTTCAGTGCAATCATGTATGCATAAATGTATGTATAGTATAAGTTAATGTGTAAATACTTTCTTTATATTACATATAAGCATATTCTTCATCTTTTGTGATGTGTTTTTATAAATTTGTTTTACTACTGCGAAGGGCAATAAACTTGATTTGATTTGCAGCACTAATGTGCTTGTTGAATACAATCAGATCCTCACGTCAATGCTTCAAAATCTAGTAGAAAGCCTTCCATGGACATTAAAGACAATTACTCCCACAAATGTAGGATACAACTACCCTTGATAGTGGAAACAATAAATGAGCATATGTCCCCCATACCTTTGTCCATATAATGTACTTTAGTACATTATACTATAGTAACCTAAATCCAAAAGGACAAGCATCCCTGCCTTTCTCCGACAGCATGCCGACTGTATTCTGCACCTCAAAGAAGGCCTTAGTTTAAATCCATCAGCAGGGCAATGAGAACAAGAGAGTGTTTATTACTGAGGGAACGTGTTTGGATTCAAAACACATCAAACCAAAGGGCCATCTGCAGCACGCTGCACTTCCATGGGGGGTTTATGTCCAGCGTTGATTTACAGTGGCAGGCCTGTGCCGTTCACACACCACTAGACTGGCTGTGTACGTGAGCACAATGGCAGTGTGTGGCTCACACATGCTGAGGAGGAGCAGCAGAGCAGGGTCTTTCAAACTGAAACAATGATCCCGGCTAACAGGTGCACAGCAGGGACAGGCTTTAAAGTCAATAAAGCCTCATTCTGCTCTTCGTCCCATTTGTCTTAGTGGTTAAAACACACAGCAAACACAGAATTCACACATTGTGTCACAAATAAAGTGGCCAGTGAGTGGAAGTATAATGTAGGTGTTTCTAATGAAGTGGCCAATGAGTGGATGTAAAAAATAGGTTTTTATTAAAGTGGCTGGTGAGTGGAGGGAGGTTTCTATTAGTGGATTTGAATAAAGTAAATTAATTGCAGCACTTCCGTTTGGTGTAGTGTTTGTTACACAGTGGCTACTGTTTTAAAACCAGGTGAGAATATTTTCTGACACAGTGTGTGTGTGTGTGTGTATGTGTGCGTGCGTGCGTGCGTGCATGCGTGTGTGTGTGTGTGTGTGTGTGTTTGATATACAACAGTTTTGCAGACAGGGTTGTGTTTTTTTAACAAGTGTGTCTTAAATAATTGCAGTGGTTCAGAAGTGAGCCTGTAACTTTTAGCTCTGTTTTCTTCATTCTTGTCATTGTGTCTTTTTGTCAGCCCATCACTGTATCAGAGGCTACAGGTTTATTGTACACGATAGTTCATTTAGGCCAGTCCCACAGTGAAAAATAATTAGCTGCACTGAATTCCTCTTGAATGATTTAACCCTAAGTCATTTGCACAGTATTCTAAAATCACAATTTAATCAGCATATTTCATCACTTTCATGGAAAAAATCTGAACTCTCAAAAATGGCAAATTTACTGATTCATTTTTACTCTATAATAGAGTATTTCTATTGGTCCGTTCGTCATGAAATTTGGACACAATGTGAAGAACAACTGTCAGATTCATATTGTGTCAAAAATGAAATAAATATTTTATTTATTTATTTTTTTATTATTTTAATTGTTCAATTTAATTTATTATTAATTATTAAATAATTGAGTATTCTCTGATAAATTTATTTCCAATTATTGCACAAATAATTTAGGGATACACAGGAATCGGAATTCTGAGCTGATGCAAATATCTGGAAAGTTTCATGTTTACATTTGATACCAATATCTAAATGCTTAAATATATAGATTTAAATGTAAATATACATTTTTAAAATCTAAGTTAAATATAAAAAATACATATTGTGTATGTAAAAAAGTCCAGGTATAGTAACTTATAAATTAATTATAACGTAGCATTACCTCAGGGGATGGCTTGCGGACATTCTCACCTGTATACGTTTTGAAGTGAATCCTGTGGATGAGGTTGAGCACTAGACCAGTATGTTCATGTGAAAGTGATGTGAATTATCGAAGTTCCAACAAAGCATGATAGTGGGTTCCAGATAGGTGGGACATGCTTTTTCTGAAGTTGGGCGTGGCACCAAATCTTGGGCCCTGGGTACAATTCTTTCCCTGGGCCCCGAAATCAATTATTTTGTTTGACTGGGGGCAGGTTGTGGTTCAACCAATGATTGATGCATTATGCCCCTCCCTCTTTCCCTTATAGGGCCCCCCAACCACACAGGGGTCTACTGGTGGGTCTTCTGCTATGCTATGCTAGCTAAAGAACACTGCACTGACTTGTAAGATATGTGTGTGGGACCACCTGCATCGAATATGGATGTGATTGCAAAGATAAATCTAGTCAAATCTAACCTGCCACTGCGCTGTCCACTGTGGGTGGTAATGCCTTCTATAACATATTCCCAGTGCACACATGACAATATGGATTCAGAAATGTTAAATGCCCACACAGCTTTGGAAATATAATGCCCCAACCATCTGGCACCCACTATCATGCTTCACTCAAACCTGATAATTCACATGACCTGCGTTTGACCTCACTCACAAGACAACACCTTGCAACTTATACAGGTGTGGACATTCCCAAGTTTTCCCCAGAGGGAACCCTGCAGGATCAATGAACACATTAAACATAGTAAACATCTTTTCAATACTGATAAAACATCTACCAGATCTGCTATCATTATGATTCTGGTATCTTGTATTTATACATGATATATTGAATTGCCACAAAAATTCAGTTGGTTGGATCATTTTTAAGTGTGCATTAGTTCAACCCAACCATCCCAGAGTAAGTAAAAAGAAAGACAATAACTGTGTTGTCATATAGTTTATGTATAAAAATAATTTATACATTTGAACAAATCATTTATTTTAGTGTTTGAGGGATACCATCAATATTCCGTTCATTACAAATGTATTTTATTACAGCAACAGACTTGTCTTTCAGTTTACTTACTTTTGTCAATGGCTGCATTAATGTAAAATAAATACATTATTTTTTCAATGTATGGAAATGTGTAGGAGTGACTTTCTTCATCGAAGTGCCAATTTCATAACAAAGGATTTGAAACTATGGTTTATGGCACTTCTGTTTTGAGTGGACAGCTGGCACTTCCTTTTTTAGTAGCCACATCACTGGCCTAAATGTTAACACACACACACACACACACACACACACACACACACACACACACACACACACACACACACACACACACACACACACACACACAAAGAAAATAAGTCAAATTCGGAAGTAAACAGTTGGCTAATGTATAAGGAACATATTGACACCACTGAAAAAAGTGCTTTAAGAACTTATTTTATATTTTTAAGTTAACAAAAAAACATACATTTAAAATGAACCTGAATGTTAACTTACATAAAAAAGGAACTAGGCCAGCATGCACACCACCACTGTAGCAACATGATTCATGTATTTCTAATACATATACACTTTTAATTGTTTTTAGACTGTTTTTGTTCCACAGCAACATATTTACACTGAACTAATTTACTTTATAATCTGCTTGTTTGCAGACTCTACATTTGATCTCTACTCATATATTTTCCTTTAGCAGCATTGAAAACATTGATAAACCTCAGTAACCACAACTCATAGAGCAATGGCTATTAGAGTAATTGTGGAGTCCACTTTAAGAACAACACTCAAATCCTGAGTCTCTAAATGAGGCCAGAAGGAACTGTGTCTTAGAACAGCAGTCTGAGTGAATTATGCTTGAGCTGATCAAAGCTCGGTCTTCAGTAGTCCATTCTGGTGTGGAAAAACAACTCTCCAGTGTCTGAAGGCCTTTAGATTGCACTTTTTTATCCAGAAGAATATTCAGAAGGTCTTTTGTGTTATGCTTGATGGTTGAGGTCTCTTGTACCACTTAGCCCAAGCGTGATCCACCAAAAGGTTCTGATTGGACAGTTTCAACTGCTGTCAAGTGCGATTGGCTGGCAACAGAAATGTCATTTCCAAGAATTCGATTGGTGAAGACACATTTGCAACAATCTGAGTAAATAATAACAGATTATTATGCCCCTTCCATATCTAGTTAAAACTAGCAGTATTTGTGAGCAGGGATGGCTGATATCACAATATTTCTTTTTAATTCAATACCAATTAATACCAATGCTAATATCTTCATATCTGTTTTGGATGTCCACATTGTAAAGGAGTTAATGATTTATCAGGAACTGTGTATTTTATCAGTATCAACCAAAAAGTCAATTTCACAGAAAACATTTTATATTTATATTACTGCTAAAAGAACACACTTGGTATCAATGGATTCTCAAAAAGAAACAACAGGATTGATCCATCCATCCCTGCCCCTTAGGCAGCAACATGATACAGTTCAAAGTTTAGCTCCCTCATAAACACACGGCCTGCACATTCTGTGTTTATAATATTTCATTCTAACTTCTGCAAAAACACTCATGATGTATGCACTGTTAGCACCATAGCACATACACTACTGACAATACATATTCCAGAGCTAGTGACTGTATGCCTGCTGAGAAAAACAGTGAATAAATAGTTTCAAAGCAGAGACAGGCGAGAATTTGGGCCAGACACAAGAATCCAAATGGAAGCAAAACTGGTGTCTCTCACTGCAAATTGCATTCAGTGTGCCTTAACATGGCCCTATAGACCTAGGCCTTATAGAGCCGGTACACATCAGCCAAGGCCAAGAACAACCACATTGTATATGTTCGCACTGCACAATGAGGAGATATTGAATGAAGTTAAGCAGGCAGAGACAAGAAGTGTTGTGTTTGCTGTGAGAGCGCGAATAGGGCAGTATGTGTGTGTGTGTGTGTGTGTGTGTGTCTGTGATAGTGGATCATGGCTAATCTGTAGCCACAGCACCTCACAAAGCAGCACAAGCTCTGTGGTTACAAATGCGCAATGTCGGACACTCGAGACACTAAATTCTAAAGTCCAGAGGCATGGTAAAGTCTGAGTCATCACATAAGCTATCCTTAACACAGCCCTATGACCTCCTCACCCCATCCAGTATTCATGTAGATTCTTCATACTTCTATGCAATATGCTACACTGCATGTCCAAAGTTTGGGGACACTTTAAAATCTTATTTTCTCACTGAAAAAAGTTAGTCTATACATGGTACATTCACTTTCTCAATCTTTAAGTAACATCAACTAGTCTAGCAAGCCTCAGCTACAATAGTACTCCTCTACCTAACATCTAGTGTCCCCATTCTTTTGATAAACAGTGTATGTACTGCACTGAACCAGGCCTCCAAGAGCCTAAAGAGGATAGCTGTACACTGAAATGAACTCAGCTGCACTCTACTGTGATTCTGATCTGGGCACTAATTACTGTGCAATATTACAGCATGTTTTGAAGCATTTACACAGACTGAACTTTGCTAACTCATACCACAGCCAACTACTTGCTGACTTTTAAGTGTTGCTGTTTCATGGGGCTATTACATAATTACACCAGCGGGCAGCTAATCGAAAATGAGCTGAATGCCCGTGCCAGGGTCGCTGTCAGCCCAGGGCAACCTTGGGCAGAGGGAGTGTGAAAAAAAAAAAAACATTAAATCTCTTCTGATCTGAACCTGAATGGCATCTTGTTAGCACTGCATTTTCATCTCTCTCTGCACGATTGGGTAGGAAAGGATTAACGGATTACCACCCTGTGTGTATATGTGTGTGTGTTTGTATGTGGGAAAAGATGCGTGCATGTGCACGTGTGCTCTGGTGCTGGTTTCAAAACCCTATGGGGTTTAATGGGTGCATTTGACTGTAAAATGTTTTAAAATTGTGTATAAGCTAAGTGGGTGTGTGTCTGAGAGGTAGTAATGTGTGTGTGTGTGTGTGTGTGTGTGTGTGTGTGTGTGTGTGTGTAAAACAGGTCTTGTGAACTGCACTAAAACGCTCAGGCACAAGGAGATTAGCTACTTCCTGTCCTGTCCTGCCACATGCTGTCTCAACTGGCCTGTCTGACCCGCAACTGGACAGCTGAACTATACACCTGCACCCCCCCCCCCCCCCCCCCCATACACACAGAAGGTTTAGCGTGTGTGAGTTGTTTTGTACATTTTTGAGGACGAAGTGCCCTGATTTCATAGGGCCATAGAGAAACAGAACTGACACGTGGGGCCTTTTTTAAAACTCAAAGGGCAAATACATTGTTTTTGGTTTCTGAGGTTATGATGATGGTTACTTTAAAGATTACAAAATGTTGCATTGTATTGTTGTATATTAGCTTATTAGCTTGTGGCTAGAGGTCAGAGGTCAGAGTCTAACACTGTACTCATATAATATTAAATGCTGTAATAAACTGAAAACAGAAACAATAACATAAGGGAAATATTCTATCATAATCACAATAATTCTATAATAATATGCTATATTAGAAATTTGTATGTAGCACATTATTATTATTATTATTATTATTATTATTATTATTATTATTATTATTATTATTATTATTACTACTATGTAGGACAAATGACAAATTTATAAATGCCTGTTTTTCTTTACATATTCCTTCCTTTGTGCTTTTTGCACCTCCTGCAAAAAGAGCAAAACCAACAGCCTTTTAGCCGCCATCCTTTCTCTGCACACCATTGAGGTTCTGTAAGAATGGCCATTGGTCATGGTTACATAATTGTGAGCATATAATTTTATAAGATAATTGAGGCCAACAGTGACCACAATCCAAAATCTATATGTTAGCTAAGGGTCTTGTCCCACATTGCTACCACAGCTATATTGCAGTGGTTACTGCCTCGTCCAAAATCGCGAGTGCAGCATTAGTCCACTGGCTTCTGACCTTGTTCAAAATCGCTACAGCAGCACTAGCATTGTGGCTCCAATCCACATCACTGCAGTGGTGATAGCACTGTTTTTAAGCCTGATAATGTTTTTCTGGCAAGACATTATTTCTGTGCAAAGTCATACACTATCAACGGAACACACAACCAGCTACTAAATTGTGTTTTTCCTACATTTTTCAAGAATTGTACTAGAGTTGTTTTTAATATATTAAAGATAACAATATTTTGTTTGAATATAACCCTTCTGTACAAAACTACAAGATAGAGTGTATAGCTAATATTATAGATTAATATAATTTTCTTTAATTTCATGCTAATTTGATTATTTCTATCAGTCCATTTGTCATGAGATGTTCATAGAACATAACAAAAAACAAGCTTTTTTCCAGTCCTCACAAATGAAATAATATACATTTTTATATGACGGTGACAGTAAACTCAACAAATATGGGACATATATACGGCTTCACGTCCTGGCACAGTATAAAAACAAATGTTTGTGTGATGGTGGGCGTGTGCATGCATGTTACATCCATAATCCATTATGGATGGTTTATAGACTCATGTCTATGTATGATTACCAACAGCGCTCAGAATAATCTCTCTCTTGACTGAAGGCCGGCCAGCTGAGGCGTTTCTTTGAGGGCAACTGTATTTTTATCAATTTCACTTTCTACTGCTTTATAGCAGGGGCTGTTTTGGCTTGGGAACTGAAAGAAAAGAAGTGTTGCATGCACAGCTTGCATGCTTCTGTGGTGTGAACACACACACAGACACAGACACATACTGAGACCCCTCTGGCTTAAGGGCTCATCTGTGCTTCACACACATACACAAGTACAAAAACACATGTGGGACCCATGTAAAAAAATTAATAGTGATGAGGATAGGCAACGTTCAGAACTGCCTGTTTGAAGCCGTGCTGGAGGCTAATCTGAAGTATCTGTGAGATTTGTTATTTGGGTTTGTTTCATTTTTCAAAAAAAAAAAAATCACTTGGGAAAAAAGAGTGTTTTAACAAGCACTTTAAAGTACCTGTTGTGGTTAAAACGGTGCTGAATCTAATGGATTATAACGTGTGCATTATTTCCACATGAATAAGGTACATCAACACAGTTCAGTCATTTAAGTTTGGCAATCACTATCAGTGTAATGTGTTTTATTCATGTGAAAATGACACACATAAACAGAGCAAATGTAGAGTCTGCACTGTTTTCAGTGCACAGCCATTCTGAATATACCTCAATGGGGACACACCTGAATATACCTCAATGAGGACACACCTGAATATACCTCAATGAGGACACACCTGCATCTGTGAAAAGTGTGCATGTGACATCAGGGTTTTTAGAGATCCTTGGCACATGTGATTAAAATCACTCTGCTCAGACAGTTACGTCCTGTTGAAACACATTTTCACCTCAACTCAATTCTTTGCCATGGACGAAAACATACATGTAAGGCAGAGAGGTTTGGGGCTCACACACACACACACACACACACACACACACAAGCACTGTGGATTAACCAATAGGACTGGAGAGCAAGGAGAAGCACTGTGTGTGTGAGTATGTTTGTGTGTGTGTGTGTGTGTGTGTGTGTGTGTGTGTGTGTGTGTGTGTGTGTGTGTGTGTGTGTGTGTGTGTGTGTATGGGGGTAATCTCTTAATCTTGTTAATGCCACAGCAGCCGGCTCCCTAATGCTGGGTACATGAAACAAAGGAAGGACAAGGCAGTGACCAACAGCTGATGACTGCCTTGTACCTACACATACACAACTCTCTGCTTCCATGTGGAATCTCCACTCAATAGAGGGGACCTCTGTTAGATTAGATGAAGTATAAAAGTGCACAGATTTTTGCGGAGGAAATGGCCAAAGGCATCCTAGTGTTTTCTGAAAAAAATATGGTTTAATGACAAAAAACACAGAACATACCATAGTGAACAAAACAATATCTTGGCAAATGAAGTCATTTTAAATATCTAATATTATGAAATAATTTAACCGATTTATATAAATGTAGTGTTATCTTGCAGAAGTGTTTTGTTGACAGTTTTGCTTTTATCAACAAGTAATGCACTTTTTTAAATAAATAACCCAGATATTTTCACTTCAAGTAGAAATGCCTATAACAAGCAAATGGGTCTGATCAAAATGATTCCCCTGCCAAGATATATCTGTTTTGCAGTGTAAACCTTAACCAAAGCTTCAATTTCACATTTTGGGTCATTTTAACTTGTTGAAATACATTGATATAGTTTTTTTTTTTCAGTGTTTAGATGATGTGCTTCTTTGGCGGTAATCCTTCTGGGGAGGAAATCCTTCTGTTTTCCTCTTTCTGTGTGATGATAAACTAGATGCCTCATCTGACATGAAATGGTCCAAAATATCAGATTCATCTTTTTCACGAAGACAGTGCAGTCTGCTACCATTCTGGCCACAGGGTGAGTGAACTAATCTAGATTTCCATCATTCAGTGTAGGTGTTGAGATGTAAGACAGACTACCCATCGTTAAACTAACGTATGCCTTTCAATTTCAGTGCTTCCAAATGACCAGAACTAGGCCTTGGTACAGGTACAGTTGAAAACTCAAACTGGCTCAGAGGGCAGGTTAGTATTGTCTTGTTTTGTATTGTTCTCCAATCCTGTGCTTCTTCTGTGTCATAGTTTCCCCCAAGATACCACTGTAATTTGGCCACGTTGCGATGTGAGGTGTCGAATGCTGACATACTACTGAAAATGCAGTTTAATTTTCAGAATTAATTTTCAAGGCACCTCACATCTGATTTGAAATGCTGTCCTGGTCTAAGATCAGATCTGATATCTGATTTTTGATAAAGACAATATCGAAGCTGAAATAAGTGCCTTAAAATACCAGTAAGAGATTGAATGATTCTGAAGTGGCCCTATAGATCTTTACACCACTGATGTATTAAGAGGTACCAATTTTTCAGGTCAGGACTAGGACAGACAGGGACAAAAAGCTGGCGGAGATGCATTGATGGAGGGAGTATCTCTCTGTCATTCCTTCTCTTTCACCGGTCCAACAGACGGCCATAGTCCTGGGGGCCGCAGCCGCCTTCACTTTTCAGCTCTGCAAAAACCTGTGTAAAGAAATGTGGATCTGCATTGATGCGGAGCATCTTAGAGCTTGTGGCATCAATGATGGCCAGACAACGGTCCCAAAAATCCTCTTTTACCGCTTCTACCAGAAATGGCTTGAGCGGGTAGGAGATTTCGTTGCCCATGTAAGAGTAGGATAGGTAGAGGCAAGTTAGAAGAATGGCTTGCAGCTCATGTTCTGAGGAAACAAGGTCCCCGTCCACCACGTCACGGCAAAGCATGTAGACAAAAACCACATTGGCTGGGGTCACGAAGGCCTGGTCCTGCCAGCCCTGGAGAAGGAGTGAGCGATCCACAGCCCGAAGCCACAAAACAGGGTCAGCAGGGGAAAGGTGCTTTAGCCGATAGCATCGGCCACAAAGAAACTCCCCTAGACAGCGCAGAAGCTCACTGGTAGACGCTTGGACAATCACACGCTTTGGGGACGCAGCACAGGTACCATGAGAAACCTTCTGGCCTGAAGAAAGCTGCTGTGGTTTGCCATAGCTTACCAGGCCAGGTCCAATTCCCATCCCTATTCCCATCCCCAGGCCTAGTCCTGCTGGGCCATCATAGTTGGAGAGGTTAGCACATGACAGGGACTTCTTCACATTTTCTCTGTTGAGGTGCAAGACAGAAGGGTCCTTCTGGTTCTGGTAGATATTGTTGTTGTTGTTTAGTGGTGCTCCAACAGCTACTTGGGTTAAACCACTGGGATAAGCCTTTTTGGAGCTGCCCCGCTTCTTGGTGGAGGCCACAAGGCGCTTCCAGGTCAAAGCAGGCAGGAAGATGGACTGTCCACGTTTGAGGCCTCCATGCTCCTTCTGAGTGCAGTTCAGTGAGCGGCTGCTCAAGCTGGGGTAGCGGCTGAGGGAGCCTGGCCGGTCGTCATAGTAACCAGGTTTACGAGGACCTGGCGACAGGGACAGAACGGTGCCCATGCTGAGTGCACTGACGAGACCCCGTGACTCAAACGCTAAACCGTGTGGGTTCTCGCTGAATGAGTTTTAATGTCAAGCTGTATTTCTCCCCCAGTTCAGTGGCTGAATTCCCACAGAGTAAAACAGCACAGACCCTAGAAAAAAAAAGATACAAATGCAAATTAGGTTACAAAAAACATCTGTAATGGATTTGCAGATGATCAGCTGATAGAATCAAATGTCCCCAAACTTCTGATGTACAGTATAAGGGGTATTATGGACCTTCTGACTGAAAAGTAACAAAATTCTTACATATTTATCTCAGAAAATGTTATATTATATATTAATATTAGGATTAGCATATAGTAGGTTGACTGACAGTTGATCACTGTTGCAAAGGTTTAGTGCTGATAAATTATAAGTGTATATTTACTTTAACGTTTATTTTCAAGTTTCCTGAAGCTGTTTTGGCCCAAAGGTGGCCTCAGTGCTAATGAGTATTACAACAAGGCATGACAATAGGTAGGCTTTGGTTGCATTTATAAATCTTGTACTTAATAATCTGCTCTTTAACATTTTTATGCAAACCAACAAGTTAAATTTGCATATGTGTATTGTAGTACATATTCTGAAATGCTGTGCATATCCAAGTTTTAAGAATAATTTAACAAAGATTTCAAGATTATTTTCCTATATGAAATTAATTAGGTTATAGAATATCTGGGTACTGCATAGAGAGTAAGAAAACATGGCAACTTGTATTAAAGTGTTTTAAAATGACAGGTAACCCAAACCTTTCATGGGAAATGTAATAAGATATTAGTACCAAAATAACCAAAACTCGTCAGAGAAAAGTATAAATTGCAAAGCTGTATCTTTTAGAAACTATGTATAAATTAAGATTACAGGCAACAGCAAATCTCAATAATGGATTTAAAGCAGGTCAAATAAAGTTTAAATGGAAAAACATGCACCCGAGGATATTTATGAAGCAGAAAAACACAAACAGTGGTATGAAGGGAAATTGAAGACCTACTGGAAATAATCATAATGTTGCGCATAGACCCACTGTGCAGTGAAAAACACATACACACTAGTGAGTTCACATGCAATCAGCCTTATGCATGGTACCCAGGGAGCAGCTGGGGTGTTAAGTTGCTCAAGGCATGTCCCGCCCCTGCCAGTTCAGGGGATCGAACTGGCAACCTTCACAAGGCTGGTTCCCTAATCATCTGGTCACGGCTGCCCAGAGGACTACCACACCTGTGTGATAAAGGTGTAGTAAAACAATATGATGTAGATGAAGATTAGACAGACATGAGTAATCAATGTAGGTCAGCTGATGCTTTTCTGGAAACTATAGGAATTAAGATTCAGACACAACAGCATTGGTGGGAAATCCAGGTCCAGAAAGTAGGCTTTTGATGCAAACAGAGTTATCACTGTACAGTAGGTCAGTTAGTGTATACACACACACACACACACACACACTGATTGAGATCTCATAAGACGTTAAAACTGGTGCGTGTCCAGAGTGGTCCTGCTCCACACTGTACCAGACACGGCTTTGCGTGTCACTGTTTCCCCTCAAACGCCCCTGAGTCTCGTGAGACAGACAGTGAATGTGACCCACTTTCGGCCGGACCGAGCAGGTGACCCACCGCCACGCACGGCTCTATTAAACAAACCCCCCTTAATGACCCCCGGATAAGGCGCGCGCGCGCGCTGCGTCCTGCACACACCGAACTGCCCTTGTTACAGGTGCCCTGGATGCTCACCTCCTCAGCAGTGAAGAGTGCACTCCAACTTCACTCCAACTTGTGCACGCGCAGTCAGGGGGGAAAACGGCATTGTGCAGGCAAGTCCGTCAGTGCTTTTAAATCCCAACCGAGAAGCCGACCTCTCTCAGCATGGCTTTAAAGTAGCGCAGCGAGTCCTGTTTACATCCCCAGTCTCCCCAGTCTCCCCAGTCAGTGGTGGGAGCAGCGGAGAGGCAGAGCTGGACGTCTCGCGCTGCAGCGCATCTAACCTGTGAGAAGCGCTCCCAGTGGCGCGCGCTGTTATTGTTGTTTTCACACCCGCATTCCGACAAGCCCCGCCCCCCGCGCTGGAACTGGCTACGAGACCACGTGCAATTTGTGTCTATATTATTAAGAGCCAATTCCAGTCCGGTGGGCGGGGCTTGTGTAAACAATATAATTGGGAGGGCTCAGGACATGAACTACTAACCAGGAGTTGATTAGAGAATATTAGAATATTAGACTATTACACTATTAGACTAGTATAATATAAGACTAGTAGACTATTAGACTATAAGACTAGTAGACTAGTAGACTGTACTACAGTGAACATTACTGACTTTTAAGAAAATCAGTGCAGAGGAGATGGGAAGCAATCATAGCATAAGAAGCAGGATTTGTCTGAATTTATGTAGTTTTATTCATAAAAAAAGTATTAATAGGACACACACATACCAGATGTTGTTAGAGATGTTTTGATTAAAATTGTACTTTAGCCTACAGTTGTTTTGTGTTTGTTGCTTATAAGAACTACAAAATACTTTACATTTCAGAACTATGCTTGGTCATCCAGAGTATTCTTCAGCTGAAAATGCAAAAAAACATAATAATAATAATAATAATAATAATAATAATAATAATAATAATAATAATAAATAAGCAACTTTACACACCAAGTCACTTATCACTATATACGTTGTATCTTTGCACATCCTTGTTTGCACTGAGGATCATCCAGCTGCATAGTTTACCACAAGACTCAACTTTAGTATTTGTATGTGCCATTTTAGAACCTTTGGCCCATTGGTCATGAAGGTTTAACACAATCAAAAGAAAAAATGATACACATTCTGCCAAAAAGTGAAAAGACTGATGAAATGTTACCAAGTCTTTTGTGTCATGTAACATTTGTGTCTATAAGACTATGTTTTGTAAAAGCAGTAATATGACAAGTGGTAAAATTAGTGTTACTGTTTCTGACCTGAGAAGTTTCTCTTACATAAATAATTATGATTAAGGCCTTTTAAGGTATTTGGAACAGAACAGAGCTGTCACACATTAGGACATGAAAATTGTCTTTGCAGTAAGAGTATTGATCAGGCTACAGTTGTTTAATGTGTGAAATCTACACTCTTCTTTTGGTTTGATTGGGACACATTCTGAGAACTTCCCACATTAGACAAATTCACCATTATACATTGCAATATTTTAATAAATATATAATGCATTTAATTTGTTAGAGATTTGAATACATTTATTACATCATAATAATGCCTCTTTTGACAAACTTTTGAAGACCAGTAAGGTAAATTCTTTTCAAGGAAAAAATAAGTGCCCATTTTTTAACATAAGGCCAAACCCTAATTTACACCCTAGTTATTTTTTTAGTTATTGGCAGCACAATTATTAAGTGCACTTAGTGAATGAAGGGCTCCACTGAAGTGCAAAGGCCTTTTTAATAGCACCATAATTATGCGTGTGCGGCATCAATGAAGCTTGAAAAGAGGAGGGGATCCCGAGCAGCAGCAGAGGGTGGACTGATGCAAGTAGGTGTAAATTGGCTCATTTCAACTGGCACACAGACAACACCGTGCTGTTTTAGACTCCAAATAGGACATGTCACAAGCTGAATGACATAGTGCTCCCCCTCACATGATGAAGTCACATATGATGCACAAGTGCCTGTGTTTTCATGTATGCTCACTTTGATCAGTAGCCTATGGCATGCGTACTTTCTCCTTTTGCAGTGAGGGGGTGGTTGTGAGGCAGCTTGGATCATCATGTTGCTGTTTTTGGGGAATGTGCCTGCTGTCATGTCATTTCACACTCTGAATGCTGCAAGAGTTTGGGAGTAGGAAGGAATATGTGTGTACTTGTAAGTCAGTGAAAAGAAGATGCAGAGACAATTTTTTGACAGCATGTTATGTATCCTTTGCAATGTTGCTGTTATATTGTTGTGTAGCTTTTTCACTAACCAATGAAAATTAATCAAGTAAATAAATTATATTTATATCCAATGTATTTATATAACATTTTATTTTATTTTATTGTTTTAAATTAAATATAAAGGACATATTGGCAGTTAAGTAATCATTTTGTAATTTAGTATCTGTTCAAAATTAACAAAGACAATCAGTCAAAATCAAGAGCATTTAGGTTATTTTTTGTGTGATAATTTTGTGTCATTATTAGGTTTTTTTCCCATCCCCTACTGTTTAGGGAGTACTGTAGCTCTGAGATAATAATACTTATGTGTTAATCTGAGTGCACATGAATGCCACCACAAGGTCCCACATTTCCTATATATAGGATGTTCTACATATATAGTACCAAACTAAGAAAATAATAATAAAATAATAAAACACATCATGTATACACACACACGCACACACACACACACACACACACACACACACACACACACACACACACACAGGTGGGGGAAATGTCCCATTCATTCCTCACTGTAAAATAAGCAATAAGCAATTGAACTGGCATTATTTAATTAATTTAATTCATAGTTACATGAGGTTTTAATTTGCATTAAATAAATCTAGTTCAATTACTTGTTATTGCATGTTTTGGGTTGAATGTATAAACCACTTTTTACAGTGCAAAAATCCTCAACTGGCCAGCATAGGAGGGCTCCAAGCCACGCTATAGAGTAACGCCTGTGGCATGCCTGGGAGAGCATTTGAACCTTGATGTCATCTAGTGGACAGACTGGGCAGCTAAATAGCTGCGAGGTAGAATCACTCATGGAGGACATTTTAGAGCTTTGAGTAAAAGTCCCTTTCAACCAATGGAGAAACATTCGAAGAAATTAAACCACAATTTAATTAATTGTGAAGTTTTAAAACTTTAACAAGCTTTACAGGTTACATTTTCTCCCTTATATTTCATGACATGGGCTCATTCAATATGATGTGTTGGTTTTTCTTGAATCAGTTCAGTTTAATGGGAAACTTTAAGCAAACTTGAGGTTAAGATGTTTGTATAGAAGCATCACTTGTATTTTCAGTCTCCAATCTCATTTACTCATTAATGTGTTTTACATCGTAAATGGTAATGGTAAAATCAAAGAATCTGCTGTTCATTTAACACTTTTGCAGGTAATATACTCATTATATAGGTACGCATTTTTCAAATTGTATTAAATTAGAAAAGGGTGAAACACAGAAGCATCTTTGAATCCCACTATATTTATAGAAAACAACAAGCAACATTTTATTACTTATATTCTGATGTTAGAATATTGGTCAAGCACGGCAATCCCACATCAACCTCTAGTGGCCAAACTCTGCACAAACTAACATCCTTCATATTCCCATATCAAACAAAACAAAACATCAGTGTATTAATTCTATAGGAGGAAAATGTGAACCAGTGTAAGTTCATTCCCTGTGTGTAACTTGAAACTTGAGTGACCTTTTATACAAACTATGAGTAAAAACTTCCCTCCTCTCAGGAAAAGTGTTTTTTGGTTTGTTTGTTTGTTTGTTTGTTTTTGTTGTAATCACCATCTAACCATCTAAGGAACCTGTTTGTATTTTTCTTTTTGCTCATTTTCCAATTTATGCTATTTCACAACAAACCATGAACCAGTAGAACACACATGGCTGCATGTGTAACGCAAAACATTCTGACTCATACAGGATTCTGAGACAGGAAATGAATGTCTGAACTGAACTTTAGTAATTTGGCCTTCTGTGTTGTTGCATAAAATGCTAATAATAACACTGATAAACGGTCATATGTAGCAGTGAGTTGATACCTTATGTTGATACCTTGACAACATCAGAACGAACAAGCAACAATTATAATACTACTGAGATAATACTACTATTTTTACCAGTGTTCATGTGTTGTGCAGCCATCATGGATTTGGACTTGTTTGTTTGTTGAGGCTCTCCAAATTTTTAAGTGGGGAATCCTAATTGGTCGGTGTTAGTTAAAATTTTCTATGTGTTTTCTATAGTTCAAATGGAATGCAGCATTAGGCCACATCGACATGTATTTCTAAAAACATCTTTGCTTAATCAGGAGTGTGTGGTGATTAAGGGACAGAAGCATGACCATAGCAAATTAAAATCCAATTTTTCTTCATATATAAAGTCTTTATATTAATGGAATAAATCAGGTTTTAAGTCTGTGAGATTCAGGGGGTTCAGTTATGGACACCTGCTGTTTGAACATTGTATGAAAATGTATTAAAAAGTGTGCTTAAGCTTTGCACTGTATTTCACTCTGTTTTGTTGTTATGCTTTTTAACGAAAACATTGACATCAGTCTTTGTAAGGTTTTAGGATAAATTGATGAAGGAGAAAAAAAAAACTACATTTCCAAACAGGGCTTATGACATTGTTTACTAAGAATATAGGGTTATAGAGGAAAATCTGAAGGGAGAGGCTGTTTTCTCAAATTTCTCAAAAAATCATGAGAAGGGATAAATTATACAGTGCAGAAAGTGTTCACAGCACTTCACTTTTTGTTTCAGTTTTATTCCAAAATGGATTAAACTCATTTTTCAAACAATTATCTCAAAGACCAAGAGAGAAAAGGTTTGCAAACGTATAAAAAAATACAGCACTAAAATATAACATGTACATAAGTATACTGCATACAACATATTTTTTTTAATGAAATATTAGAAGTTCTTTGCACTTCACTGCTGCCTGAAGGCTGCTCAACAATCACACTGCCATTTAGTGGCCAGATTCACTTTCATTCATTCGTTCGTTTTGCTTTTTGTGTTTGATGTACTTATTTACATTAAGCAACATCAAACCACATATCTGTAGAATCATCTGCAGTCACCAGAGCTGCACATTCTCCTGAAGTTTACTCATGTCTTTGGGTTTTAGGTTAGAATGGAGCGTTCACTTAATACCTGCAGAGCTTGCCTGCCTGGGTTGTGAGTTGAGGGCAATTCAGGTCTCAGGTAGGAAAAGTGAAGGCCATCATGGCCTTGGACCTCATTTTCACCAAAGAAGCATGAAGGTTTTTAGGAAATTAATCAATCAGTGTCTGTTAGTCAGGCTCCCTCACTCCCTCAAGGCACCTGAATAAAATTTAAGGGGCTTACTTCTCAATGCATAAACAGCTTATCCCTCAAGTGGTCTCTGAGCTCACACTGAGGAATCAGCACAACAGCAGTGCCTTAAAAAATGTTCCCAGTCTCTGTAAGTAATGAGACCCAGTTACTCATCCAGACCCCCACAACCACACTGATATTAACTTAGAAACTAATATAATCAAACCACACTTAAATCAGAAGAACACAAAACGGGTGTTATTTATTCCCTTCTCTTGGGTGTCTGCTGGCTGTCTCTGTTATAACAGGTGTAAATGAAACAGCATACAGTTCAATAAGGACTGGACTGGAGCGCTGATGTGGGACAGGCCCAGGAGCAGTGAGGAATGCTGTAACGTTTGGGCCCAGTTCACCACCGCTCATGCAGGGATCCACAGTTCCAGTGGAACCAGTACTCAGAATACTGTAGGACACTTCACCACAGAGCAGGACTCCCACGTTCACTGGAGGGTCCTTCATCCAGTCACTGCACCTCAGTCCCAGTTCAGGACGCACTGATCACTGCAGCTCAGTCCATCCCTTCAGTCCAGACTCAGGGGGACATACAATGTCCATAAAAAAGACAGGCTTCAGGACTACCGTTTGGGACGAACACCAATGTTTAACGTCTCCAAACGTAGTTTAGACCGGTGGAGACAGATCAGAAGACTGTTCAGACCCTGTCTCTCTCGCGTTCTCATTCTCCTCCGTGCAGGCAAACAGGTTTACCATTTAGCCCCGCCCATCCACAACACTCATTGGTCTGTAACATGCCAATCATCCTGTGCTCTCACCTCATTGGTTGAGCTACACAGGAAACTAACAGTTTTCATGAAGAGAAAAAAAGGGTTCTGGGAAATTGAGTTCTATACGTGTCGAATAGAAACAAATGGACAAAGAATATAACAGTAGAAAAGTATTTTTAAGGGTAATATGTATCTATTGTGGGACTAAATTTATAGAGCTAACTGATTATAATACAAAAGAGGATGTGAATGTTTAACTTAGATGGGAAATAAAGACAAACTTGATGGACACAGTTCTGTAAGATACATATTAAGCACACATGAAGCTAACCTGACTCTTCTGATCGAGAGGAAAATTCCAGAAGCAGAGACCATGGTAAGGTCTGGGGGCAAGACCACCTTGACCATCAGTTGAACCACTAGGGAGTACAAGATGAGCAAACCCATGCCTGAAAAGGTGGGCTGCAAAGTTATTTTCACAAAGGCAGGACTACTTGGCTTGGACACGATTATTTCCTGTTTGATGAATGATATTTAATACTGTGGATATAATTGCATCCATTTTAAACATGGTTATGTAATAAAAAAAGGGGTGGAACCATAAAACCCCTTCAGAGTAACCCAAAATGTGTATAAAAGCTGGGTTTTGTACATTGTTTAAAGTTCTTTGCCATGGTACCTGACTAACATCTCTGCAATAAAGAACTTCACCTTTCTCTGAAAGCGGTCCTCAGCTGCACTTATTTCTAAAGTTGTTATTTTGCATACAGTCTGTTTTATGTAGAACAGTGGATTAGAGAAATAACTTGATTTTCCTTAAGGGAGTCAGGTACAATGTCAGTTTAGGCATGACTCACTCACTCCCTCACTCACTCAGTCCTCATTCACTCACTCCTCAGTCCTCATTCACTCACTCCCTCACTCACTCAGTCCTCATTCACTCCCTCACTCATCAGTCCTCATTCACTCACTCCCTCACTCACTCAGTCCTCATTCACTCACTCCCTCACTCCTCAGTCCTCTTTCACTCACTCCCTCACTCCACAGTCCTCATTTACTCACTCATTCCTCATTCACTCACTCATCAGTCCTCATTCACTCACTCACTCACTCACTCACTCACTCAGTCAGTCCTCTTTCACTCACTCCTCAGTCCTCATTCACTCACTCCCTCACTCACTCACTCACTCAAGCCCCCAAATCCCAAGTTCAAACAATGGAACAGCCAGACACCTCCCACCTCTTTTGAGAAAATGATGGTTTGAAGATGTTTGATAGAAAGTTGCAAAACCATGATAAGGAAAAGTGTTTTACTTTTCACAGATGTATTTCTTCAGTTTACTGCAGGAAGCATCAAACCATGCATATGTGTCACCATTTTCATTCCCCAAACTAGCACAGTTCTCTCCTGAAGGGTTTTCCACTCTCCAGTTATCAGGTTCATCTGGTTCATCCTCCCTCTCATACCAGAATCTGTAAGAGATTTGTAGATAGACTGTATGACTGTATGACTGTTGTTGTTGTTGTTGTTGTTGTTGTTGTTGTTGTTGTTTTTTATTAATACAATTTGCTCTCAATAATCATGAAAAGCGTTCTAACTAAAAGCAGTGTATGAACTGTGTGAAAGAACATGCTCTTACGTTACACCCGTCTCAGTTAGGTACTCGTTATTCACCCACATCCACTTTCCCTCAGTCTTCAAGTCATTGAGTCCAATCCAGTGATTTTCTTCAAGATTTGAAGTTACAAAATCCTAATGTAAAAAGTAACATGGTATTATGAATGGGGTGAAGAGGCAGGATGCAGTTGCAAGTTTGCTTTATCTGTGGTCACAGAACTCGAGAGTAGATATCTCCAATTGAGAAAACTCAAAACAAAATATAATGCAAAACACAGGAACTTCTACCAGAAATTCTCATCATATTTGTGGCAATGCAGGTCCATCACAACCAGTTTCTGAATGAACACTCTGAACTGGAAGCTTCACATTATGAACATATGGAACAGAATGAAACGGAATAGGCTTTTGCTCAGAATTGTCTTTTGGTCACAATTCTGAGGAGAAATTCCTGTAGTCTTGGATTTTCAGCACTGGTGGCCTTTAGCATGTCCATATGCAATTACTCCTTTTGGATAATTATCAACATCTGCTTTGTGATATTGTCATTTTCCATTTCCACCACTTGAATGAGATATTGAAACTGTACCACCACAGTCTTTTCAGTGTATGAATCCCGTCCCACTCGAGTCTGAAGATAATACAATTTTACACAATGTTCTATTTTTTGTTTATTTAGTTTATTTTAGTTTATTTGAGTATGTACACAAGTCAGTAGTGCTGACACAGTGATGAAGTGGGTATAAGTTTGAATGAGCACAAAAAATTCACCTGGTGCTAAATAACAAAACTCCTCAACTCACCTGCTCAGCTTGACTGGTTATTATAATCAGATGTCCTCCTTTTTCAACACAGCGATCTCTACTCTCCATCCAGTTCAGTTTATCGTTGTGTGAGAAGTAGAAACACTTCACACCAAAAGGTCTCCATCCTTCTCCACAGTTCTGAAATTCTTATGAAATGAAATTAGCAACAAAATAATAAGAAACATCTGTTGAAAAGAGGTTTTCATTTTGATTCTGGTCATTTTTTAATCTATCATCGTTTCCTATGTAGATTTGAAATCTCAGTCATTTTGAGGGATTATCCTGATCATAAACTCAACTATAAGAATTTCAGAGATGTTCAGGAGTTGCTTTATATGAGTGAGAGTTGAGCCTCAAGTCCTTAGTAGAGATTTTAAAAACCTGTCAGTACAGTCACTCCACAGACACATGGTTTCAGCTGGGGCTATGCTTTCTTTTGATTATTTACATCTTTTAATTATTTAATCTTTTATTTCACCCTGAAAACCGTTTGCCAGTGGCTGTAAAAGAATTCAGAGAGTCAATCCCTCATCTTACCAGTGCAGTTAGAGTTGACTTCATGGACTGTGTGATACTTGACCTTCAGTGCTTTATACTTCGTTTCTGTTTCTGATACAAATACAAATTGTAGGTCAGGTGTTTTAGCGTTTTTATCTTGTTCAGTTTTTTTTTTCTTAGTGTAAACTCACCATTGCAGGTTGCTTGAATCTGATCCAATTGTGATTTTAACATTTCCGCAGCAGCTGTAAGCACATCATTAGTAATTTTTCATAACAGCAAAAAAAAACAACAAAAAAAACCTACTGTTTATTTAAAGAAATGGTCATCCAGAAACTGTGAACTATGCTGCTAAAACAGATAATGTAACATTTACAAACAGAACACCTTTACACACTAAACATGAAGGATCATGTACATTATTCAGACTTTTTTAGTTTTTACAATTTTTAAGTATTTTTTTTATATTAATTATATAAATAATAATATTGAATATATAGAGGCAAGCATCAATTTACAGGGTCCAAGCACTTTAGGTAAAATCAGGACAAATCAGTAATCACAGTATACTCTGTGGTGAACTGAACAATATGCAGCACATAACACAGAGCATCTGGAAAATATTCACAGTGCTTCACTTTTTACACATTTTATGTTACAGCCTTATTCCAAAATAGATTAAATAATTTTTTCCTTCAAATTTCTACAAACAATCCCCTACGATGGCAAAGTACGAAAAGTTTGTTTGTTTTTGCAAATGTATTAAAAATAAAAACACTAAAATATAACATATACATAATTATTTACAGTCTTTCCATGACACTCAAAATTGAGCTCAGATGTTTCTTACTATGCCTGTAGTAAATTCAGTTGACTGGACATGATTTGGAAAGGCACACACCTAATAATATATATATATATATATATATATATATATATATATATATATATATATATATATATATATATATGCAGCACAATGGCCTCCATCATCCATAAATGGAGGAAGTTTGGAACCACCATAGAGCTGGCTGCCTGGCTAAGTGATCATGGTTTATCTGCTAAAAGAACAGATCCTAAGCACACAGCCAAGATAACAAAGGAGTTCCTTAGGGACAACTCTGTGAATGTCCTTGAGTGGCCAGAGCTCAGACTTCCCATCCAATTAATGGAGCAAAGTAGAATGAGAGAAACTTCCCAAAAATAAGTGTGACAAGCTTGTAACATCATTCTCAAATAGACTTGAGGTTGTAATTACTACCAAAGTTGCTTCAACAAAGTATTGAACAAAGGCTGTGAATACGTATGTACATATTTTTGTGTTTTTATTGGGGTTTCTTTTGTTTTTTTTAAAGATTACAAACAAACTTTCCTCACTTTGTTAACATGTTCATGTGTGTAGAATTTGGAGGGAAAAATGAATTGAATCCATTTTGGAATAAGGTTGTAACATAACAAGATGTGCAGCACTATGAATTATTTTCCAAATGCACTGTATGTTAAACTGATTTGTAATCCATATCTGTTGCAGAAATGTGTTACAGAGATCATGAGTGCATAGGTTGGGATTGAACCCATTACCTTTATATGTGAGGACAAATGCTAATTTTAAAATATAAATTACCATACTTCAGTAGAGGTGACATTTGAGTCCATACTAGCTAGATGGGTTCAAACTTCATGTGCCTTCCAAATTTGGTGCTTGGATGACTAGGTTTTTGTTCCACAACTTGTTTTTGAAGAAAAATAATCAATAAGATTAAAAAAAGATGTAAACCATAATAAAGAGCTGTGAAGATTTGGACAGAAAGAATTACACACTGACAGCAGAGGGTTGAACCCACACTTCACATCTGGAGAAGTGTTTTAGGGTTGAGCCACAAGCAGTCCATGGAAGTATGGCAAGAATATAAATTAAGGGTAAAAAAGAAACCAAGCACTATTTTAATAAAAAATATATAAAATGTTGTGACTGGACCCCTAATTATTTGTCTTTCTCATAATTGACTATTGACTGCAATTCCAGACACAACACTTTTCAAATGACCATATGTAGTGTTGCTGACAGATGCAAATATCAGATCAGCCATTGTAAGCAAGCCCTTAAAACGGTCGGAAACTCAAAACTCTGTGTGTAATTTGAATGTGGTATAAACCTGCTAGACATTCGTCTGGGGCTTGTGACTTGTCAGCAACAACTTGACAAGTTTTCAGATGGTGTGTTTTGGCAGTTAACATAAACACTGAGACAAAGTTGAGGGAACGCTTAATTGCTTACGAACCAAGGCTTTTGTTGATGACTTAAAAATCAGGGTTAAGGCTGTGTAATGTGAACCAGGCATCAACACATGATGAGAAACTGTTGAAAAGAAGCAGGAGCTACAAAGAGAACACAGGTTGGAACACTAAAGACAATGTGGGGCTAAGACAGAGAAAGCAGCAGTGACATGAATAGCAGGAAAGGCAGACATGAAGGCAAGATGGTGCCACGCATTACAGTAGGAATAATTTTCTGACTTTTTTGATAAAAATTCTACATATGTCCTAAACTGTATTTAAAGATGAATTCCTCAGCTCTGGTGTGCACATAGCATACCCAGAATACCAAAATAACCAAAACGACTTATTAGATTAACTTGCACATTAAAATCATCTTCATGTATACTTGATTCAGTGCCAAAAAAGTTTTTTAAACAAATAATTCCTAATGCCATTGAACCAATGTTCAGTGTGTCCGGTGTCGACCAGAGGAGGATGGGTTCCTCTCTTGAGCCTTGGTTCCTCTCAAGGTTTCTTCCTCCAAAACTGAGGGAGTTTTTCCTTGCCACTGTTTGCCTACTGGCTGCTCATTTGGGGCTTGGACCCAGATCTTTGTAAAGCTGCTTTGTGACAACTTCTTGTTGTAAAAGCGCTATATAAATAAAATTTGATTGATACTCATCCCATTACTGCATATACTGAAATCTAAAATCTAAAAAACAGTATTTCTTTAGTTTAAATAAGGGTACAGTGGATACATACACAAGTCTGTTATTGTTTAGAAGGTTGTGGTGGTGTGGGCATAGCCAAAGTAATGTAATTATGGCCAAAACAATGGGATATCAGGTCTAGTTGCAATAGCCACTAAGGCATGTATCATAAAACTGCCTTTCAGGACAAACATGCCACTACCTTCTCTTTGCCTTCTGCCAAATTCAACAAAAACTCATTTTCTTTATTGATAACAACAACCAGCTCCACTGTGTCTTTTAAATAATATTAAGAAATTGTTATGGGTCATACAAAATCAAATTCACAAATTAAACGAACTGTATATTTTAACTAGAAGAGAACTCCTTGTAACTTTGCCTTCACACAGTTATATATACAATGCCCAAATTCTTTTACATATAAACACTGGACTCTGTTTCCCTTGTTCCTCATTGGTAATGTGCGGGAAGTATGAGCTTGTAGTTTTATGCTTGAATGGCTGTGTGCTACATTGCTATCTCAGCTCTGGTTTCCAAGTACATGGACACCAGAGATGGTGGAGCAGGATGTATGAGCATGTACAAGCAATAAAGATGAACAATGGCACTACGACACATGTCTGCATCCACACTAGGTATGAACCAGCCTTAAGTTGTAGGACAATAGCTGGAATCATGTAACTATTTTAATGAATATTATGAATACATTAATACATAAACATTTACTCATTTACCAAGACTGGTAAATAGCCTTAAGAGCCCAATTTGAGTATCTGACAAGTATCATTACAATTTAAAGTAACAAACATTAATAAATCCAACAGTAAAATGAAAAAGTAAAGTCAAAGTGACTTGAGGCAGGTGTTCTGTTTGCTCAGAGTAGCTGTGTTTTTTTTATATTTGCGTTTAGGTATTTTTAGGCTGTGCGTTTTCAGTTTGACCAATGGTTCCCTGTAGATGCAGGTACATCTACAAACATCAACAAAACAGGCAAGTTTAAAACCATAAAAAATCTTTGAATATGTGGGGACTGTAGAAGCAAATCCTTATGTGTGGTCACACTAATGAAACCAGTCATCCATAAAACTAACTTTGATCCTTTCGAGCTCACTAATTATACACCAAATATCAGGTTTACCAAGAATATAGAGGAAGAAGTGTCATCGCAGCTGTGGTCCACCTGCCCCCTTGATTTAAAACAAATTTTAGCACTGAAACAACTCTAACAAGAGCTGAGCTGAACCTAGAGCTGTCTGACCTTAGTGTAGCCTTTAATACTGCAGATCAAGGGATTCTGCTTGATAGGCTCAAGATTTGATTCTGTAGGAATCAAGCAGGTTAGCTTTCATAAGAAGAGTAGTTAGGATCAGCATCTCAATATTTTTTAAAACAGACCACTATGTGCTTTACATGCCTATCAAGCCCTTCAGTGGTTGTCTTCTTTAAACCTTTATCCCATAACCCAAAACTGCATGACAAGCAATAGGAAACTCTTCAAACCTCTTACCAGTGGCATTGCGAAGTTGAACTGACATTTCTTTAGTACTTTTACACTGCTCACGTAATGATTCATAAGAGACTCCTTTATAGAAATCTGTTGGAAGAGAACACCAGGGATGAAGCAGATCTTCAAAACATTAGTCGTCTGAGGATGGAGCTGGGTTATACTTACAAAGCACACCAAGAACACACAGTGCCACCAAAGCACAGAGCAAGAAGAGGCTAAGAGCAGCCAGAAGCAACTTTGGGGTTTCTTTAGAAGGAGGTGGGTTCCTCTCTCTGAAGGAACAGCCAGTGTGGCCTGATACAGCTGAAATAAAATGAAATGGCTTGGTTACATCAGAAAATAGCATTGTATGTATAATAATAATTAGGACACAAAAAACGTTTGTCTTTTAACATAGTTAAACATATTGGTATTTGAGCATTTTATTAATACTGAAGAATGGAGGTCATACAACTAAACGCATAAAACAGAAGGAATCTCTTTTAAATATAAAACTGTAATTATTAGAAAACTAGCTTTATGGTTTATGTATGGTTTACATAAACTGTATGGTGTCATGTGTATTTGCTTAATTTAACATAACATAAAAAGAAAACTATGTTGACTGTGCAATATTAACCATACTTTAAATACATTGCTTTACCCCCCTCCCACCCCGCCTTTCTTCAGTTCAGATTAATTTCACTAATCTATTTCACAAAATCAGTACAATATCTCATTTGAACTCAACTTTTATACAATACTGTATGTAGAAGTTAAAAAAAAATAAACAGCTGTCAAAGGCAGAAGACTGTGTTTTGTACAAGGCTGCACACTGTAGAAGGTAATGATTAATCAGTAAAATAATAATTAATGGTAAAGTGACAAACGCAGTTATTAATTATTTACTTCTTTATGTAAAGTGTTACCTCATAGATTAAATTAAAACATCAATCGTCACATTTAAAAAAGATCTTTATAAACAGAAGCACACCACATAACCAACTAACAATACCTATATCTGGTGAACGGGGACTTCTTTTCATTCCAGCAGTGGTGGAGAGCTCAAAATCAACATTTCCATACATATGGTCCATTTTCAGTGCAAACCTCTGCTATGAACTCATATCACAAACACA
The DNA here is from genome assembly GCA_034509495.1 of Acestrorhynchus altus. NCBI lineage: Eukaryota > Metazoa > Chordata > Actinopteri > Characiformes > Acestrorhynchidae > Acestrorhynchus > Acestrorhynchus altus. Next base: position 18,354,517 of record CM067505.1, read on the forward strand.
CAGCACTTCCCTTTAAAATGAAAAAGCTGAGGTTAGTCACTGCTAAAATTATCTATGCAGAGATGGTTGGTGATCATGACAGGAAATGTGGCAAACACATTTATATTGAGAGAGAGAGAGAGTGTGTGTGTGTGTTTTGGTTTCTCAGAAAACTGCGTTTAAAATGTGCCAATCGGCTTCTAAGGCAACATTTTGGTTGCTTGCTTGTTAGACGGACAGATAAGAAAACTGTCTAGAACACAGATTGATATGAATACGAGCATTAAAGCTGTCTTTACATAATGGAATTGAAGACCTGCCTCTTAGTCTGACAGTCACATATAATGTGTGTTCTGGCATGCAGTAAAGAAAAGATTTGACAGATGAGCTAACTAGTTTTGAGAAACCATATGAGAAACACCATATGAAAATAATTTCTTCTTCTCTGAACCAATTACACACTGGTAATTACACAGCTCCATAACAAAGAAAGCCCAGCAGCGCCTCTACTTCCTGCGGAGACTGAGGAGAGCACACCTTCCACCACCCATCCTCACCATGTTCTACAGAGGGACTATAGAGATCCTCTTGAACACCTGCATTACCGTCTGGTTTGGGAACTGCACCATTACGGATCGCAAGACCCTACAGCGGATAATGAGGACAGCCAAGAAGATCGTTGGAGTTCCTCTCCCCTCCATCAGCGACATCTACACCTCTCGCTGCATCCGCAAAGCCACCAGCATTGTGGAAGACTCAACCCACCCCTCACACAGTCTCTTCACTCTGACGCCGTCTGGCAGAAGATACCGGAGCATCAGAGCCTCCACCACCAGACTCTGCAACAGCTTCATCCACCAGGCAGTCAGACTCCTCAACACACAGAGACTGAGCTGAATCCCCCACCACCACTCCTCACACCCACATTCACACAGAGACTGAACCGAACTGAACCCCACACCACTCCTCACTCACACAAAGACCACCAAACACTAAGACTGGACTGTACCCACCCAGCACTCTACACACACACTCAGCACACAGGGACTGGGTCATCCCCATCCTTATCAGCAATATTTGCTGCTCATTCAGAACTCAGAACTATAAACTTTCTACCTCAGTAACTGCTGTTATCATGTACATCTATATGTTACAGTATGTTACATATCGCACCTTATCCTCACCATGAATACTTTATCTCATTATACCGTTCGGTTTTTCACAGTCCTGTCCTGTCTGTCAAACTGTCTCTTGTTTACTGTATTTATTGTATTTATTGTAGTGTTTGCACTTTGTTGTCCTATTGTTTTGCTGCTCCATGTCGCACCTTTGTTCCAGAGGAATGCAATTTCGTTACACTGTGTACCTGTACTCAGATGCAATGACAATAAAAAAGCCTTGACATTGACCTTGTTCTGCCTCAGAGGTAGATCTGCCTCTGTTTTCAGTAGCAATTTGCACAAAAGCCTGTTGCTCCATGTTGTAAATCCAGGTGGGGGTGTACCTGAGCTTTTTGGCAAAAACCCAAACATTTTTAAGTTCATGAATAGTTCTACAAAGGTTGACAAGGGATAGCCCGATTCTCCAATCATCCATAACATTATGGCCACCTTTGACCATGCTTGATCTTTTGCCAAACATTTGGAGGTCATTGTACAGGGGTTGAACAATGAAACTGAAACACCTGGTTTTAGACCACAATCATTTATTAGTATGGTGAACTAGAGCCTCTTTTTGCGGCCAATACAGCATCAGTTCGTCTTATGACTGATATTTTTTGGATACAATCCGGGTTAACACCCCAACATCCCTTTCAGACAGCTTCCTCTTGCGTCCACAGTTAATCCTGTTGGATGTGGTTGGTCCTTCTTGGTGGTGCTGACATTACCCTGGATACCGTGGCTCTTGATACATCACAAAGACTTGCTGTCTTGGTCACAGATGCGCCAGCAAGACGTGCACCAACAATTTGTCCTCTTTTGAACTCTGGTATGTCACCATAATGTTGTGTTCATTGCAGTATTTTGAGCAAAACTGTGTTCTAACCTGCTAATTGAACCTTCACACTCTGCTCTTACTGATACAATGTGCAATTAATGAAGATTGGCCACCAGGCTGCTCCAATTTAGCTATGAAACCTCCCTCACTAAAATGACAGGCGTTTCAGTTTCATTGTCCAACCCCTGTAGATGTAGTGTATATAGACCAGTTGTGCAAGAAAACAGAAATAACACAGACATATTTCATTATTTGAGGCATGGTGATCGCTGTAAGAAATCTCTTTCCACTATTTCCACTTTGCAGGCAGCCTCTGAAAATGTGTCAGTAACACACAAGAAGTGATGTAAGAACTCTAGTTATACTGCAAAGCTGGGTCTACATGGTTGTTTGAGGAGTCATTCCAAGTCTGTTTATATGGATTTGGACAATCCATCTGGCCCTGCTAACACTGATAAACTGACCAGACATGTGCACTTTACGTGTATGATGAACAACTTTGAGTACATGAACTAAAACTTTACAGCCTCTTAATGCTAATTAAAAAAAAGAATTTACATTACATGGTTACTTGGTAAAATTTGTATGCAATGTTATATGCAAATTCAAAGTCAAAACAGGTTTAAAGTAAAATTTCAAGATTCAACAAAAGAATCTCTTTTTTCTAGAGATATCCAAATTTGAATTAACATGAAAATACAATTTAATTTTGATGTTAAAATTATCCTCGTGCTAGGAAAAAAGGGGGAAATCCAGGAGTTCTTAACAGTGAGAACAGTTTTTATTCTTCATTTTTAATTAAATAAACAGAAATTTGAAAGATTCACATTTCGGCTAAAACCAACAACATTTCTGTCTGTTCAAAGTCAATATCTGAAATGGATTGATTACATTCAGAATTTTGCGCTGATGTGCCTGGCTTACGCAGTGCATACTTTTCTCCAGCAGATGGCAGCACTCATCTATGATGACTGAGGTGATGAGCTGGCAAGTGTGTATGAGTCATGTTTGTATTTCCACATGATGAGGTCATTTCATATCAAAGCAAGGCAGAATGATTCATAAACAACCTTTATTATCATCATCATCTCTATACAGCAGGAGGTACGTGTTTTACAAAAGCAGAGAGAGGAATCTCTAATCCAGACACCAGTTCATGATCTCTCCAGCATAATTCAGCCAAGCAAGGCCACTGGTGCAATTGGGGATGTCTGCTGACCTGTGCACATGAAGGCTAGATTAGCAGTAATGAGGCCCTGCAGCCACTAAACTCTGAAAATGTGTTCAACCACATTCGGTTTTACATTTTAACATTAAAGTGACTTGGAGAACAAAGTTTAAACTGAGAAAGAGCAACAGCACATAAACGAGAATGTGTAATATGCAAGTGAGTTCCTTATTTGTTAACTGCTCATAAACCGTTGCAGAGATTTCTTGTCCAAAGAGTGATAAATCAGACGAGCCCTTCTTCTGTTCCTCTCAGTCCAGTTCTACCACTACCACTGCTCACAAAATGCTTAGGCATCATGGGCACGAGCCTACAGTAAATCTGAGAAGGATGACAGGACGAGAGGAGCTATGGCCAAAATGTCAGACCTGAGCCTCCTGACAGGCTGAGGACAGAGAGAAAGAAAAAGAGCCCATAAAAAAAAATAAACAAAAAATAAACATTATATATATACACATATACACGCACATTTCCCATTGGCTTCACATCAGCTGGCTCAGTCCAGCCCATCATGATCGTTTGAGGCATTCTTTTTGAGCGTCAGTCCTGGTGCATCTTATGGGGTCAAAGATTACCTTTGGTGCTTCTTATTGACCTAGTGAGGCACTGAGCCCTCCAGTGACCTGATGACTCAGAAGTGCATGGCAGTGTTCATTCCACAGTGAGAGTGCTGAGTATTAGGCACCAGTGGGGATTTAACCAGACCATAAATCAAGTTCTGCTGTGATGGCAGGTCAGCAAAAGTGCATCCACGGTGGGCCAGTCCGTAAAGTCCAGATCAGCTCAGGTCCGATGGCAGATGTCAGAAGGCAGGTTCACATCATGCAGCATTTGTTCTTGAAGATGTGTGGATGTTTGTAGCGCAGTCTCTGTTTGGGCCGGTACTTCTCCAAGTAGGTCAGCTGCTTGCTGTTTATCGCCCCTCGTCGCTTCCTGGGAAGACAGTGAGAACATTAGGTAGAAACGACAAGTTTCACCAACAATGAAGGAAAAAAACATCAAGGTGTTCCCTCATCCATAGTAGACTTCTTGATAAACCAGAAACTATTCTTTTAGAGAGTTTTCACAATTTTTATGACATCATTCAGAGGTCTGAGGCGACGGTCTGAACAATTCTGAAAGATTCTGAACAATTTAACAGTTTAATTAAGACAATAAGCAAAATCACTTCTCCTATGAGTGAGAAAAAAAAAAACATGCTTTAAAACATGCGTTTTAATCTATTTATCTAACAGCCATTTTAATCTAATTATGCAGAGGCTGCATACTTACAATAATACATTTTTCTTTAAAAATTAAGAAAAAGATATATTTTAGAGTTACACTGAGTGACAAAAAATAAAGAGTTGTTCTTTGTGAATGTATGATATATGAAAGCAATTACAGTATTAGAGTGAAAAAGATATTTAATGGGGAAAACTGTACATTTGAAAGGAGGCTCTAGAAAAATGTCCCATTTGGCAACAGGATGTCCCGCACATATTACTGAGCTGTTAAGTGTCCCTTGCATCACTTCTGGAGGTAACAGACTGTCGTATGGCTGTTGGGGCCGTGTGTTGTTCCACAGCAAAAGGCAAGATTTAAATGCTCAGCGTGAGACCTCCATCCTCACACAGACCATAATCAGATCCGAAACAGTACCCGGATTGGTCGCTAAAGATGATACAGTTCCAGTCCTGTTCGTTGTGTGCATGCCCTCATGTAACCAATGCTCCAAACACCTCCAATCAGCTTGGTCTCACAGTCTCAGTCTATTGATTTGCCCCCTCTGAAAGTGTCAACTGGGCAAAGTGTCTCTGATTGTTTCGCAGAGGCATAGCTATCAGTCAATGATCTCTCACCAAGATGTACACTACCCAAAAGTAGCCTCAGAGAGCCTTTTCATAGACCCAAAGACGAATGAATTACATGTCTGCCTGAGAAATAACTGCATGCTGAACCAACGTGTCTATCTGGGTGTGTGTTTTTTTTGTCAGTGAGTATATATTACACATGGATGTTAAAGTATCCATAGAATTTGATAAAAGTCTTACTCTTTTTAAAAAATGACTCAAAAATACAATGGAAGTGAAAAATAAAGTGGACACTTAAATTGACTATTGCAATTGAAAATAGATTTTAGTGTAACATCACATCAACAAAGCTGGCTTACCTAGACCTGACACAATGATTTAACCTCACAGAAGCTGTGTATGAACACCACTTTGCTTTGCTTCAGAGCATAAACAGGAGGTGTGGTAAAGGATGGACACTGAGTACAGCGTTTATGTGTAATGAGACAGAGCTGCACGTACTGTCGGATGAACTGGATAGCGTCTTCATACTTCATGCCACACTCAATCAGAGCCAAGGCCACCAGCACTGGGGCCCTGTGGAAACAAACAAACACAAAAAAACATTTGAAATGGGACAGAGACCACCTGTACTAAACAGATCAACCAATGGCAGCCAATTTTGAGAAAAGGCTAATTTGCGGCTAGGAAAACTGCAATTCCACTGAGAGATAATTGCAGCTGTAATAACGTAAACGTCTCCACTGAGAGACTAATAAAGGATTATATGTTACCTCATCTTATATTGTGCTGATAATTCTGTTACAGGCATATTAAATTGCAGAGATTAGCATTCAGTGTTGTCCAATAATTCTTGAAGGCCTTGCCCAATGTGTTCAATCAGATGTGAACTCATTGGCTCTCATCAAGGCAGAACGCTGAAGTCTGCAGTGCTGGTGTCTGCCAGGAATGGAGTCTGACATGTAGCTTAGCTTATTTCACAGCAACACAGACTGAAGGGGTCAATTTCAAGCACAAATTGCAGAATAAACAAACCCTAAAACCCTAAAACTTTGAATGAGGATAAATATTTCAACGAAGAGACCCAACATATATTTCAACTCTGCTGTGTGAGTTTAGCTCATAGAAACTGAGAACTGACTCCCATTTCATTTTACACAGTGATTTGTGAAAGTCCTGTTTAACTAATGAATTTGACTGTACTACATTAATACAATCAGCAGATTTTGTTGGGCTTTTTTTGGTTCTTTTAAAATTGGTAGCAGTTGGGGCTTTAGGGTGGTGCCACAGTATAAGCATTGCACAGAAACAGCAGTTCAATCCCTGATCTGATTCAAGTTCCATCATCTGTAGAATTAGTTTAATAGCAAAATAATTATGAGTTGTGAGCATTAAGAGTCTTAACATATAGCTCAGACTTTTCTGGTGGAAATTTGCTTGTACAACCAAGCATAACATGTAGCTGACATTCTGAAAACTCTTGGTTACTGGTTGGTTGGTTCCTATTCCCATCCTCCTGTTACCACTCCTCCTCCCCCAGAGAGGAGTTTTTAAGTCTACTGGTCCTGCACTCCTGAACAGGCTCCTCTGGTGGCTTCTAGACGTGCTTGTCATTTTACTGTCCTATACTGGAGTTTCAGTTACATCCCAGCATTCTTTAACAGACTAATCATGATTTTTTTAATAAGTCCATATGGTGTTCAAAGTGTGTAGGTTTAGCTTCATATGTTCATGATGTTTCAATTGTAGAGTATAAAAATTGTGCATTTTTCATTTTTACCGAAACATACATTATAATGAATTCTGAATGATTAGATTCAACAAAACAATAGAACAGTATAAAAACAATTACCCTCATCTGTAAATACTGGTGAAAAAGTGTATAAATGGTATAAAAGGAGAAACAGGATCAAATCTAGTTCAAGGCAGGGACATATGACTGTGGCTTTAAAGCACAGTTAATTAAGTAACAGTACACCATTTTTGAAATAAAGTGGAGCTGTGGGGTCATGGTCCATGGTCCATCACAGAGAGCACATTAGGCATATGTTTAGCTTTTCAATGCTCTTCAAGCTAAAAAAAAAAAAAAACACAACTCTTTCTAAGAACTGAAACGAGGCTGGGCTTCCGAGAAAATTTCAAAACAGTAATTTTCCCCACCAGTCAAGCTGCACTGTCTAACAAACACACTTCATCATGTGCTCTGCCCCCGCTCTCTTTAACGGGCTGGTGGGGGGAAAAGCACAAGTGCCGAAGAAAGTGTTTGCCATCTGAATCGGATGAAAATAAAGCCGGGCCAAGAAAACATTGGCACCCTTTCAAAAGTCGAGGTTGATTCCCTGCAGGAGGGAAAGAAGTACGTCAGAGACAGGATTTTACCACTCCAAAGACGCGCTAAGTACGACTAGACCCCCGCCCACCCCAACGTCACCCCCTTTTTAGCAGCCATAGTTTGGAGCACTGCTTTTTGCTCAGGATCTGCATGTGTGTGTGTGGTTAACGGAAGAGCACACATACATAATCTCTAAAGATCTTAGGTGCACTTAACTCTAAATAGGCTCAACTTGTACTTCCTATGTAAACACAGATACCACGATGCTAATGCTGATGTTTATAAGGATTCAAAAAGTAGGAAAAGTTTATCAGCTGGGAAATCTGCACAGGGGAAGAAGAGTGTGAATGCAAGTCCTAAAACAAGACCTACAGCTTTTCTTCATTTTACTGCTCCACCCATCATTAAAAGATTTTTTTCCCCCATGTATGCAGTCATTTGCAATCCTTCTCTTATTAGATTTACATGGACTGTTTACTGTGCATTTACTGTGCATTCCCATAGTGTGTCCTGCATTGTGCTTCATTCAAAAAGCCGGATAAACATTAATGCTGCTTTCAACTGAAGCTTGTGACTGGGAATTTCCAACCTCAAAGTCAAAGAAAAGCCCCCTCAGCTGGAAATACTTGGAAAGCTGCAGTAGTGATCTCAACTGCAAGCTCAACAAATGAGGTCAATGCAACATGACTGATCAGACCATCAGCAGTGGTGACGCACCACTCCTCAACTTTTAAACCAGACTATAGTTGTAACTGTTCTGATATGGACACTGGGATGGGGGGTAGAGTAAAAACAGAACGTCATGCCATTTAAAGACAGAATGCTTTAGTAGAAACAGATTCTTAAAAGCTACTTAGCGCATTATTATTATAATGATTATTATCGAAATAACAGCACTAATGACACTCTCTGTGATCAAATGAGAAATCTACAGTTGATCAGTGTTCTTTAAACACCAACAATAACCACAATATGCTCAGAGTATATTTCAGCATCATAACATTGTCCCAGAAACTGAGAATAAAACCATATGAAGGGCAACCATGATGTCACAAGAACAATACATTGAAAAAAATGCTCGATTTGTCTCCATGTTTGATTTTTTTTTAACAGCATTTACACGTCAAACTGGTTTATGTTAAAAAGTGAGGGCAAATGGGTTTTTTATTATATGGACCCTTTAAGGACTGTCAAATTTTCCCCCAACAAAACAGGGCAAAAACAACCATCACTGTCACTCACTTTGTGCTGCAGAATAAGCCAGTAACATACTGGGTGGAGAATCATGTGTACAAAACATGCTGTGAAAGTAACATCCTACTGATCATCCACCTACTGAGAGATCTCATCACATAGTGGTTTAAAATGCATGCCAATCACACCCACAGGAACTCATTTATGTTTAACGTTTTACTTTTATTTTATTTTCCTGGCAGAGAATGTTTAAGAGTCAAAAGATTAGGAAGGAATTTTTTTTAACTTCGGTTAAACTGTTTCTGTGATGATGACAGGCTTTGTTATAAGACAAGACGTAATGTAAGACCACTCAGCACCCAAATCAACCCCACCCACACAACGAACAACAACAAAACAGATCCACTCTTTCTGTTTTGAGTTAAGGACTTTTTTTTGGTAAAACAGTACACGTCTAAGTCCCACTCGAATGTGCACTTGTTTTTTGGATAATTAAGGTTCAATAGCATAATACGTAATAAGTACATGAGCTCACACAGCAGCACAATACACCAGTAGTGTGGATTTTGGGACGACAAGTAAAACACAACACATGCCTTCACCACAACCACTACCTTAACTGAGTAGCACTGAGCTGTTCGTCATTAGTTAGAAACCTCAGCTTTTCATGGTAAACAATATGCACAACTTCTGATCTTAACATTTGCATTGTTGCAGAATGCAGTTTAGAATCCCATTGAGGGTTCCCTCCATGAAGACAATCACACGCCTCCTGCAATACATGTGAAGCCAACCACTGCATCTTTTTGAACAGGTGCCAGTGCATCATGGCTGGGCAGCCTCAAGCATTTTGTAGTTTTTACAGCGCACAGCAGGTGAAAGCCAGCAGATTCTTTTCTGCACAGTCCATGAAAATGGAAAACATGGCGGATTCAGATGGGATTAAAATCCCATCCCTAAAATCCTTAGCATAATTACATTACCCCGTGTCACTCTTTACAACAAATCCCACCCTAACAGTGCTTTACGGGAAAGCATAGAAGGGATTCTGATGTGACACTGTATGCCTAGATGCTGCTCTCCCACCCAGAACAAAACCACAGGGAAGACCAGACTCAGTAAAGGCCTCCTAACCTCCACCCCATCCTCGCCGGATATATACCAGACCTTAGCCTCGCGTGGAAGGTCATGGAAAGCACACGCTGGAGAGGGACAGTAAACACAAGCACTCATAAAAAGCTACTTCCTGTTTTGTCTTCGGCCCTCACCCGAGTGCCTCTAATAATACAGCCTCAGTATCACAGCTGAGCAAGCGCACTGTGGGAGCTGCTGACTTTGGAGGGCTTCAAATGGGCATCTCTCCCTGCCTGCTGAGACACATGGTACGAAGCCAAGGAAACTCATCAAGATTGGCCACGGTCACTAGAGAAAAATCAGCCTCCTGAGAGAAAAGAGGTTTACATTCTATAGTACGTGTGGTTCACATTCTTCTCCAGCTTAAGTTTTGAAGCACAGGGGAAGGGAATCTGGTGCTTATGGGGCACCATGCAGGTATATATGCATGAACCCAAAGCCCTTTAAAGCTATATCACTGTTTCACATGGCTTCCACAAGCAAGACCATCAGTTGTAAAGCCTATGCCTTTTCGGTATCGCTGCCTTTCTGAACATACTGCATTTTATTGATGCCGTCATGCAAAAACCTTGTATCTCCACAATTATGATTTTAGAGGTGAAGGAAAAACATCCTTAGTATTCAATGGAAGGCAAAGTAAAATGAGTTTCATATTTTTGAGCATTTTTATTGGTCCATTCATCATGAAATTGACATGATGTAAAGTACAGCTGCGGAGTCAAATGAGATCAATGTGAAAATGGCAAAACAGAAAAGAATTTTGTTCTTAAAATAATTTCTATTTTAATAAATTGAATTAATGAAATAATTGAATAATAATAATAGAAATAATTAATTAACTTGGCATATGAGATGGAATGTACAGACTTTTATGGGCCTTAACTATAAAATGATCCTCAGACCTAATACTACCATTTAATATCATTTCAGTTAATAGCAGATTACCGTATTTTCCGGACTACAAGCTGCTACTTTTTTCCTATGCTTTAAACCATGCAACTTATAATGAGGTGCAGCTTTTTCTTTTTATATATGTTATTTGTCATCATCACAGAAACAGTTTAACCGAAGTTAAAAATTCCTTGCTAATCTTTTGACTCTTAAACATTCTCTAAGCATATCTGTTTGTTGGCTCTGGGCATAGAGGAGAACTCTTGGAATAACTAACCAAAATCTAATGTCTTTTTTTTATAGAAAATTTTAATAAAAATTTTAAGCTGCAGCAAATCAATTTATGACATCAAGTAAACCAAAACAAAGTAAACCATGCTGACTGACCTTCCAAGTCCAGCCACGCAGTGCACAGCCACGCAGCAGCCAGGCTCTTCAATGAAACGTCTTCTCAGCAGGTTCAACCAGTCTTCCACCACCTTAGAAGGAGGAGGAGCACCATCATCAAATGGCCAGTCCTGTGGAGATAAAAACACCATGGAGAGTTGAAGGGTTGGCACTCTGGGCGTCCAGTGTTACAGTCTTTACAGGTTCTGATATAAATCTTGACTTGACAGCACAGCGTAAAATCACTGGTTGGAAGACTAATTTGCATATTGCAGTTCAGGAATGGTCCAAGACCATTGGGAGGACTAGATTTTCTGGTGGGCTGCTGAGAAGTGAAAAACTTTAAACTTGTTTTAAAACATTTGTGAGGCCCAAGCCACAAAAGATGTCATGTCTGATGTAGCCACATTTTAAACAAATGAATCCCACCAGGAACAAACAGCATGTGCCTGCCAAACAGTGTGTGATACTGTAGACATCTTCAGAGTGTGAGACCAATCATGTAAATGTCAGCTTCTCAACAACAACCAGTAAAGGTCTTCTTCTTTCAGCTGCTCCCTTTAGGGGACGCCAAAGCGGATCATCTGCCTCCATCTTGCCCTATCCCCTGTCTCCTCCACTGTTACACCAACCATCTCCATGTCCACCTTCACTACATCCATAAACCTTCTGACGTCTTCCTCTTCTCCTTCTGCCCGGCAGCTCCATCTCCAACATTCTTTGTCCAATATATCCACTTTTCCTCCTCAACACATGTCCAAACCATCTCAACCTGCCGTCTTCTGGCTTTATCTCCAAACTGCTCCACCTTCACTGTCCCTCTGATCTGCTCATTTCTAATCTTGTCCATCCTTGTAAACCATTAAAAAGAACCAGCTGAAACAACAAATGCAGAAAAAAAAATAAAAAGACGTAGAAGCAAAACAAGCAGCACAGTAGCAGAAGTGAAGGAGCAGCAGTAAAGGTAGATGAAGCAACAGATGAGGAAGCAGCAGCAGAAGAAAGAAGGAACCAGCAAGAGCAGAAGAAGGAGAAACCAGCTCTAGAGCAAGGGTAGGTAACCCTAGTCCTGGAGTGGCAACTTTCTGCAGAGTTAGCTGATTTCTATGGTCTAACAGACCTAGATGTTCCACGTTATTAAGCCAGCCACAGGTTTCAAGCAATATGGGAAAGAAAATGAATCTCTGTGATGCCCTTGAACAAGGTATGAAAACATTAGATATTTCACAAAAACCAAAGCGTGATCATCACACTGTGAAGAGATTTGTGGCTGATTCAAAGCACAGACAGGTCCCAACAAGACCGAAACATCAGCAAGGAGGTAGAGGAGTCATGTTTTGGGCTGGAATCATGGGGAGAGAGAGCTGGTTGGCCACTTAAATATCACTGAAGGTGTGAAAATGACTTTGCTAAAGCATTTAGAAGTTTCTGAGAGACCACTTTCCTCCATGGTACAAAAAGAAGAACTATGCTTTCCGTGGCAAAATCATCTTCGTGCATGACAATGCACCATCTCATGCTGCAAAGAATACCTCCATCACTGGCTGCTGTGGACATAAAGAGAGAGAAATTCGTGGTTTGGCAACCATCCTCCCCTGACCACAACCCTATTGAGAACCTTTGGCGCGTCCTCAAGCACTGCCTGTGGACCGCTAGAAAGTGCGTCACAGCCCACTGGTGGTCCCTGGCCCACATGTTGAGAAACCCTGCAGTAGAGGACACTGGATTTCATTTTATTCTTATGATGAATTATGTCTAACTATACTGTAGATTTCTCACCACTACTAGAACAATGACCAACCAATGTAAATACAAAGAGGGATAATTGTATTTCACTGGATTTGGGATGTTATACAGTAAAAATCACAGCACTCAAAAATATTTGATTACCTTTAAAGTGCAGCTTCCATATTTATCGCTCATCTCCAAATAGTCGCTCCCCACCTCTTAACAAAACACTCTTGGCTCTATTGAGGTATCATGTAGATGATAGCACATGGTGCCAGAGTGCTGGCACACACACGTGTCTCTCTGACCTAAAGGTGAATGAAGGGATCAGAGTGTTGCTTGGAAAACATTTGTCAGTCCGTCCAAACTGGCATGTGGGGCCCTTGATGTAGCCCAGCTGCCATGGGTAACGAGGCATGTGCAGACCGATACACACACACACACACACACACACACACACACACACACACACACACACACACACACAACACATCCACGTAGGCACTGGTGCTCTCACACACAGATCTGACACAGAAACTGGGCAGAGGCGCAGCTCTGATTATAGGGCTTACTCACAGAATAGATACAGATAAGCAGGCATTCCAATTACAGACCAACAGCACTGCCATCACTGCGCTGATGAGTGAAAGAAAACACAAGTGTTTAACACACCCACACAAAAAAAGCCTGAGGGACATGATGGTCAGCAGGAGCAGTTCGACATCTGAAAAACAACGTTTTTCACAAATCCTTCTCCATGAGCTTCTATCCTTGACCCATGTTTTTTGAACTCTATTTAAAAAACAAAGTAAAAAAAAGAAAGTTGATCTTGGTTTTTCAATTGTATCCCAGTTTTCCCCAAAAGTGAAAAAAAAAGTCACATATCAGATCAAAACATTGGACTTTGAGTGGCTAAGCGGCCTAATACACTCACACTATCCCGGGTCATGCTGCAAAATTGGCCGTGCTTTCTCTGAGTGAGTAGATGGCGCTGTCTCCCCACATCACACCCAGCGCAATGCTGGTCAAGCTCGTTGGCTGCCCAGCAACGATGCAATTGTGACAGTTCGAAGAGAGGCAGCAGCTGGCTTCACATGTATCAGAGTAGGCATGTGCTTGTCTTCACCCTCCTAGTGTCAGGAGCATTGCAAGCAATCAGGGAAGAGTCCTAACAGAATCCTAACCCAAATATATTAGCTATATTTCGCATCTCAGTAAGAACACTGATCTTTAAAGTGCAGCCTTCCATCTGTATTGTGCATGTCCAGAAAATGCTCCCCACCCCTAAAACACCACCCTTAGTTTTAGTGAGGCATCATATAGATGGTAGCACATGATGCCAGAGTGCCGATATTCACGTGCGCCTCTCTGACCCAACTGAAAACCAGTGATTTATATCAGCTATACTGGTCAAAAGGTTTTAGAACACCTCCAGTTTACCAGTTTTTAATGACTTGTAAACAGGCCAACAATTTCAGTGTTTAATCTGAAATTGTACAAAGTGCAGTGACCTCAAATGCTACACAGGTGAACAGTTAAGTGGCAGAGCTCTTGAGGTTAAATAAATAAATAAATATCTTTTTTTTTTCTTTTTTTACATATTATTATAATGTAAAATGAAAACTAACAATTGCTGATTTAATGAACAGGTTAAAAATATGCAGCTGATTTACTGCTGATGCATACAATTTACTATAAAAGCAGTAAAGGTGGAACAGACTTTACTGCAGCATGTAGACAGCCTTGCACACCAGGATCCCTCTCATAACTAAAAAAGGCACTCAAATCCTCAAATTTTTTCGGAGTGTGAACGGCTTGCGTGATAGACGGCTCACACAACACCTTGAAGCTCATCTCAGCACTGGACACTGAGAAGTCTGTTTCAGCTGTGAAGAAAGCTGCCGGAGCTGCAGGTTTGACAGGTGGAACAGCAGGGACAAAGTGGTGAATCCCTATCTTTCAACAAATCAGGGAAAATCGACAGTGGCAAGAAAAAAAACCCACTCAGACTGGGAAGAAGAAACCTTGAGAGGAACCAAGACTCAAAAGGTGTCCTCCTCTGGTCGATCCCGGAACAGCAAAACAAAACGGCAGTTATAACATATAACATATATAACGGCAGATATAACAATGGCAGTTATATCATTATTTATCAGAATTTTTACCTCTTTTATTCAGAAACAGAATGTCTGTATAATTTGGTGCAAAAATTAAGAGCATAACTGTTGTCTCAATGTTTACACGATGTCTAGGAGCTTTTGCACAGTATTCCAGTTATGGCATTTAGACTGGATGGAACAGCTCTGGCCTACTTTGCAAATTAGGTAGTAGGTTCCCCCGCCACACACACACACACACACACACACACACACACACACACACACACACCACACACACACACACACACACAACACACACACACACACACACACACACACACACACACACACACACACACACACACACAGAAAAGTGAAAACAGACTCAGGATTATTACAGACTCTGAACAATGCACAGTGTGATCTAGCTGCTCATTAAACAAAAAAGCTCCAACCCACTGCATGTTTACTTTTGTAACACATGCACACGCATACACACACAAACTCGGATGATTGTCCCCATGAGGGCCTTGTTCGTCAGCAACCAGTGTGCCAAATGCCCCTCATCCCTTGAGTGCTAAACGGGAACACACATTCACATGCTCCTAAAAACATGCTCACACACCTTGAAGACAACACACACAACCTCAAACAAAGAATGGACTCAAACGTGTTGCTGTAGCACAGTGTTCATAAACCCACATCAATAATACCGCATTTCATCACAACTACAACAAGCGTCAAAGGTCATAATTCTGGGGTGAAATTTCTCCAAAACTGGAAAAAGCAGCATGAGACAAACACTTGTTGACAAACATTTATGTAAATTTATGTTAGATATCATGTAGCCTTACAAATGGTCTTATGGTACTCAAAGCCAATCAAGTCTTTACGATATCAGCAGAAAAGCTGGATAGGATATCGGAGAGGGGGAAAGAATACATTTTAGAAGTTCATCTAAAACTAAGCTTTTATCCAGGGTGACTGACATAAGTGCTTTCATGTTCACTCAGAAAATATCGTTAGCTAGTTTTCAGAGGCTAGAATCCACAGATCCCACAAGCTTAGATGTTGCCAAATACAAATGTCATGAATGGAGCCTTTGATGTCCATGCCTGTCTTCCATGTAGCCTGAGGGATGGTGGGTCGGGGCCGAGCTGTACTTGATGCTTGAAGGGCTCTTGGTACAGGTTGGGTTTTGACCATTGCCACCAACTATGAAGAGGCTGGTCCATTTTTAGCTTTGTAGGCCAGCATCAAGGTTTTGAATCTGATGTGGGCAGCTACAGGAAACCAGTGCTGAGAACACAACAGAGGAATTACAGGCCTGAACTTCGGAACACTGAAGACAAGCCATGCTGCCGCATTCTGGAACATTATAAAGTTACCTGTATAGTTAGGCTTTAGTTGTTCAGGAATAAACACCAAAATAAGAATAAAAAAGACTAATAAAAATTAAATCAGCAGTTTAACAAATCCAGGATTTTGTTATGGATCCAAGAGTTCTGCTTTTCAAGCCTGTTCACATTATAGCAATCGCAACTTATTATGTATAACGTAAAAGTATTGGGACGCCTTCTCATTCATTGTTTATTCCAAAATAAAGGGTAGACGTATCAATCAGTTAGTTAATTATCAAGAATTTTCATGGTTGCAGTGGGTTTGTTCAAGCAAGGAAAGCACTAAAATGTGAAGGGTAGGGTGCCTTCAGGACCAGCCTTGAGAATCATTGCTTTATGGTGCCATTAGGTTCATGTTTATCTGCTCCAGATCTATTCCATTGGCAATACTTCTCCACAGGGACTAGACAAGCTGTATTCATGTACTTGCACACCCGTGTCAACAATAGGTGCAACTTAAAGTACCTGAATGCCTTAATTAGAAGGGGTGTCAACAAACAATTGGACATATTGTGTATCTTAATAACTCATAAAAACTAAAGAAAACTATTGGATTGATATGGATACAGTACATTTCTTTTTTTATTTTTCCAATTTCTCACCCATACTAATTTAGATGTGCCAATATGTGCTATTAGACATTATGGCAAACGTGCTGTAGGTGTGCACTTTGCAGTGTACTAATCAGCGTATATGAGTATAATGGTGCGGTCAAGTCATTTTTGTTGTTTTTCACTTTGACAAAGTGAATCTGGCAGTAATGCTAAGATTTCATGATGAATGGACCAATAGAAATGCTCAAGAATACTTGAAATTAGAGCTGCATGATATTGCAAAAAAACAGACATTGTGATATTTTCTTGTTGTGCAGTGTATATTGGGATTTTGAAAGATAGTCATTTTCATCAGCTCCTCAAAAAGTCAGTGATCCAGCATGCCATGATATTAGTAGTGGGTGTGTATTGATGATCGGAGTAAAATAAGTGATATTGCTCAGGTAATCTGCATCTGATACATTTGTAATATAAAATGAGAGCAATTCCTTCTGTATGAATCAAGTTATAGTATAGTCTTACATATCGTTCCCCTTGACATATGACTAATACACACAGACATTGTGATATTGATGCTGAAAAGATATATTGTGCAGCCATACTTGGAATAAAATCTTTATAGACCAACTTCTGCTGAAAATTGAAAAGGTCTTTCATCTACCACTATGTGGTAGTTAGTGGTAAAAGGGGGGGAAACTGCTATGTGGCTAAAGAGTCACTAAGCCCTAAATGATTTTGACATGGTGCTTAGCATTTAAAAACTCATGACCATCATAAGGAGTGGGCAGTGGGGTGATGGTATATTACAGCGTAGCCCATATTTGCTTCAGCTTCACAGAAGGCAGCAAAGTCTGGACTTACGCAACAGCTTGCCTTCAATCTCTCGTCTCTGAGCAGCTTCACTGTGAGAAAGTCAGAGAAAAGAACAAAATAGAAAATGAAGAGAAAAAAAGTGTGTGTGTGTGTGTGTGTGGGGGAAGGGGGTAGTGGCAGTGCCGCTTCCATGGAAACAGAGAAACTCTGACAAGGGTAATAAGAAACACGTGTAGTAGTTTGTAGGAGAACAGCCCTGTATTACGAAGGCAGCGTGTGATTGTGCGCGTGTGTAAAAAACAGGCTACGTGAGGTCTGTGACTCTTTGATAACAGTTGCAGAGCACACAGAACTCTCTGTTCCCATCTCTTGCCCTCACTGTGGAGAGAGAGGTGTGAATCGTGTGACCATACACACTCACCACCACGGTAATGCCATCCTTCTCCAGTGGGGTTTTATCATAGGTCACTTCACACACACGCACCACAGTCGTGGCACCATACTTCTTCAGGTCCTGAAATAGAAAGCAAGGAGACAAAATTGAAACCTAAACACTTCAAAATAAAGGAAATAAATATCCTAAAGAAAGTAGTTAAGATGTGAGCTAGTTCGAAGCTTGGTTCCAGTTTTCCCCTCCACACCAAAAGTGCCTGACTCTGTTTCCATGAGGAGAGCTTTGGAGATGGTTTAAAGAACATNGGTATCGTCTTCTGGTGTTGCAGGATGTGACGACTGGGATGGGAAAACACGTTTGAAACTAGAGAAACAATTAAAGAAACTTTCAACTCAACAACTCAATCTACAAACCGGATGTCCCTTCAATTTATCGAGAATTGCAATCTGGAACTCTGCCCCTGCAATTCACACCTTAACTAACAAGAAACCACGCCTGATTTCAACTAACAGGATAGGCACATGGTTAGATAAGACAGAGAACAGTTCCCACAGAGTCTAATTAAGTAAATTCAAAGAAACAGCTATCTATCTATCTATCTATCTATCTATCTATCTATCTATCTATATATATATATATATATATATATATATATATATATATATATATATATCTTATGACCTTTCAGGAATGCTGCCTTACTCTCATCTTTCATAGCAGGTTCACAAGAATCATATGGGGGTTTTGATTTGTCTCATCAGCATAAGAGCAGACGTCTCCTTTAGTTTTCTTGGTCTTTCAGATCTCCTTCTAACCCGCCTTCCTCCTCTCCTCCTTAATAGTCTTCGACCTACAATAGTCCAATTTCCACCGGCACCCTGCTGGTCAACAGGACAGAGGTGGTCATTGTTAACCCAGGCCTCGACCAATCGGGTATGGCAGTCATATTTGTGGTCCACATTATAGTTTTGGCACAAGTTTTACACCGGATGCCCTTCCTGACGCAACCCTCACCATTTATCCGGGCTTGGGACCGGCACCTGAAGTGCATGAAGTACACCCCTAATGGCTGGTTTACAAATAGCACAAGATCATTCAATTCAAATTCAAAACTTATAAAACATTTGAAACTTCAGTAAAGAATTCCTAAATACATTTAAGTAAAATAAATAAAGAAAACAAAAAGGATAACTGATGAGAATGAATGTACAATCTGTAAAGATACAGTTAGATTTGCATCTGTTAATAATGCTGAAGTCTAAACACTACAGATAAGGTTTCAAGCATATGCTTATAATGTGATTTTCGTCCTTAAAGGAAACAGACAGGATAAACACATTCCAACATGACAATGCAAGATGTGCAAAGTTTATTAAAACCTATAAACAATTCAAAGCCTAAAGAGAGCTTGTGGGACTGTGTTGGGAAACATGTGGAGAAGAAAACTGCAACCACTACAGGAGCTATGTGGAGAGCATTGAAGAATGTGTGGGAAACAGTTCATTATTTAATTTAAAAACGGTCAAACACTAGGGGAGCTAAAACAAACCCTACAACTGACACTGTAAAAATAAAGAAACATCTCCAAGTTTGTTTTTGTAGTACAGTAGTCTGTAACCACTAAATTTAAAAATCCAATGTGTTCTCTAGACCACATTAACAATACATTAAAGGCAAGCTGCAAAAACAGCCCCATAAGAACTCCACCTATTTACTCTACATTATCTCCACTCATTCACACCAGATGAGTGGTTAAGCTCTGGTGTCTTTCTGACAAAGGAACTATATAAGCAATGTTTTCTTTTGCACGCACGCACACATGCACGCACACACACAGGTTGGACAATGAAACTGAAACACCTGTCATTTTAGTGTGGGAGGTTTCATGGCTAAATTGGAGCAGCCTGGTGGCCAATCTTCATTAATTGCACATTGTATCAGTAAGAGCAGAGTGTGAAGGTTCAATTAGCAGGTAAGACCACAATTTTGCACACAACATTATGGGGGACATACCAGAGTTCAAAAGAGGACAAATTGTTGGTGCACGGCTTGGTGGCGCATCTGTGACCAAGACAGCAAGTCTTTGTGATGTATCAAGAGCCACGGTATCCAGGGTAATGTCAGCACCACCAAGAAGGACCAACCACATCCAACAGGATTAACTGTGGACGCAAGAGGAAGCTGTCTGAAAGGGACGTTCGGGTGCGAACCCGGATTGTATCCAAAAAATGTCATTCCCAAGATGAATTGACGCTGTATTGGCCACAAAAGGAGGAGCTAGTACAACATACTAATAAATTATTGTGGTGTAAAACCAGGTGTTTCAGTTTCATTGTCCAACCCCTGTGTATATATAAGAAAACAAGTATTTTTGACAAGCTGAGCAAGACAAAGCCAGCAACTGAAATGAAATGACCATGTTGACTGAAATGGCAAAGTAAAATTACAGGATTCTAAACAAAAAGGGCTCTGGTGATGCAGTGTTGTACAGTTTTCTATAGAGGTCCTGTGTCAAAGCAACATAGTGCAGTAGCACAGTAGACACCAGTTTCCCCTCCATTACATGTCAGTGCAGCACAAAAATTTACAGTGGATATTTTAACATAAAATCACTTTTTTGTTTGCTTTAAATAACTGCAAATGGAGACAACATTGAAACATTATGGTCCCTTTCCAGATCTTCACACATCAACACAAAGGAAGATAGAATGACATTTGTGCTGCAAGCTGAGAAAGTAAAGCACATCAGGCCTGTGAGAGTCCATGGAGAGTTCTTTTCAGAGACTGCATGTGCTCTACATGTGGCAAAGGCAGCAGATCGGACTGTGCCATGTGACAGCAGTCCAGGGACAGGTCGCCCTGGCAACGGGGGCTTTGTGGATGCAGCATTATGTGCAGGCTTTCTCAGGCAGATAGGAACGAGTGGGCTCTCAAACAGTTTTCTTCAGATAGAGCATGTGAACAGAGTAGAAATGTACTGACAAAACATATGTGTGTGTGTAAGTGTAGGCACATAAATGTGAGGGCGACCTCAGTAAAAGGAAAACAGTGATTCATTCTAAGCAGAATGAAAGAGGAGGGCTATAAAAGTGCACAGTGTTTTCTGGATGGCAACAATATGCCAATATTATCCCTAAAGTTATTACACCAAAGACTCTGCACTAAGTGTAAAGACACTGCACTTTGTTTACAGTAATAATGCTACAATGCACTGTAATGTTGGTCCAGGTGGATCCAGTCCAAAGGTTTTAAGTGAATAATGTTAATTATCAATCATCATCATGATCATCAAAGACTCTGATTGGCACATTGGTCTCTTGCACTAGAGCTATGAATCCCAGTCTAATCCCGGGACGTGCTGCTTTCCTTCGGTAGCCAGAGTCTAAGAGAGCAGGATTGGCCATGTTCTCTTGGGATGGGTAGATGGTGCTCTCTCCCACATCACACCCCGTAGAATGCTGGGCACTTTCCTCGGTGTGTGTTGGCTGCCCAGCAATGATGCAATGGCAGGAGTTCAAAAAGAAGAGGTAGCAGTTTTCACACACATTTGGAGGAAGCATGTGCTTGTCTTCAACATCCTAGTCTTGGGAGTGTCATACGTGGTGGTTGGGGGTGGGGCACTTCCAAACTGGCAAAATTGAAGTTAAATAATAATAATAAAAATAATAATAATAATAATAATAATAATAATAATAATAATAATAATAATAATAATAATAATAAATCAACATAACCTCCTCCATGCTTAAATGTTAAGATTGCAAGATTTGGCCCAGGAATGAGGTGGGAGGTAAGGTTTCCTTCTAATGACCTTCCAGGAATGCTTCCCTGCTCTCTTGACTCTGCTACACCTTCATAGCAGGTTCTCAGCAATCATATGGGGGTTTTGATTTGCCTTATCAGCATATAAGCAGATGTCTCCAACAGTTTTCTTGGTCTTCAAAACTTTAAAAAGACACTTAAACAATATGAAAGACTAAAGTCTGATAACTTGGCATCACTCAGTTTTTAATCACAGATTAGAATGACTATTTTCTATTAAGTTATCGACTATTTTATCAATTAAGCTGCCTAATGTAAATGATTAATTGTCCCACAAAAATTGAACTAAGCATTTTACTTTATATTCCTTTTGTCAACAACAAACTGTCATCATATGATGCACCACAGCAAAATGTAAACAGAGGTTTACATACTGAATAGTACAAGATTTTTACAGTCAATAGTAGAAGAAATCCATGTTTCTATTTAAAAGTATTCTGATATCATTTATTAAAATGTGATCTGAGTATTTATGGCATTCCCTACACAAAGAAATGAGCTAAAATCACAGCAAAATGAAAATACATTGCTATGGTAACCTCCAATCAAACGTATAGGCCAGAGCATTCAAACGCCAACAACAGTTAGTGGGATTTTAGACACCATTTACAACAACTGTGCAGAAGAGTCCCTTCATAATTCATATCTACAGTGTAGCAAATGTAAGGGGTTCTGGTTTTGGACGGTATTGCATTTATGTTAATTGTATTGAGTTGCCAAGGCTGCATTAAATGTTCAGTATTTCACAGTCATTCCAGTTGAACTCCTCATTGTCACGTGGAAACTAGTCCTGGCTTTGGACTTAGCAATGGACTCTGTCACGACCACAATCGCTAACATTAGTAACCTTTTACGAATTACTAATTTTATTAGTTTATACTAATTTTGGTGAAAAATAACAGCTAATAAAATGTATCGTTTTAGCTTATCAGAATCAGTGGTCCGTTTCTCCGCAGGTACTGCACTGCTTGGCTGCTGTTATCTGCCAATAAAAACTAGGCACAATATTCAAACACCCTTTTCATGCCAAAATATATGATGTCTTGGGTGTTTGGAAGTGTTCAGAAACCTATTTCGGGATATTAATGGATAGGACTGCTGCTGCCACCAGTGCACTCAATCAATGACCAATGACCAAACTGAAAACAACTGATCTCATGCACATAGGAATTGCATCAAAAAGTTAAAAAAAATTAATAAATTCGTTAAAATTAAATAAAATCAAATAAAAAGATTAATTTTTGAGAAGGCTGAAAACGTGTCGACGTCATTATGTTGACTACCATGGCAGCCCTAATCATATCAGTTTTATCAGAACATCAACATGAGAAAAAAAAATAAAGACATGACCACCTTTCCACTAGGTCTGGGCAATATATTGATATTTATATCGATACTGGGACATAAACAGTGCAGGAAATGGGCTGAGGTAATATCGCTTATACCTAATGTTTAAGATTTTAAATTACATTCTGTTTCAATTTTGCTTTTTTCTGCTCCCTCGCTCTGCTCTCGTACACTGCAAACTTTTAATGTAAATGTTTCAATGCATTTAAAATTTCATGGATGCCTCAATTGTTTCATATCGTAATTTTCACTTCATATATTGTATATCTCCATTCAGCTAACATGTGATATGGTCCGTATTGTCCAGCCCTACATTTCCCCAAAAGATCAAGATTACTAGTAGCACTGC
This sequence comes from Acestrorhynchus altus, assembly GCA_034509495.1. Lineage (NCBI taxonomy): Eukaryota > Metazoa > Chordata > Actinopteri > Characiformes > Acestrorhynchidae > Acestrorhynchus > Acestrorhynchus altus. The sequence continues at coordinate 18,377,959 of CM067505.1, forward strand.
AACTCCAGTAACACTCATATGATATTATTCATCATTCAATAATTAGTGTCGTCTACATTGTCTATTGTGGTTTAGCATTTTGACCTCATTAGGGTAACCACATTTCCATCATCATAAGACACACTGGTATTTACTTTGTCAGCATACTTCCAGAGGTCTATGAAAACGTGAAGGAAGAGAACAAGAATATGGTTAATGCAATAAAACCAAAATGAGTCACCTCAATGAAAGTGCTGAGGGTGGAGTTGGTTGGGTTGTGAGTTATCAGAAACCTCATGTTCTTGTAGCGAACCTCCACAGGAGCCGGCCTGTTCATCCTGGCCATACTGCCTCTTCAGAACGTCCAAATTTTAGCAGACGCTTTGCGGACTAAAGTGATGAATTAGACACGTCACACCTCCACCAGTGCCTGCCTTTGCTGGTGTGTATTTTATTCTTTTATTTTAAAATAAAAAAAAAAATAGGCTCATGCAAGACACTAACAAGTCCTCAAGTCGTACTCCCTTAGTTAACCAAGTCTTTATGACTGCTTCCTTTTACCAGGAATGCGAAAATCACCCCATTAGCTGCTGGGAGTGCACAGTGGCTGCGCTGGAGAAGGGACAGAAGTGCCTCACGGTGTCTGAAGATCAGCGCAGGGCATTCTTCCCCAGTTTAAATGCGGCAATGTTGAGCATGACAGTAATCTCCAGCCCTCTGCAGGAACGCCATGAAGTACAGACCCCAAGCAATGGCAGCTGCTGAAAGGCAGAAAGAAAGAGAAAGAGATGTCACTTTGACTGAAATGTCCACATAAATTAAGTTCAAACTTTATGCTACTAAACTGACTCTCCAGCTCGCCACCAGGGTCTATCTTTCTGGTGCACATTGTACTCTCCTTAGCCTTGGGGCTCAGCTGATGCTTTCTGAGCCCAAGGAGGATCTACACGGACAACAGTAACCATATCCTAGCTTTCAGGAGGCTTTTTATGTCTCGCTTTAAAAGACACATTCTTTCAAAATGCAGTTCACTCTATGTACGCATGATGTAGCTCACAAATTGCAGCTAATGCAACACAAAGGGATAATCCGCACCCATATCGCAAATCTTTAGTTTTCTAAATATTCCCAGTTACTTACTGTTTTAAAAAATAAGCACATTTCAAGCATTTCTGATGGTATAATTATCATGTAATGTTACAGGATATATGATCAGCTGATGAGCTTAAATGATGAAACAAAGTTTTGATATGAAATGAAAAGAATTCACTAATGATTTAAACTCCTTATTGTCCAAAAACAGAAAAAAACTCTAACATACTGAAATATATTTCTGCTGTGCAATGAAAACCTCTCCATTTTTGTGTTTTTACTTTTCTCATTGTTTTCAACCCTGTAGCAACTCAGTACAGTGTAAATAATTCTGTGTGAATAGATCAATAGAAATGCTCCAAAATCCCAGCCTCCCATCAAAGTTAAGAACATTTTGCCTTCTCTTGTCAAGTTTCCATTCTAGAGATCAATGGTTTGCACTGGATAGTCACCACGTGCATTTTATTATTATTAGGATAGGATTAGGATTTAATACAGATTCAATTTTTATACAGTATAAATTATCAGATATGCACACAAAATGTAAATGTAAAATACAATATAATGTCATAGGCCAACACATTTGTGTTGCTCTAATTTACAGTAGTACAGGGAGACTAGGCTGAATTAAAAGTCGGGGGCAAATGGTGTTTTACTTTTGATCAGTAGAGGTTTTTTCAACAACAGCTGATTTGGAATAAAAATGATTTAGGAAAACCTAAACGATGGAGAAATGCTTTGTGTGCATTCCTTGTGAGGCTGAATTACAGATGGATCGCTGCTTGGAGACCGATTCGTCTGGGAAGAAGTAACGCAACACAAATCTACCACAAAATCACGGGCAATTACTTTCAAATATTTAAAACCAGAGCATCACTTTCCTGTCAGCTTTTGAAAAGAATCACAGTTTAACCCTGTGTTTATTCCACACCAACTTCATCCTACTTCAAGAAAATTGATGTTTTATCCTCTTTGTTCCTTTGTTTTGTGCACTGGAGGGAAATCAGAATGGACCACAATGGGCAGAAAGCTAGCTTAGCTGGAGAAGAATACAGAAGGCTAAAGATAGGCCAACCCCTCATATATAAACAGCTTTTTCATAGAAATCCAACCGTAGATCAGAACAAAGGCAGCTACGCTTGGGAATAAACCACCATGAGACAAATGAAGAGTCTCATAATGAGGTCCTTTGGGGAAAGGTCACCACCCACACTTAAGAAAGCTTTAAAAGTAGAGAGTACTTTTTAAAGTACTCTTTAAAGAGTAAAAGTTTGTTTAAAGGGATACAGTTCCCCAAAAATCTTCACTTCTCTTACTGGACAGACCAAACAGGCACATCAAATGATCCTAAATCCTTATGTAAGATGGCACAATAATAGTGTAAATTGTGATTTTCATACTGTACACTGTATTCATACTGTACAAATTACAATATCATCAGTGTAGGAATAGTTTTTTTTTTTTACAGCAGTTTCATTCCAGACGTATACTGTCATTATTTTACAATGTGCATATATACTTTGTAAACCCTAATATACTTTGTAAGACCCCTAAAGGGAGCAGCTGAAAGGAGATGATGATATACACTTAAATGGAAAGGAACTGTACTTACATAGAAAGAATAACTGCATTATCATCACTTCATAAATGGTTGCACTTGTTATATGATATGATAACCATCTCAAGAAATGTTCACTTTTACAGTATTGAAATATACAGTATTTCACAATTCTTCTCATTTCTCTACCTATTATAATTTGCAGTTTCAATGAACACTAACCAAAACCTTTTGTTTTTATACCCTTAAACAAATGCTTTGTTTTTGGTAGTCTAGTCAAAGGTAATGGGACACCTGGCATGGGAAAGGCACCAGAACGTACACAAACCTCTGGATTAAAAGCAACTTTAAAAGCACTAGAATGAGCACTGAACATACAGGCATTGGACAATGAAACTGAAATGCCTGTCATTTTAGTGTGGGGAGGTTTCATGGCTAAATTGGAGCAGCCTGGTGGCCAATCTTCATTAATTGCACATTGCAGCAGTAAGAGCAGAGTGTGAAGGTCCAATTAGCAGGTAAGAGCACAGTTTTGCACACAACATTATGGGTGACATACCAGAGTTCAAAAGAGGACAAATCGTTGGTGCACGTCTTGCTGGCGCATCTGTGACCAAGACAGCAAGTCTTTGTGATGTATCAAGAGCCACGGTATCCAGGGTAATGTCAGCACCACCAAGAAGGACCAACTGCATCCAACAGGATTAACAGTGGACGCAAGAGGAAGCTCGAAGGGATGTTCGGGTGCGAACCCAGATTGTATCCAAAAAATGTCATTCCCAAGACGAATTAACGCTGTGTTGGCTGCAAAAGGAGGCCCTAGTACGCCATACTAATAAATTATTGTGGTCTAAAACCAGGTGTTTCAGTTTCATTGTCCAACCCCTGTAGTTCCTCACTGTGGACACTAAACTGTTTTGTCACCTTCTGAGAATGCTCTGGTGCACCTAGAGAAAGCACTCTTTCAAGTAAAAACAAAGGATCAGAATGGGCCTAAAGTAGGTCCAGACATCCCTATAAAATGATTAAGTGTGCAGCCTCAGGCTGAAGAGGAGAACAGAGTACAGTCCAGTCCAGTGATCAGCTACAGGCTGGATTGAAAGAAGTGCCACACACCAGAAGACAAACAAACAGAAGAACAGTGTCTGCAGGGGAACAGAGCCAGGCCCCAAAGTGCCAGGAGGTTAATTGGGTTAATGGTTTCGTTTTTTTTGTACACAGGGCCACTCACCAGTCACACAGACACACTTGTTAAGACCAGAAAAACAAACTGGTGAGGCATCCATGTACCGTACCAAGCTGAACATGGACATTTTTATCCAGACTCCTCCTGAGCCACAGTCTGACCACGATGCTGCTGCGACTGCACCGTCTCTTCTTTCACAGAACAATTACCCAGCTTTTTCCCATAAGAGCAAAATAACAAGTAAATATTTGCACTGATGATGTTAAGAGCTGCTGTGGGCATCTGGGACTTTTGGATGAGAGTGCTTAAAAATAAACCATGAGGAGGGGGAGAGAGACAGACACACAGAGAGGGGCAATAAAGTTTAATTGACAACAAAAAAGGAAAAGATGGATTTCTCAAGGATTGGGGAAGGGAGGCCGTCATTAGGGGTCTGTAGCTGAAGCTGGAATCTGGAAAAACAGACTCTTGGGACCACCTGCATAGAGAAGCCCACCAAGCACTCCAATCCCTCAACAACACACTTCATATTTATAATCACGTTGGGATATTCCATAAAACAATACAGACATGCAGAAAGACTGGACATGCATTACAATATATTTTTGACTCTATATACATTTTGAGGCAACACTGTGAAGGAGGTGTTCAGGTTCTCGGCTGCCCATACAGCCTGACAGTGAATTTCACTCCAACACTTTAGCCATTACAGCTGCATTATAAGAGAACTGGTATTCTTCCCTCCTGTTGGGAAGCACAATTCAAATGTTCACTACATATAAGCTTCACTTTGCACACAAGCATTTTTCAAGTTGAGAGACCTCAGTTCTCAATGCTCATCCTGGGCTGAGCAGCAGTTCACTGCGCTGCTGGTTTTAGGGTTTTCCTGTTGCAGCACACCTCTGACTCCACTGACCAAGGGCTCGTCAGTTACTTCATTAGTGGGGGATCACGTGTGTTGGAATTAGAGGAAACTAAAACAAGCAGGCTTTTACACAAATACTTTAACTACATACCAATACACGGTTCTCTGCCACATACAGTGTAAAATACTACATAAATGTTGTTTTAATACAAACTGCAATTTCTGATCCTTGTTAATACTGAAGGACAATTACTATATTTTTTGTAACAGTTTATATAAGCAATCTATAGCCGATACCCGATCTTTTAAAATATGCCTAGGTCAGCCTCAATCCCGATACCTCTTTCAGGATCAGGACAGCACTTGTAATAAAACTGTATTTCACACAGACATGACTTGGGTTATGCAGCCTTTATCCATTATGCCCTGCCCTACTTAAACATTTAGGATGTTTATTTACACGGGGGCTGGGTTTAGCATCCACTGTCTAAAATTCTGATTTCAGCACTCAACAAAACCATTAACATGTACTATTTGTTGCTCAGATACAGACAGTGGCAGAAAGATAACCATATCAGCAGTCTCGGCGTTTCACGTTTATGAAGATAGCTGACAGACTGATGGACAGTTGCATAGTTAACATTTTCTTTGGAGTAGGATAATGATTTTCATTATTTCACAATCAAGCACTGAGGAACAAAAATGGAATCTGTACAACAACAGTACAAAAGTAGAGCCGTTTAAAAGATCGCACCATGCTCTAGTGGAACGACAAATGGGGGAGTCCTTACAGACACTGCAATAAATGATTCTACGGTGTATGCAAAAATGTCTGCACATTTTCCAAGTGTAAAGTGTAAATAAGTAAAAAAAAATCTACAGAATAAAACATTTAATATAGTATTTTGCATAATTTAGACAATTTCAATTTAGAATGCATATTCATTGTAATTCTATTTTAATGGTACAGGAAAATTACTTTTTCATGAATCTGCTTACCCTTTGAGCCATAGCTACACAAGTTGTGTTTTTGTCATTGCCACTTTTTTGGTAATAACATGGCATATGATGATATCTTTATGGAAGGCCTTTGGCTTCTTAAATATGTAATTACTTGATGTGTATATACTATCAGAAGTTTAATACCTTGATGAAAGTGATATCAAAAATTGCCTTTTTTTTTTTTTTTTTTTTTACTGATTTTTGAATGTGGAGACTTCACATTCAAGATTAAGACTAGATTTCTGAACTAAAAATGTGCAGATTGGTGTCTATAAGAATAAAAAAAATATGACATTGTATAATATAGCTTATTACTGTGACAAAATGCATTCAAAAATTTAAGCGGGCTCAATTTTTTGGCTGATTTTGCCTCTTGGATCCATGCCAATCTCTAAAACTGCTTGTCATAGCAAAAATTGAAATTATTTGTTCAGGGCCAACTTGACCAACACCTCAGGTAATAAAAACTGCTTTATTATATTGGATTTTAATAACAGGAGCTTCTAAAAAATTCTAAAATTTTTTATAAAAGTATGATTTTCCACAATGAATTACTCTCAGATGCTTAACTGCACTATAACAATCACTACCGTATGTGATTTATGCCGGTGTGTCGAGGAATTCCTGACTTACAAAGCTGAGAACACAAGGTGTGATTCTGCCTTGAAAAAAGCCAGGATGTCTTATCAGATGTCATATAAGGTGTCATGGTGTGTCCTAATACTTTCACATCATATAATGTATATCACCATTCAAATAAAATATAATCAGCATATGATTTTTCATAATCAGCCATGCTACTGCATCTCAGAAGCAGAGAAGGTTTAGGACCTTGCGCAGGGGCTCACAAGTGGCATATTAAGCCTTGGGTAAACAACTTTACTACACAACTTTAAAAGTCATAGCAGAAAAGATCACTTCTCACGGGTGTTGCTGAAATTTACAATGAATGGGGAGAAAAAAAAAATCCATACCACACTAAATGACTAGGGATCACACGCCACACAACCTGCTGCTGAACCCAAACTTACATGTCCCAGAATATGCATACCTCATGATACCTTGAGGGTTAAACATGAAAGTACAACAGCTTGCTATGGTCACCATGGGGCCATTTGTGCCTATTCATTAAGCAAAAAACCTTTGGAGGTTGTGGGTGGGAAGTATACTGCATACGAAAGCAGCCTCCAATATATGCATATGTTTGCTTTGTCTACAAATTTCTATTCCACCTTAAATGGTGCTGCTGCATCGGATACAGACTAGCACCAGAATGAATTTACTGCATCATTTAAGGTGGAACGAATATTAACAGATGAAAGAATGAAGTTCCATTTTCCATAGTGCCTTTCTAGATACCCAAGGACACTCTGCACCAACACACCGACAAGAAACGGCAGAATGTCAAAGCTCCACCTAGAAAGGACCGAGAACCCAAGACCCTAGCGCTGGGACCTGTTTAAATTGTGTGGTTGACCAGTATACACTACCAGAATATGCTCAGTGTAAAGACTGGTCTGAAATTTGGATGTATTTATGTATTTCATTTCTTTTCTACACCCATGCACTGTGCCTTTGTTCATGCTCTCTGGTGTCGAGCAGAGGAGGATGGGTTCCTCTCTTGAGCCTTGGTTCCTCTCAAGGTTTCTTCCTTCTGGCCTGAGGGAGTTTTTCCTTGCCACTGTTGCCCACTGGCTGCTCATTTGAGGCCTGGATCCGGATTTATGTAAAGCCGCTTTGTGAAAACTGCTTGTAGTAAAAAGCACTATATAAATAAACTTTGATTGATTGAATGTAGCCTCCTGCCATTTAGCAGAGAATTGAACACACAGAACAGTAATCAACCATTAACAACCTCGCAAAAATAAAGATTTGATTTTTCCTCTCCTGTGTTAAATACAGTAAATAAACGGTATATTGAGAATAAGCATGCAAATTGCCAACTAATCACTGCTGATGTATCAATGAGGTACATCTGAACTGATTGATTTAGTGCGTATTTCACAAGCTTCAGGAAGAGTCCTATTTTTGGAGTGTCTGATTTTGCACTTAATGCACTACATTCTTTTTGGGTCTACTCATCATTTCAGACATTATTCTTAGACGCAGAAACATCTGCACCAAATATTTTTTTAACAGTTTTTGGCAAAAGACTGCTACCATTTTGTACTGACCACAAAAGGTGGTCAAAAACAAGTCCAATGTGTGCCCAAAATGCAGTGTTTAGCAGAGGCAGGGCTGAGGCCATTTCCATCGGAGTCTTTCACAAACACCTTACAGTGATGAGGCGCGTGGACCTGTTGCTCTGTCTGGGGCGACCTGCATATTAAAAATAGGCCAAGCAGCTGCCTTGTGATGCATTTAGCCTGAGAGGAGCCAGACGGCTGGATGTGAGGTTGTGTACGTATGTGGGGATGGAAGGGGGTTGTTTTTTAGTCAGTCTTGCTTAGTGAAGTTTGTATGAAAGGCGATCATACTGAGAAATGGAAAATCTGTAATTAAATCTAGATCCACTAAGCTGCTCATCTGGGAAACCGCAGCATCATGAAATCTGCTGGAAAATGTGAGATTAATATCAGTTGTTGGCCTGATGTCAGGAGTTTGTATTAGCGGACATGAATGTCGCTCCAGTTAACTCTCTCACACACAGTATAAGCAAACCAAGATATGGGCTGTGATATTGTTTATATAATTTTTAAAAAGTTTTTAAATTGTGTTTCTTTTCAGCCCCCTGCTCTCAGCTCCTTTTCAACACTTCTCCCCTCTACTCCTATTCATGTTCTCTCACTCACATCATGGTGGGATGTGTGTGTATAAAATTTCCATTTTTAAATAAAATTAAAAAAGACAGGATTTCAATGAGGATCCTAATTTTTTCCACATCATATATTGTATCGTACATCGCCATTCAGCTAAAATATATCAGGGTATGATTTTTCAGCCCTATATGAATGTGAGGTTCAAATTCAATCAATCAAACATTACTTCAGTATTAATTAGTAGCACATCTTATCCTCTGTAAAGCTGTATTATTTATACAAAGAAAGCCCAGATCAGTATCGGCTGATACTCAGCATGAAGAGGATTGGATCAGGGGCAAAATAACTACTGGGAATTCCTTAGCTGTGTGTAAGGCTGGGTGATAAATCACACCCCAATGTATACAATGAAAAGGCTATATATGATGTGAAATACAATGTTTATATTTAAAGAATGCTATTGGAGCTTGATTTCTGTTATTTATTTACACAAAGTCTTATGAGTGTGCATGCGAGAGTGGCAATGGGGCAGAAGAGAGGTGGAGCTGAGAGCAAGGGGCGGAGCAGAGCAAGGGGGCAGAATCAAGATCGCCTCAGGCCATATCTTGCTCTGTTTATACCCCGATATAGATATAAATATCTATCTATTGCCAAGGCCTAGTTGTGTGTGTGTGTGTGTGTGTGTGTGTGTGTGTTTTAAAGCTCTCCTGGAGGAAGGCCAGTATTTCCAGTTTCCTGCTACCACCCAGTTGATCTAATCAGTCCTTCATTTAAAGTAAATCAGGTGAGCTGCTTGTGGAACTGAACAAATCCATATTAAAGTTTCAGAAAAGTCAGCAACCAAATCAGCGTTTCTTTGTTGTGTGCACCTGTATTATTCCTCGGCCAATGCCCATCTTCCCAACATATCAACAGCTTAACTGACCAAGTAAAAATTCTCACGCTTGTTAATGCATAGTTTAAGCCATTTTCATGACTGCATTAGACACCATAATGATCCAGGGTCATGTCTCTAATTTGAAGTTCAATGTTGGGGAATTTAGGAAAAGATAAAATTGAGAGATGAGACAAAGAACACATTGCGTAACTATCCTGTCTCTTCCCTGGCAACCAGTAGAATAGCATCATGGGTAAGAGGTTGTGGCCTGGTGGGCCGATGTGAACGGGACACTTAATTCAGCACAGCAGCTGAACACTTTCCCCCTCAGGGTGCAAATCTGTTACACCACGCCCACAACCACCACCAGCCCCTTCATCCCCTCACCCCCACACACATCCATATAACTGATGGCCTCCCAGGAATTTCAAAAGCATGAAAATAATACAGACGCACACGAGCCCAGCGTACGTGTGACTTTTCACGTACGCAGTGCTGAGGATAACAGCAAGTTCTCCAGGTACATACATTTAAGGGAAAGCTTCAAATCAGATGGCTGTAAAATACAACACTACTGAGTGAGAAGGTACTGGAAATGCCTCCAAAATGCCCTTTGAAGGTCATGTTTTCCTTGTATTTTTGATCAACCAGTTTCACTTTTAACATCACAATTCTGGAATGGGACCAATTTAAAGGCAAAAAATTAAAGGCAGTGTTAATTGTTCAAAAATTACTATAAAAAAAAAACTGACTGATAAAACATTCCCTAGAAGTACTGATAACCACCATATGCCCAGAAAAGCATACTATGACCAATGTGATGTCATCTATTATAATAACAATAATAACACAATATATAGGATAAATCTGTTATGTCACAGTAATAATGAACATATTATTGAACATACAAAAATACAGTGGAAGCTAAATGCTATATGCTTTCATTGATTATATGAGGTGGTTACAGAACCAGACTTATGACTGAAAGGTTGCTGGTTCAATTCCATGAACTGGCAAGACATAACTGAAGTGCCCTTAAGTAAGGCACTTCACTCCAGCTGGTCCCCAGGCATCATGGATAGGGCTGCCCTTTAGTGTGTGAATTCATGTGTGTGTCAATGTTTCACTTCCTGGATGAGTTAAACGCAGAGGACAAACTCCACGTGCACATTTATTTGATCAAAGCAGATGCTCTTCTTCATGTTGTTGATACTGGTGAACATGGTGCATATTCATGTTCCCTCACTTGGGTTCTGCACGACAACAGATCTACCGCTTTTGGAGGCTGCAAAATGTTCAGATTCATTCAGTACTGGGACACACCTCCCCACCTGCATTATTCAAGTAACCATCTGTACACTTTTAAAAACTGAGATACGAGTGTGAAAAACCTTTAATGAGTCAAATGAAATACACCAATGTCTTGTTTTTTTCACCAATTTAAAAATTCTTCACAAACCTGGATCCAAAACCTACCAAACCTTTGAACTGGCAGTGTGACAACAGTATTTGAAAGAAGTGGTCATATGATGATCCAAGAGAGCCCCCATGGTTCCTGCAATGACATTCCTCACTGATAGCTACCAGTCAGCAGCTGAGGAGTTCTCTGTGCAGCAAAACAGGAAGAGGCCTGCAACTCGCAAGCCTTAGGCTAGAGCACAATGCATTCAAATATGCCGGAAATTCCAGATCCATCACCAACAGATTTTCAGATGTTATATGAACACTTTTTAATCTACTTAGTAACTCAATTTACAAGGGTTGGAAACTGAAACGCCTGTCATCTTATTGTGGGAGGTTTCATGGCTAAATTGGAGCAGCCTGGTGGCCAATCTTCATTAATTGCTCATTGCAGCAGTAAGAGCAGAGTGTGAAGGTTCAATTAGCAGGTAAGAGCACAGTTTTGCACACAACATTATGGGTGACATACAAGAGTTCAAAAGAGGACAAATTGTTGGTGCACGTCTTGCTGGCGCATCTGTGACCAAGACAGCAAGTCTTTGTGATGTATCAAGAGCCACGGTATCCAGGGTAATGTCAGCAGACCACCAAGAAGGACCAACCACATCCAACAGGATTATCTGTGGACGCAAGAGGAAGCTGTCTGAAAGATGAATTGACGCTGTATTGGCCGCAAAACGAGGTCCTAGTACACCATACAATGATTGTGGTCTAAAACCAGTTGTTTCAGTTTCATTGCCCAACCCCTGTATATTACCTGTAAAAACAAGTGCCCATCAGTTTTGACTTGGAGAATTCACAATCTGTGTCTAATAGGTGCAGCCTAAAGTAGATGATTAACTATTTAAAGGGTGGCCCAAAAACTGACAGAATTATAAAGCATATCACTGATTTTACACTAATTAAAATCGTGTTTTTCTGGCCACACCATGTACTTATGGTCACATGCATGACCTCAATATAATATGGCACCAATATAATCGGCTCTAAGAGCTAGTGTGTACAAAACAAAATGCTCAGAAAGAGAAGAGTTGAACTTTTTATTTACATTAACCTCCAGTTTTTTTTACTATTCACTTGATACAGAAATGTCAGTAAACCTTGTATTTGGTCTTTCATAAGAGCCTTAAACATTATATTCATTTACCGAAACTCTTTCCAACATCAATTTCTGCCTTTTCTTTGGGATTCTCTCCATCTGTCCACCCTGCCATTACATGAACAAATTCTGATTACAGAAAACAGAAAGAGTGAACCACTTTTCTCCAAATGCTGGCTGCAGTGAGCTTTTCCAATTTGGGTGCACAACATGCAACTGTAATGGAAAGCTTTCAAATTCTCAGGTCAAGACGACCAACTTGACACGCACAGTCCAAAATAAAGCAGGTCAAACATGACAGCTGTTTAAATGCACACGCAACACCAGGTCAGGTCTAGCACACCAGCCTCGTCAGCAAGGCTCTCACGTTTCTGAAGCACATGGCTTCAGATAGGTTCTAGTATAGTACCATATACATGGTAGATTCAAGATGAACAAGAAACACCACCTCAAAAATACAAACCTTCATATTACACCAGTGCCAAAATATCTCCTGACAAATCCCCAAACAGCTAATTATGAGCTTTCTGGACCATTTGTGTGCTGTTAGGGTGTGCCAGGCGCCTACCTTTACCCTCAAGTTGAGTCAGCGGTATGCTGTGCTGCTTTTCGAGACCATCTGAGGCAAAGAGATTTTACCCTGAGGTGTTTTGAGTCTAAACCCACATGATCGCTCAGCTGTAAAGTGTGACACAGGATGTTAGGGTGGTATAACAGGTGCCATTGCCTGACAAACATCAGGCTGACGGCGTGTTTGTGATTCAACAAAAGTCACAGACCGCTAACCTCTGTTAGTGTGAAAACACTTGTGAAAACACAGGCTGAAGCAGAATAACCGGGCCTTCTTCTGAACCGGCACTGCCAGAACTGGCCATTCTAACAGTGTTAAGAAAAGTCAGGAATGCCCAAATTTGGCAGAACAGTGAGGGGGAACACAGGAAATCCCTTATCCTGTCTCTCACTCTCTCACACACACACAATCTACAGCCTGAAGACAACATGTCAATAACAAAGTCTCTTGTTGGCCTTCAGTATTATAAATGAAGAATCATGACGCACTAAGGTTTATGGTGAATTCTTCAGCTTCTTTAGGTTCCACCCACTGCTGATACAGATGTGCAAATGCATATACAGCTTGTTTAGTCCATGTGGAGTAGTACTGCACATAGGACTTTCTGGAGCAGATTAACAATGTCAGGTGTGAGCTAGAGGGAATATAAATGATCCAAAATATTATAGAAAATCTTTCCTGGTAAAAAGACAGTTAAGACAGGCAAGTCAGAAAAGGGAGGACAGCCTCTTTATTAAGACGCTTGCTTTCAGAAGAAACTGCACATGTCAAATTCAGCATATACAGACAATAAACAACAATATGTTGTCTTTAAAAATTGAATAGATATTCTACATTACTTAGTTCTACAATATTTTTCTAGCCAGGGCCATCACTGTTTCTGCAGCTGGAAGATTTCAAGTGACACACTGATGTTATTCAGATGTCAGAGGGTTTCCTGTATGAGACTTGCAGCTGGACCTTCAGTGTTGTGAAAAAAATAAGAGGAAAGACAACAGTATGGGTGGTGGTGTCGGTGTGTGTGTGTGTGTGTGTGGGACAATTCAGGAGAAACATTTCTCTAATAATGATAAAATTAACCGTTATCATAGATGTCTCGCTCTCCTATCTCAACACTATCAAACTCAAAATTGAGCTTTTCCATCAGCACAACACCTGTCTAGACATTCTCCACTGACCTCTCTTCTAGGTATTCCGTTCTGGGGAGTTGCTGATCATTGGATGCTTTTTCTTTCATGAATCATTCTGATTAAAGTGCAGAGCCAGTTGTGCTGAAATTCTCATATCAGTCCATCTGGCGCCAACAGTCAAGCCACACTCAAATTCAATGAGATCATGAGAGTTACCTGAAGATTTATCTGGATGACTGTATGCACTGGTACCATATGATTAGCAGATTAGATAATTGCCTGAATGACTACGCACTATGACTATTTAGATGGATGGATAGATCAGAAACATTACCCTCATTGCCCATTTTAGCAGCTACACTTGTCATACAGGAGCCTTTTGTATAATTACAGACTGTAGTCCATTTGTTTCGCTGCATACACTATTAACCCTCTTTTCAACCTGTTCTTCAATCTAAAGGACCCCACAGAGCATATATTGGGGTTATTCTTAGCACCGTAAGCACTGTAGTGACACGGACATGGCTGTGGTGTGCATTGCACTGGTACGAGTGGTTCAAACCCCTCAATATCATTACTAAACTAAGAATAGTCCACCAACCAGAAACGTCCAGTCAACAGCATTCTGTGAGAACTGATGAAGGACTAGTGGATGAGCAACACTGCAGAAACAGACGGGCTTTTACATCTACAACCCGAATTCCAATGAAATTAGGACATTGTGTAAAACAAATAAAAGCAATACAGTGATTTGTAAATACCTTTCAACCTATATTCAATTGAATACACAACAAAGACAAGATATTTCATGCTCAAACGGATAAACATTATTATTTTTTGCAAATATGTTGCCTGCAACGCGTTCCAAAAAAGTTGGGACAGGGCCATGTTTACCATTGTGTTACACCCCTTTCCTTAACACTCAATAAGCATTTGGGAACTAATTGTTGAAGCTTTGTAGGTGGAATTCTTTCCCATTCTTGCTTGATGTACAACATCAGTTGCTCAACAGTCCAGTGTGTGTGTGTGTGTGTGTGTGTGCGTATATATATGCATGCATGTGCATATATTTCATATAAACAAACCTAGGTCATGCATAATTCTGCACTCAAACACAACATCTACATTCAACGTTAGTGAGAAGGAATTTGACTGGGAAAGAAAGCTTTGGAAGCTTGGTAGCTTTGTTGGCTACAGCGACACAAACCTCAAATCTCTCACTGTAATGAAATGCTCGAATCCGCCATGCATATCCCACAGTGCAAGATCTCTTACCCTTTTAACATCCTGCATTGGGACTTCACAGGGACTTTTACCCCCAATCAAATCCTCCCCCGACACTTCTCTTCAGCAGCAAAGCGAACAGTCCAGACACAGAAGAGCTTGAAAAGGTCAGATGGATCTAAGCGAGGACCTTATAGTCTGGGCTGCAATTCAGTATGGTTTAATTCTGCCACACATCCGCTCCTGCACCCTTACCACAAACTTAATCCAGACCTAAATTTAACAATGTGACAGCTTTGTGTACTTACTAAAGACACTTACTGGTCAGTCCTTCCATGTTAAAGACCCTACCTGCTCTCTGTATTTGCTGATTAGTCTCAAAACTGTCATTGTCAAAAGAATTGTGGTCCACTTCAGTCAGTGGAAAAGCATTGTTCATCACCATCACACTAACAACAGTGCTTCATAGTAGGCATGAGGTTCTTACTCTGAATAGCAGGTTTAGGTTTTCACTAGACATAATGTGAGTAATGTCAACCAAAATGTTTTGAGTTACCGGCCTCTAACTTACTGTTCCACAAATTTCTTTGTGTACTTATGACTAACATTTATACTGTTTCTGCAATTTCAGTCCGCCAAGATTTCTTGTGTTCTTGTCCCATCCTGGAGGATTCCTGTTCCTGAATGATGATCTTTTCATGTATAGATTAACAATCATCCCAAACTGTCTCTGTTTTTGGGCAATGTGCTCTGATTGTCAGACTCTGCCAGACTGATAACAATCAACAATCTTTCAGACAAAAAACTATAACAGGGCTGGGCGATATATTGATATTTATATCTATATTGGGATATAAACAGAGCAAGATATGGGCTGAGGCATTGTTTATATCGAGTTTTCAGGCTTTTAAATAATGTTCAACTTTCTTTGAAATTGATGTGTTTAATTGATTTACAATCAACCACAACATTATGACGCCTTCTATACACACTGTTAATTTTTATCAGCTTCATGTACCACACAGGAGCACTTTGTATTTCTATAATTACACTGCTGTCCATCTGTTTCTCTGCAACTCTTTCCAGCCTACTTTCACCTTGTTCTTCAATGTTCAGGACCTCACAGGACCACCGCAGAGCAGGTATTATGTGAATGGTAGATCAATCTCAGCACTGCAGTGACACTGACATGGTGGTTGTATGTTAGTGTGTGTTGCGCTGGCACGAGTGGATCAGACACAGCGGTGCCACATACCACTACCATGTCAATGTACTACTGTACTAAAAATGACCCAACATGCCAGACTATATGTACACAATCGGTCAAAGGGTTCTAAAACTTTTGACCAATAGTGTATCTACAGACTAGAGGGTTTGTACAGCACTGTATTTTAGAGAGGGCTCAAACTCAGTCTAAGAAAATCAAAAAATTTAACTACGTCCCCCCAATTCCCTTTAAGTTTAAATCCCAGCCTAACGTCACAGCAGGCTTGAGCAGCCACCCATCGCCCTCAACTGGATTAATTAAAGGGGGGGTTTATTAGCGTTTCATGAAATGGGAAGAATAATCTCCTCTCTGAAAGCAAAAAGAAACATGACAGCGTGGGACTGATTGTAGCAATTTGTTTTCAGAGAAATCCCATTTCTAGCCTCAGATTGGCTTATTGAGCTTTTTGCAGTGCATGGTGATTGCAGTGCCTTCCTTTGTGTCAAGATGGGAGAGGATTTTCTCAAAGTCTTTAAACTGATGTTTCCTCACCACTGTGCCATACCAAAAACACTACAGCCCCCACAACCCTGCTTTATTAAAAACATACATCAACATTCATTACACTGCATCAGCAGCAGAAGAAAAGCGAATGGGAACACTACATCAGTAACACAGCGGTCTGTAAGAGATTTAAACATTGGAGTCCTTGGGGTTTCTGCGTATAAAGACATAAGATATTACTTAACTCTTCACTTCACTGAACCTTATATGTGAATGTACAGCAGAGACTCTGGAAACATCCTTTATTCTAGGCTGTTACTCAAGTTTCCCTCAACAGGAATCCAGACATGCTCCATAAACTGTGAATAACACCGACCTGCATAAAGAGAAGACTACACAGGTTCTGACACTTCACTACAATCTTCAAAACCAACAGGTGTGCTTCATTTGTATTCCGTAATTGTCTGAAAATACCAGCTGTTGATGTACTGCACACTGGGGAAAAAAAACCCTTATGTTTCCAGTCTCAATGGTGACTTTATGATTGGGCTTAGCAGAGTGAAGACCACTCACTTTTATCATTGGCCCACAACTGATGAAATGTGTTTTTTAAAAGTATCAATGTTTTGTTATTTATAAGAGTGTAAAAAATATATTTTCCAGTGTTTATAGTTCTGTTTAAGAACATTTATTTTCTTTTAAAAGAAAAAAAAAAATGAATTCGGTGAATAAAATTTTATTGTAAATGAAAACGTACTTGCAAAACGACCAATGAGCCTTATTCAAATGGCACTAAAATGGACAGGTTTTCCTCTGTGACTTGTGATCCCTCCTCCTCTGAAAACAATTACACCAAATGACCTAAGATTCTTCCACTAAATTCAATAGTAGGGCTGGGCAATATACAATTTTATGTTGTTTTTTTTTAAATAATGTTCCACTTCAATTTTCTACCCCATTCCAGGTCTACACACTATGGACAGTGCATCAGACTTGGGCTGTGACTGAGATGGGTGCCTAGTTAAGTTTTAGGGCACTAATGAGTATGTCAGTCATTTTCTGAATTGTTAAGTGGATTTCGATTGTGATTTTGAGGGCACTATAATCTCCCACAATTCACTGGTAATTCATAGCAAACACTGACACTTACTACACGAGTTGAATAAGGACCACAACATAACACACAACAGCCACAACATCTCTAACCATCTCTAGCCGTGGCCTGGTGGTTAGAGATCCAGGCATCAATCTCCATTCTGTTAAAATATAACTGGTTACGACCTTTTGAAGCCCAGATCACCCAGCCCTACTCAATGGTGCTCGGACTATTTCAATCTATGCCAGATATGTCAGATGTGAAAAAAGTTTATGGGCAATGCAGTGTGCTGTATTCAATATGTGGACACATATCCGAGATTAATATATAGCACATTCTGAATTAGGAAATGAAAATTAAAATCAGACTGTAGTTGGAACTTAGCTTCTCCCCAAACTGGAAAAGGTTTAAAGTGTTTTATCCAATAACTAAATATCAAAGGGTGTTTTAAGTGTTAAAACAGGACAAACTGTGTATACACTTTTAGGGGTTAACAACACGAAGCTATCAAACAGTGTTTCTCCATTTTTTTTAGCTCATGACCATGTTAAAAGGTATTGTTTCTGGTCAGGATGTTGATACTGAGACATCTCAGAAAGCTTGAGACAGCACAAAACAGGAATACACTGTAGTGAAGGATTTGATTGTAGGACGTTAGAAACTGTTTTTATTTTTATTAAACTGATTATTGTAGTTGAATGAGTGAAAAACTGAAGCCTGATCTTACAAACAGACTCTAATGAGTTCAGCACTAAATACAAATAAATGTAATGTTACAAAATAACAGCTGAAATCGTTCCATCCATAACATTTTTGTGTATGCAGCAGGTTTTCTGAGGTCATCTGGAGTACCACTTTGGGAAGCTTCACGTATAAAAGAACACCCTATGGTTCCCTAAAGAACTTTTGCAACTGAGATATGAAGAACCTTTGAAAGGGTGAAGGGTTCTTTAAAATGATCACACTTGGCTTACTCAAAGAAACATTTGAAGCATGCTTTTAAAGCACCTCTCCCACTCTGTCCCCATCACACAAAACTGCTCTGGCTTTTCTGGAGCCTAATGGGAGCTGTT
The DNA here is from genome assembly GCA_034509495.1 of Acestrorhynchus altus. Taxonomy (NCBI): domain Eukaryota; kingdom Metazoa; phylum Chordata; class Actinopteri; order Characiformes; family Acestrorhynchidae; genus Acestrorhynchus; species Acestrorhynchus altus. Next base: position 18,396,642 of record CM067505.1, read on the forward strand.
GGACCAAGCCAGTGTGAAGTATCCTCTCTGAGGAGGCAACAGCCTCAGTGAGTCAGAACAGACAAACATTGTGTCACTCTTTAGGAAGTCAATGCAGCTCTCAGTTCCTGTAGTCTGATTAATCTCCTGCCAGGTAAAAGAACACTAAGCTTGCTTTCTCAACAACAATTAACCACAGGAGAGTGTGGGCTAAACAAGTAGGTTAAAGAAATCCAACAGATAATAGAGCTTATAAATGACTTTAGGAATTTAAAATTTACAAATTTCTACCTGGCTACATAAAAAACGTTTATTTAATTGCTGACACACTGAACAACAATCTCGTCTAAATTCAAGAATGCGGTCTAGTGTGAAAACAATAAATGTCACATAGCAAGGCAACAAAACACACTCACTGCGCCTGTTCAGCTTTGACCCAGCCAACTCAAGGAGGATGTTTAAATGCACTTATCTGACCATTCAAGCAGTCATGTTAAAAGCATACTCGGATTTCTTAGATCATTAAATATGGTCTAGAAATCTGATCAAAAAATAAATAAGCTGTGAGGCTGTATTATTGGTACAACAAAGATAAGACCAGAATCAGTATTGGCTGATGTACTTGATTGGCGCATACTGATCAATTACTGTAACAAGCCAGTATTTAACCTATATGTTCATTTTCATCTGTCTGTAGTACCTGACCAGTCCTTAAAAATGCAAACTAAACTGATGAAAATTATAAGACAATTAATCAAAAGTATTGCATATCATGTTCAAATTCCATTTTATGATTTGGACTGATATACTCATTAGTGCTCAAACACATATATATATATATATATATATATATATATATATAAATAGTTGAAATATTCTTCATCAATCATTGTTCAGTAACTCTATTCCTTTCTAAACACATGACTTTACTGGGATACTTTTTGCTGGTAATGTTCAAGCTATTCTCAGCTCTTTTATTTCTCTATGTACAAAACACGTTTTTCTTTCTGAAAACTGAAACAAAAGTGCTGCAGAGTCTTCTCCCAACACGTGAAGGCAGTGGCTCTCCACGGAACAATTATTCTAATGTAAAATTTCATTTTAATGTTTCTACCTGGTAAAATCTACACTATAATGTACACCCTCCTGCATACCCCCTTAAGAAGTACCTCTCCGAGTGTTCTCAACTACGATGACTTCATATGAACTACATAAAGGCTGATTTACATTTGGCTAAATCAATTACATTTTTAAAGTTCATTAGGGCCTAATCAATCAATCAATCAATCAATCAATCAATCAATCAATCAATCAATCAATCAAACAAAAAAACAAAACAAAAAAAACAAACAAACAAACAATTGTTTCAGTGCCAGCTGTACACACCCATGTACACGTCGCTGTGTTTCCAAGTAACAAATTGGCTTCTGGGAATTGTTTTAGGTCTCTAGGAGTAAATCACTGCACCGACTACCAGCTTACACCAACGCCGACTCTCATCCCAATTTAACTACACAATACATCCCAACACTGGGTTTTGTGGACAGCCCTTCTAATGCAATCAGCTACTTTAAGTTGCACCCATTACAGATGTGTAAATGAAACACACACACACACACACACACACACACACACACACACACACACACACACACACACACACACACAGCATGACTAGTCTCCATAGTAAAGTACTGACAATACAATAGGACTCTCTTGAACAGATGAACATGGCAACAGGCTTAATGCCAAGTGTGGGACAGAGGGATAGAAAGTCCCCTAGCAATGGTCTGTGGAGCAGGGTTCTCTGGACTGATGGCAAGTTATGCAAAAAAATAAAAAATAAATAAAATGAATAACAATAATAATAACGATAATAATAACAACAACAACAATAATAATAATAATAATAATAATTAATAAATAAATAAAAATAAGTATTACCAGCACTAGTCATTAGACCATTTTCTACTCAAACAAAGCCATGGACCAGACTGTCTCAAACGTCCTCTGAAAATCAACTGAACAAGCAGATGAACTCCCATATCATACAACAGAGCTCCCAAAACCCAACAGTGTGTGGCTAACAACTGTTTATCTGCAGCCAATTATGTGCCCCAAACTGCTTTAGGGTCAATTGCTTTGTGATGGCCATCGATCTGGGCCCAGGCTTCAAAGCTACTGACGGCAGGCTGTTTATTTATGCTCATTTTGTGGAGGGTGATAAGGATCACACACGCGATAGAAGAGGACGGATGCCCCAAACCCACAGAGGAAAAAGGAAAAAGAAATAAAAAAAGATCTTGAGGATAGCCAGGTTGTTGCGTGGGGCCTGACCAGCTGAGGAGAATGACTTCATAGTTACTTAAAGCTTTTGTTACTCAAGACCTTTATTTGTTTCTTTTGCCAAAACTACTACTTTAAACTTATCATATGGTTTCTCAGATGAAGCAACTCAGTGGCAAAATTTAACATGGATCCTAATAATCCGTTAACAATCTGACCAATTTCTCAGTTGAAATTAAATATGTCCATGTATAGACTTCAATCAGAAGAGAGTAGTCCGATTGAGGCCATTCCAATTCCAATTTCCATCCGATTGAATAAGGTGGGTAATCCTTCAAATTGGAATGTTTAAAGCATGTTCTGCACATGTGTATTTGCATCTACAAATTGTTTGGGAACCTTAAAAGTCTAAAAACTGTTGGACAGCAATAAAGAGTGCAAAGACAAGCTGTTCAGACAAGTATTTGAGGAAACCAAGGACAATGAATTTTTACACAAATTAGAGCAAATTGAGAACAGAGGGAAGTTTCTAAAGTCAGCTTATTACAAAGCTAAGAGCCAGAAAACTAAAAGCGGTTCTGATCCGTCTGCATTTTCATTTTACAAAACTATGGACAAATTCATGGGAGATCGATCCCCTGAGAACACAAATGATAACAGCATGGATGTTGGAATTGCTGACGACATATGGGAAACCTTTAAGGAAGGTAGGTTGGTAGGTGGTTTTGGGCGCTTTAAGCTGGTTAATATGCTTTAAGAGTCATGGTGTTTGAAAAGCTGGTCATCTAGACAAAACATACATATCCTAAGGCAGCATGGTACTTCTTTTATGCAAGGATATGTATAGAGGTGCAAAGAAGGGTTGGATACAAAAGTCGGTGCTTTTAATGGTACAAAGAGAATTCCATTGGCATTACCGATTTGAGTACCGTTTCACGTCCAAAGCAATCACACAGTGAGGGCAGTTAGGAGCAGGAAGCAGCTGCTACTGATGAGGCACACAGGTGATCCAGGGACTCATTGACAAAACATTAAACATCAGTGTGGAGTACAGTTTTACTCCTTGTATAGGATTTCACAGTGTTTATTCAAGTGGTATACAGACAACTGTAGCTTGCAAACAACCATGAGATGAAACTGTTTTCTTCTGGGGACGCGTGTGCATCGTCTGACCTGAAACGAGCATTGTGGAAAGGTTCATGCGTGCGCTGGATTTTTCTGCACATCATATCACTTTACAGAGTCAACAAAAGAGCAATTCAGTTTGCTGGTTACAGATAGAATCCCACCCTTCAACAAAAAGAAGCAATCAGCTTGCTTGTAACAGTGTGAGTGGAAGAGGGTTCTGAATAGTGTGTCTCCAGCCAGACTGTGTCAAAAGGCATTTGCAGCTCATAATTCAACGCAAGACTAAGAGAAACAGCCGTCACCTCATGAAATGTCTTATGTCCAATGTGAAACCAGAGGTCATCAGTCTGTCAGTTTAGTATCTCACTCAAAGACAGACAAAGCTACTGCAAAATGTTTAAAACGAATGAGCCTCTTCAAGAAAAAGGGTAAAGACCTTTAACACCACCAAAATGATACACTGAGAGCACATTGCTCAGGCCAGTATAGTGATTATCAGAGCACAGCACAAAAGGTGATTGGTCTACCTTTATTTAAGCCTGGTAGTACATTGAGCATGGCCACACAGCTGATGAAGCATCACTCTGGTGTGCAAAATGTTCTAAACAAATAACCAAATGTTGAAAATGATAGTAAAAATAGAAGTACTGTTGGGCAACGATCTAGGTTTAAATGGGAACAGTACCCATTATTATTGTGCATCCCTAATATCTGTAAACTACTGCAGACATTAAACACACTTGAATCACTGGTGTGTCTGCTGTCGGTATAGAGATTAGAGCACATGCAAGTTACATGCAAAAATCCTCCTGTGAGTTCTGACTGAGGTTCACGGTGGCGGTGGTGGGTGGCCATTTAGGAGTGGCCTTTAAAGGTTACAAAGACTCTGAAGCGAACGCTGACAAGACATGGGTTAAAGATCAGCTGGTGTTATATTGGCCCAAATTACCACCTTTCTCTATTCTGAAACTCATCGAAATGTCCTCATCTGTAACACTAAACACTGTTCAAGATGTTCTCTGTAAATAATGATGAGATGAAATAAGAGACTATTTACATGTTCAGACTTGAGTAACATCAGTACTGTTAAAAGTCATTACAGCAAGTTCAGTTTTAACTGTATTCTGCAGACTGACGGTGGACACAGAAACCCTTTCTCTGGTAGAGTATGTGCCTGTGGTCAAGCTTAACTGGCCCCAGCCCAGGGCTAAAGAATAAAGGGCAAAGAAATTTCACAAATAGGGGAGCCCCATGGCCAAACCCCTGACCGCCCTCTGACCGCAATAAGAACCACTGATCGTAAGAGTGACATCTTAAGAGTTCCTGGACGTCACTAGGAGTGCAGAAACAACTCTTTTTGGCAGAGGGACAGAAGGTCATGTGGAAGTATTTATTTGAGGCTCGGGACCCTCTTGGGGAAAGCTCCATAGAATTCTTGGTCCTGAGAATCCAGTGGTCCTTTTCTCACCACATGTGGGATCGGTGCCGAGAGACATTTTTCTTGCGACTGTGAACACAATCAGCTAGTGCTGAAAGCAAATCTCTGTGAAAAGCCAACAAAAAGAGGCCAAGAAAGGTACACAGGCACAGTTGAAATGAAGGGAATATCTCTATCCAATGGATCTGACATTGTGACCTTGGAATCATACAGATATCAGGAATTCACAACTACAGACATCTGAAACTCAAACCTGACCATTGAATAACTACAGCAAAATGCTGTAATACAACAGCTGCACTCAGCTGAAGCAGGACTTCAGTAAAATGCAGTATCATCCATACATTTTTGTTGTGTGGCCTCAACAGGGGCAATTATTAGCATGCAAGGCATTTCTGTTGGCATCATTAAAACAAAAACACAGCAATAAATCAGAATAATCAGCACACTACCACCCAAAACGAGCTTCACCAAGGTGAGAAAAATTCTCTGGCAAACTAACATTGTGGCACATCGTTCACTGAGGAGAAAACATCTGCAGGCTGTCAGGTTCTTGTTAGTACCCCCTGCAGAGCCCAACACTACTAAGAAAGTATGGATTCTGGGCAGAAACTAGAACTGAAATCCAAATTAATATTGTATCAAACTGTAAACATTAAACATCTTTTTAAAATACTGTGAAATCTGCATTTTATGAACACAATTGATATTTCTGGAGTTATTATATATCGAAAATTAAATCTGAATCATCAGTTTTACATAAAATTGTTAACGCAGGTAAGAATCTGCCGTCGTGTCCAAAACTTCAGCCCCAAACTAAAACACTAAATGTGCACATAGAGCCACTGTGTTTCGCACACAATGGTATTTGTCCTCTGCTGTTAATGCACACTGTGATACACCCACTAGGGGGCAGTGAGTCCACACGCCCGGGTGTTAGAAGGGCGCTTCAGTCATGTCCTGCCAGTTGAGAGAATCAAACCGGCGTCCTAACAGTCACATGACTGGTTCCTGAGCACCAGGCCACTGCTGCCCCCTGTTAGTAAGCAATGGAACAGTCCCTGTGTTCAGTTTCTAACAGAACACGTTCATTAAGACTTTGCAGGGCAGTTTAACGCTCACAGTCTCTCAAACCCCGCGCTTCGTTCCTCACAGAGCTGGAGCTCCAGCTCCAGAATGTGAAGATCCGCTCCAGGTTTTGCTCCGCCGTTCAGCCAGCCGGCGGGCCAGCAGGAGCGAAAGCCCGGAGCAGATCTTCCCGGAGCGGAGCTGGAGTCGCGGCTGTCAGCGCAGGGTGGGGAAAGTTGAGCGGGCGCTCTGCTCTCCTCTCTGGCTGAACCGGGGACACGGACAGGCTCGTTGTAAACGCCGCGCAGCAAAACGTTTGCCTGGACCACAGTTCAGCCCGCCGGAGGGCTCCGGTGCGGTGCGGTGCGGTGCGGTCCGGTCTCTGGGAGATGTGGGGGAAAGCCGGCCGCTGCGCCGCTTCACGTGGTGAACACACCAACCCTGAATCAGGCGTGAGGAAGCGCCTCACAACGCGCTCTGTCGGAGGGGACATGCGAGCTTACTCACCTCGAAAGATGTTCCAGAGCGCAGTCCGCAGCCCGGCCGGTCACAAAATCACACCATCTCTCTGTCCACGTGAGAGCGTCGCTTTTCTCACCCTTCTCTCTTTTTTCTTTCGCTCCACCCACGACACCACGTCACAATCCGCGTCACAGTGCACGTCATAGATGAGATGATTAATCATTGAATAATAATAATAATAATAATAATAATAATAATAATAAAACACTTATAATAATATGAAAATAATAATACTAATAATAAAAATAAAAACAATAATAATAATGTGAAAATAATAATGAAACCATTAGTTTAATTATTATTAGCAGTAGTAGTATTTTTACTGTTAATTATTACTTGACACCATTTTTTCCTTTTCACAACCTTTCACAAACATTGAGGAGGTTAACTTCATCTGGTGTGATGTAAAAGATATCACACGCTTTAATCATAACCACAGTTAACACACCACTACCTACACATCCACACCTGCTACAAATGATACTATTAATATACTAGTACTCTTACCAATAAAGATGTTGTTGTCATTATTATTATTATTATTATTATGTTGCAAATGGATTAATAGTACTTAATATAATATTTGAATAGTACACTATAGTTCTGTATAGATTAGTTAATTCTCAACTATATTAGGATTAGAATTGGGACTAGGACCATAATTAGGTTTAGGTTAATATTTTTAAATAGTTTGTTCCAAATTTCATTTCAGTTCATTGTCAAGTTAACTGTTCCAATTTAGCTAGTTCATTTGATCACTGAGCCAATAAGAGCCCCTAAGGGTTAGTTTTAGGTTTTGGGATAAGATTTGGATTTAGTGTTAGGGGTAATTTACGTAAAAGGTAAGTTAAGTGTTAAGTGTTAAGAGCATCTAAAGTGTCCTATAAAATTAAAGGATAAAATTCCAGGAAAAGCAATTAAATTCAAGTATACATTTCAGGAAACCATATCTCAAATGTGGTGAATACAGCTAAATAAACACATCCTCAGCAAAATGAAAGGCTGGTTCAAATAAAATTTTATTGACTTCCATCCTCCAGCACTCGGTGGGCATGCAGATACAGGCTTTAGATTCAAAATGGCTTTTTTTAAATCCTTTCCAATATTTTTTTATAAAAAAACAAACAAACAAAAAAACAAAACAAAACAAAAATTTACGTGCACCTTAAATAATCAAGTCCCCAGCGTACAAACCACAAAAATACCAGTTTACATTATCAAATACTGCACATAGAAAACATTTACAAAGCACAAGTATAAAATTACAGTTTCCATTTCTGTACTGTTCTCTATTACAGTTCAACAGCAAGCTCTTCCACTATCCACCCATCCATTCCTCTCTGGAATAATAAACATTAGTGGCAAATAAGCACATGAATCACCTTTTACAGGGTTATCACTGTTTCTGAGCAGACCAGCTCATTTTCAGTCATTTGAACATTTCGCCAAAGGCCTAACTACAGAAAAGAAGATAAGTGGGCATCATCATTCTCATTTAAGCCTTCCATGACAGGATCTGCTCTAGTGCCTCTTCAGACTCTTGTGCTGTTACTAACAGTGATGGACATTGCAGAGGTGAGGAAGGAGGATGACCGATGCATGAAGATGGCAAACAGAAATATCCATTACAAATTGCTTCATTACACAAACAAGCAGACACAGACTGCACATTATAGTTTCTGTTCCCATATACAATGGGACTCCACTGTGACCAGTGACCAGTCAGCGTTGATATGTTCAACCCGAAAGGAGATCCCGTGACGAAAACCCTAACCTCTGATTTCAGAGCTAGTGCAAATCAAACTCATACACAGCTAGAGAGAGTGTGCTGCCAAAAACTACCCACACTGGAAACTCAGCTGCACTGAATTTACTAGAATAAAACATATGCATCACTTCCACATCTGCAAAAATCATATATGCAAATCCACTTGTTCTAAGTCTAGTCAGATTTGTAATACTCCTCTCTTAAGAATGCTATGCTATATTTTACTTATTTCTAGACATTTAAGTCTGATTACCATAACGTATCTTTTATTTATATGATATTTGCAATTTAAAAGGGAATTACACCTATTCTAGAGTTAAGATGTAAAGAAAGTAGTACAGAGTGGTTTGGTGTGAAATGCTTAATTCTAGAGTTAGAATTGTTCACAGTGGTGATGAATGGAACCACCAGAGTATAAAAGAACATTGTCTCATGAAATGGTTTAAATGAACTGCCTGATGTCTGTGATATTTTACCATGGTTTGTCTTTGAGATTCTATAGTTCTTAATTTTAGGGTGTGATACCATACCATAATAATAAATACCATAATCAAAGTTAAGTTAAATTAAAAATTGAATGAATAAGTTTGTGATGTAGTTATAGCATCATTTAGTTCCTATCACCAGGGAGGAAAGGTGGACCTGTATTTCTGGGTTCCAAATGGATCAATCGCATGGGACCTCTCCCCCCACCCAACAAACTGATTGATGGGACCCCCCACCCACACCCCCGATCAATGAACAAATCAACAAATCACAAAAATCAAACAAATCAATTGTGGGGGACCAATTCAAACTCAATCCACCTCACCCCCAACACCTCCAGATGGAAACAGGGGCCCAGAAGCAAACAGGCCCAAGATTCAGTGTGACACCCCATGCAGTAAAAAAATCAGAGGTTTAACTTTATCTACCATAAATAATTTCACACCAAACCCCACCCTGATCTAAACTATAGATTTATGCAGAAATGTGCATTTGATGAAATTAGATTTAATAACATTTGTGAAATTCCCCTTAAAATGTTGCAAACTGTGCCATAATTTATAAGAAAAGGCAAACCCATGCTACCTCTGCTGATTTCATCCCAAATTTCGACATTTTCATAAAGGTTTTTTGATGTACCCAATGTAAACACCTGCATTTAATGTGCCATTTTCAGACTTCAAAGCTGTACTGCAGTTAAAATTAGTCAGTCCTGCATAACAATTTACAAGTTCATGTTTAAAACATCAGAACAGATTTTCAATTCAGTCTTAGAAATAACTGTTAAAAACAGCCCTCCAAACAGTATAGCACATTTATACTGCCTCTATGGGACTGAAAAAAATCCCCAAAGGGACTTGTGATGACCTTGGTTCAAGCAAATAAAACTTAACATAAGAAAAATATTAGGAAATACATTCATAAATCTTTGTTAGTAGACATCTAGTACATTACAGTAGAATACATAAGCTTTTAAAGTTACACCCAAGCTGTTACATGCCTGTAACACGTCTCTGAAAAAAAGTAAGGCAACAGACTTCACAAGCCCTCATGAAAAGAATTCAAAGGCAGAATTCAGCCAAACAATTGCCATTATACAGCCACCAATAAATCACTTCCTTACAAACTCTTAGATCTTTAAAAAAATGACATTAAAAAATTAAATCTCAGTATAGCGCTTAGTGACCTTCTTTAAAAATAGTCCTAGAAGGGTTTTTATTTTTTTGCTGAATTAAACCCATCTATGTGATAAAATGAGTGAAAAAGGAGATCACATTCAAACAATTTTCAAAATTCAATACCCATAAAGCAAATTTTGTGAACTTTACATTTTTAGCCATCAGACTAATTTTTGGCCATCAGAAAAAATACCCAGTCCGTCACCCATTCTGGACTGTGAATGTGGTAAACGCCACGTCACGTCACGTCACGTCAGATGAAGTTCAGACACAGCACAGACAGATTTGTTCTTATTAGCCCTCACTTCAATAAAACTCACCTTAATCTCTAAAGTGTGCTTTGCAAACTGGCCCTGACCTTGCTCCATCCCTGCCTGCCAGCTATCCATGTGTGCCAGGGTCATCCTCCAGCTGTTGGCATCCATGCTGGCATCACCTAGCAACACAAACCTCTCAAACTAAACACACATACCTGCTAACATTCCATGCAACAATCAAGGTACATTGTTCAAAGCTCAATTTACTACACTGTCTGTCAAAAGTTTTGAGGACACCTTCCTTCAAAAATGTTTTATTAGAATTAATCAACTGTATGCAAATCCACTTATTCCAATCTTCTGGCACAAAGGTTTTAGTACCTGAAAGATTTGAATTAATTCTTTTAATAGCTTTTCATCCTTGTGGGAAACAACCCATCTACATAAAATACTGTGGCCACAACTTAGGGTTCATAACAAGATCCTAATACACAGCCATTCCTATGTTTTATTAAGTGATGGTCAGACTTTGTATTGTCTCATTCTTATGTCTTATTATATAATGCTCACAATTAAATAACCTCATTCTTATGTCTCATTACATCATGGTCACAAGTTTTTCCCTCATTAAGACATGGTCACAATTTAATTATCTCATTCCTATGTCTTATTATGTTATGATCACAATTTAATTCTCATTCTCACATATTAGTAAAGCATAGCCACAATTAAATTACCTAATTTTCACATTTTACTAAGTCGTGGTCACAAATTATTACCTTACTCAGCTGGGTTTAATTTATGTAATTACAAACTGACAATGTTTTGAAGAGATAAATACTATTTAGTAGTACTAGTCTGTTGTTATAAACTGGACAATAATATAGCTGGTGTTTGGCTCAAGAGCATTATAAATAAACTAAGGTCTAAAACTGACACCATAATGAAAATGCAAAGAAAAACAGCTGTAGATTTCTTTCACATAGAATTTCAATGCAAATTTGTGCCTCATTAAACCCAAGTACCAAATCGTATTTGAAGTAACGTGATATTAAATGCTACAAATATATGTCCTGTTAAACAGATAATTAAGAAACAGGAACTCTCAGCCAACAAAATGAAATATATTCAAATGGCAGGAAGAGATGGAGCAAAAGTCTGTATGACCATTGCTGTAATATTTGTTATAGAATCCCATGCATTAACCCACCCACCAGTCTGGAGAAAAAGAAACAACAAATATGAACTGAATAGGATACAAATGTTCATGCATTCATTTTTCAGCACTTCTCATTCTGCAAACCTGCAAGACCAGTAGGATTGTGTAGCTACTTCATTTACACATAAGGGACACATACAATCTCAAGTTGACATAAAAATTACATGGAAAAATATCAATATCTAATAGTCGTTTCATAGAGTTTACAAAGGACAGGACATTCAGCTGTGTATACATTTGTGTACATTTGTCTTCAATACAGTTCAACAGTCTCCAGGAATCTTCAGTCTGAATTAAGATTTTTGTTTTCTCTCACTGTCCACAGACTTGTGTCCGTCAGTGGTCAGAAAGGCGCTACTTAATCAAAATGTGAGCAAATACAAAATGTTCCTTTTCTTTTTCTCAGGCTTTCAACACAGAAAAATAAATGTTAACATATTTTAACATGACCTAATAGTTATTTTCCAAACAAAATATTGTCAAGTTAAAGATAAGATGTTTACATCTTAGGTCCTTCTTCTGTTTTTATCTGACTTTTTGCAAAGCAGAAACTGGCAGCCAACTCAGACAAAAAGTTCTACATAGTCCATTTGTGCAATTGAGTGGACCTTCCATCCCAAATGCCAAGAAACATCAGGGAAAACTGTCAGAAATATCCAAAGCAGATAACAAATTATTCTAGGGACTGTGTCTAGTTTTGATTTAGAGACATCTAACCTGCTGGAAATTCAAATGTTTTACATTGTTGTTTTTTTCTGTCATATAATCACAAAGCAAGAAACATGTGCAAAGAAAAGGTGCAATGTACAGTGCATTCATTCTATGGCACCATTAACTAAGTGGTCTGAGCTTAACACAGATATGTACAGCATTTGTCCTCAATTCATATGTCACCCATTCCCTAACAAAAGAACAGAGATCAACAAAACATTGGAAATGCCTGATGAAGCCTGAACAGTCCTTCAACACAAACTTACCCAGAAATATCATAACATGGATTTCATGAAAAGACTGATGCTGAAATATTACCTAGCTGAAAGAATTCGTGGGAAAATCTTCCAGTCAATGTCAGACTCATAGACGGTTATATGAAACATCTCTTTGAATATCAGCTATTAGGATATAGGGCATGGGCATAGGGCATGTCTTAACTACAACTTTTCAGTTTTATGTGTTAAGTATTATCACTACCATCGCTCAATATTGTTAAAATGAAGCTCAGCTGTCCATATGTTTTAATAATAACTATAAATAAAAAAATAAAAAATAAATAAAATATCCACAATTAAATATCATAAATGTTGACTTAATTCTTAATTGTATTATATTATAATAATATAATTATTATTATATATTAAATTTTATAACTATAGAATATCTGTATACTATATCTGGAGCAAAGCTGAAATTTGCAGTTGCATAAAATATTTTTTTTGCTCAAATGTTATTCCTAGAAATCCAAGAATTAGAACAGTTGGTGTGGACTGACCCTGAAAGAAAATCATTGCAAGTGGCAACATTATTGGTTAGGTTCTGTCCCAAAATCCACTCTTTGGCTAAGATATGTGGAATGAAGTGTAAATCAAATTGTCTACCATGAATTCAGTGTTATGACGTGAATAATCTGGGGTGAATAAGCCTGCATAAATAACTAGGAGAGCAGCCATGTGTACAGATTTAAAGGGCAATGTGATGAATGTGAAGCAGAAATGAATAGGGGGGTTCTGCATTTACAGCAACAGTTTGGATGGGAATTATGCAATGTTTATGGCTTTTTGAAAATGATGCATTAAAATAAATGCTACAAATGGTTAATACCAGCTTTTTTCTTGACAGTGCGTCCAGAAAGTTTTGAGAACTGTAATTCACAGACGCGGTAATTTACAAGATAAAAGGAGGTGAACTGCTGCACTGTTCAATTAGCCGCATCCTCACACACCACACATACACACATTACCGTATTCAAATGAATATATCAGAGAGCAGTGACATGCATTAAGAGTCCAAAGATTTACAGAATCGATGCAGCTTGTATGAAGTGCTTTGGCAAATGATCAGTGTGGTCAAACCAGTTGTAATGCTGAGTTTTGTTTGATTTGCTACAGCTGCAAAAATGACATGAACAATAACAGCAAAGCAGGCCCAAGTTTGGACCATCTAGACCACAGAGCTACACTAGGTAGACAAACCCTTGCTCCTCAAGGTATATGGAGGGGAGAAACAGCAGAAAGTAATGGGTCAATGCAATGTGAGATGACTTCTTCCGTTATGGAAACAGTTCTCAGAAACTAAAAAGTCTTCAAACAGAAAGTTTCTGCTTTAACGCTTTAAAAATCTGGACTGCCCACTTCTATCCAGTCTCCAGCAACAAAGAAGAAACACCAAAAAGAGAAGTTACATCTTCAGTGAAGTGTGGAGCCAAAGGCTGACTGAAGAAGACCCAGATCCAGAGATTTAAATCCATTTAGCTTCAGAGCTGAAGCTAAATCACAAGTTTAAATAGCTCAAGCAACAAAGCACATCCTGTTCGCTGAGGAAGTCCGTTATTCTGGGCTTTTCTTTTCATAAAGAGACATTGTCCAGTGGTCTATACTTAAACCCATACTACTCTGAAAAACATGATAAGCTTGAATGAACCCGATTTACACTTGCACATTATTTCCACATGGATAAAAATATATAAACTAAATTTTATTTTCTGTTAAAGGGCAACTATTGAATTTTTTAGCACAATTAATTGGTTAAGATATAAACAGCCATTTGGGGTGGGCGGAAAAATCCCTTCTGAAGGGTTCAATGCCTCTAAACACTCCCTCAAAGAAAGCCTACATGAAATTATTATAAATATGCTACCTGATGCCTGAGACATGGTCAAAGTAGTTTTGAGAAGACTGTTTGGGATTAAAATACATTATTTAAATCCATCCCATCATACCAAACCCACTCTGAATGACTGCTTATACAAATTAAATTTTCAAAATTTTGAAAATTTGGTTGTATTCCCATAATATGGTGCTTTATTCATTTGGAAATAATGCAAACATATATATATATATATATATATATATATATATATATATATATATATATCTCGCGTCATTTCAATGCAACACTTTTTTTCAGTGCAGTCTCTATTGGTTTATGTTACTCTGGCTGTTGTTGTTTATCTTGTTGTTTACTTCATAATCTCCTGAGCATGACAGGAAACAGGGTAGATAAAGGCCTTTAACTAGTTTAGATCCAGATGCTGGTACAGAGAGAGAAAAGGCTCCAACTGGCATCACAAGGAGCCACCGACTCAACCATATCCGCTCTGCTCCATGGACACATCATTACTGACCAGCAGTGGTCAGTCCACTGTGTTCTCCTTTGTTCCACTTGACCCCTTGCACCTCTTGAAACGAGCAGCTGGTTTTGTTGTTTTCAATGGTTCTCCTTCACAATAGGAGGGTTAAACACAACTTCACCATGTTTTCACTCTTCAGTGCAGATCAGTGAAAATCAAAGTCGACTACATTAGCAAAATAAATAATGTAACATCTATATATCTCTATATACTGTATGTGTGTACTTTAAAGGCAAGCTTAAAACAGCACTTTACATTTTTTCCTCTTTTTTGTGTTAAACAAGGGCTGTGAGTAAACGTGCAGAATGCAGTCAATAAATACACAAACAAATATAATCTAAATCTTTATATATATACACAGTGGGGAAAATAAGTATTTGATACACTGCTGATTGTGCATGTTTTCCCACCAACAAAGAATGGAGAGGTCTGTCATTTTTATCATAGGAACACTTCAACTGTAAGAGACAGAATAAAAAAATAATAATCCAGAAAATCACATTATGATTATGATTATTACATTATTTTTAAATAATTAATTAGCATTTTATTGCATGAATATTTGATCACCTACCAATCAATAAAACTTTTTGGTGTCAACTCCACTCGCCATAATAACAATAATAATAATAATAATAATAATAATAATAATAATAATAATAATAATAATAATAATAATAATAATAATAATACATCATGCTTTGGGGGTGCTTTTCTGCAAAGGGCACAGGACGACTGCATGGTATTGAAGGCAGGATGTATCGCGATGTATCGGAGGGGCCATGTATCGCGAGAATTTGTCCAACAACCTCCTTCCCTCAGTAAGAGCACTGATGATGTGTTGTGATTGGGTCTTCCAGCATGACAATGCCCTGAAACACACAGCCAGGGCTCCTTAAGAAGTTTTCAAGGTTCTGGAGAGGCCTAGCCCATCTCCAGACCTGAACCCATAAGAAAATCTTTGGAGTGAATCTTTTCAAGTGGGCCAAAATCCCTGCTGCAGTGTGCAAACTTGCACTTGGAATTATTTGTACCAAATATTAAGTTCTGTTTTTCTACTGTATCAAATACATATTTCATGCAATATAATGCAAATGAATTGTTTAAAAATCATACAATGTGATTTTCTGGTTATTTATATTGATTCTGTCACAGAAATCAGCAGTGTATCAAATACTTATTTTCTCCATGTATATATTTTGCTACCATATCTAACAGAAGTTATGTGCATTTATAAACCTGACCAGTGAGTCTGAGCCCTACCTTTTAGAAGACTATGTGTGCTTGTGTGCTTGTGTGTGTGTGTGTGTGTGTGTGTGTGTGTGTGTGTGTGTGTGTGTGTGTGTGTGGTACAGTCACCAGAATTATTGGCACCCTTGACAAACATCTGTTTATAATATACAGCACATATAATGACAAATACTGCATTTTGCACTGGTAAACATGTGGGGGGAAATATATTTAGTCCAAGGCAAGTTATCAAAAATGACTACTTTCTGATTACTGCCAATTTAATAAGAAATATTTCATTTGCATAAATCATCTAATATTTTAATTTTGAGATTGTATCACTAAGATTGTGATGAGATCATTTACATAAAATCTTTTTAAAGTCATTTTTGGGATAAATTCTGTTTTGTTCACATAATGCTTTGACTAGGCAACATTTGTTCACTACAACTAATAATAATAATTGTTATTATAATAAATAAATAATAAATTAATGTGTGTTTTTAATAAATTTTGAAATTAGTCAAATCAGCTTATAAAATCCCTACAAATGCAGCAAAATGTTATACATGCAATTAATTTTGCTTATTTTAATAAATAATGTTTGAAAACAAGAAAATGAAATAACAGAACCTACAGCCCTATAACATGCAATGCACACTTATATGTTCTGCTTATAACAGGTGTGTTTGCCCAGTTTAACCAAGAATGAAAATAACTCTGGACTCTGACTGAGTTTAATATGTATTTAAACTGATTCAATGAGTTTTTAAATTTTTTTGCATCTCACCTAAGTCACTGACTCTGCTACATATTAATGTTCTACAGACACTACAGATAATAAGAATTGCTTTGGTTTTTAAAAATAAACTTTTCTCAGGTTTGGCATAGAGAGTTTAAGAAAAAAACAAAAGAAAGTGGTATTTGGAATGAGCCTGGGTGGATTATAAGGGAGACTTAAGTTCCTTTCTGCTCTTCACAGGGAGAGCAAACATAAATGCTACATCTTCTGTTTGGAACATATTTCTTAGGACTAGTCTCCAATGCCCGTGTGTTATCAGTGTGTGTGCATCGAGATTTTGACTGCAAGGCAGACAAAGTCATGCCTCACCTCACTATGGACGTTTTGCTTGTTTTGCTGGTTAATAAAACGTATGTTTCTGTCAACCACCTACCCACATGTGTGGCATGGTGTTTCCAGCTGTGTAAGAGTCGACTGAATATACACCACTGTTCAAAACTTTGGAATCAATGTTTTCAACTACTTTCATATTTAAGAGTAAATCGCTGCCATTCGATGAAAACAAGTATCTCCATTATTGGTTGTTTTTAGTTTAGTCCACGGTTTAAACCCTGTAGCTGCTCTGTACACTGTGTAAACATATCTGGATGAACAGACAAATACAAATGCTCTAAATTTAGTAATTAATAGATTAATCATCTATTAATTAATTAATAATAAATTATTAATATATACATTTACACCTTATCCTGAAAATCAGCATTTTGGAGATACATGTTTTTCACTGGACAGCAATATGTTCTGTGTTTTCTTGTGCTGTAATGTTTGTTTGGGTTTATGATCCAAAAACACAACAATTAAATAACCTGCAACCATTTTCCAAAACCCAGTGTCTTTATAACTGCAGTGTTAGTGGGTGAGGCTAAACTGCTGTAGGCTGAATAGGCAAATGTATTTGTAACCATCTTGGTGTTTTATCATTTAAATCCATCATGCAATTTTTTTTCAATTTTATCACTTTCACCCAAAAACCTTGCATCTCTGAACTTAAAAGAGAAGGAAAACATAATCTTCTAAACTCTCATTGGAAATCAGTAAAAGGATTTTATTCCAAGTATTTTCGGGGAGTTTCCATTGGTTAATTCCTCATAAAAGTCTGACACTATCTAAAGAAGACCTTTCTGATTCAAAAGTTATGTTAAAAAGTGAACACTGGCAAAAATGAAGATACAAGGTTTTTGCATGAGTGCAGTGATGTATGGACTGCATAGTTCCTATAGTTGCCACATATGGAAAATAAATATGAAGAAATATGGCCAAAAAGATGACCCAGTCAAGTTATAAAATTTATATCAAAAGTGGTGATGAAACTAACTGTAAATAGATATTTACAGCTTATTATTTAGTACTTTATTAAAAAAAAAATAATAATAAAAAAAAAAAATAAAAAATAAAATAATAATAATAATAATAATTCCCAAGGTTGCTTAACATAGAAGGGGAAAATGAATAATGAATTTTTTTATTGGGGGGGGGATGCTAAAATATCTTTTGATGTATAGTCTATTTGCTATTCAATCATATCTAAAAGTTATTATTCTATATAAATTACCAATATAAAAATATTAATTTGACTAGTAATTTTAATGACCAAACCTTTGAACAGTAGTGTATATTAGAAGGTGTGTGTGCTTTTAGTGTTTGGAGGTGTGAGGGAGTATATTTAGGAGAGTACAGAAAAAGAACGAGACTTAGAAAGACAGAGAGAAGACTTGTGGGATGGCCTGGCCAGGGCCAGGTTGTCTCTAGGTGCAGGACGGGCTGGTGGCACTCTCTAGAGAAGACTGTGAGAGGCGTCTGGTCAGCGGGCCGATGCTGGGGTCAGCCAGAGAGGATGTGGGGAAGAGCTTGTACCAGCCGCTGATCATGGATGACAGGTCCAGCTCATCCAGCAGGATCTGGGCCATTCCCATGAAGCACTTGCTGTCCATGCGGCCGTAATCACCCCACACAATCACCTAACAGAAGTTTAGATCACATTAGATAATGTTGCTGTTCCAGATGTTGTGGCTGTAAAAGGGTTGTTCTATGCATTTATACATGCAGGCAGTGACAACGGAAATGTTACTCTCCATTTTGCAAATAAAGGGCTGGGCCCCACTAAAGCAGACAAGAAAACAAGATTAATTCATCACGTATTTGGATGCAGAGAGATTCAACCACAGATTGGATGTATATTTATGCAGTATGATCTGCATTTGGGCCACTACTCTTTTGATGTTTGGTAAAAGGGATCTGGTTGCTGAGATACAACTGATGCATTATTATGGTTGTCACCATGTCAACAACAGAGAGTTTTGCAAAAAATGCAGATAATGTCACAGTTTCACCATCTGAAAAGATATAATCAGTTATACATGTGTTCAAATTCATTTACTGACCAGTGAGTAAATGCATTTTTTTTTACTATAGCTTGAGGATATTATTGCTCATTACCTGCAGCACTTTACCCTGGGGGCTCTCGTCAAACAGTAGGTTTTGCTGGTAAGTCGGGTCCAAAGTTTTCTTCACCACTTTGGTCTTCTTTTTGGACAGACATGCTCCATTCTCCAGAACATACACCTTCACATATGTTGCTGCCATTCAAAAACAAACATATAAAACTAAATATATATATGACTTAACTCTTAAATCCTGAATTCCATATTTTGCAGGCGGTTACAGCTGTGCTCAAAAGTTTACATACCCTGGCAGAATTTTTGCATTCTTGGCCTTATTACAGAGAATATGAATGATAAACAAAAACGTTGTTCCACTCATGGTTAGTGGTTTGGTGAAGGCATTTATTGTCAGATGACGTGTTTTCTCTTTTTAAATCATAATGACAACTAAAAACATCCAAATGACCCTGATCAAAAGTTCTGATAACATGCACAGAAGTTGACACAAATGGGTTTTATTGGCTACTAAAGGTAACATCCTCACCTGTGACCTGTTTGCTTGTAATCAGTGTGTGGGCATAAAAGCTGAGTGAGTTTCTGAGATCCAGACAGACTCTTGCATCTTTCATGCAGCCACTGACGTTTCTGGATTGTGAGTCACGGGGAAAGCAAAGGAATTATCAACGGATCTACAGGAAAAGGTAGTTGAACTGTACAAAACAGGAAAGGGATACAAAAAGATATCCAAGGAATTGATAATGCCAGTCAGCAGTGTTCAAACTGTGATTAACAAATGGAAAATCAGGGTCTCTGTAAAAACCAAACCATGTTCAGGTAGACCAGCAAAAATCTCAGCCACAACTGCTACGAAAATTGTTCGGGATGCAAAGAAAAACCGACAAATAACATCAGCTGAAATGCAGGACTCTCTGAAAATTAGTGGTTTGGCTTTTTTAAGATGCACAATAAGGAAGCACTTGAAGAAATATGGGCTGCATGGTCGAGTCACCAGAAGAAAGCCATTAGTGCACAAAATCCACAGAGTATCTCACCTACAGTTACACCAAACAGCACAGAGACCAGCCTCAAAACTTCTGGAACAAGGTCATTTGGAGTGATGAGACCAAAATCAAACTTTTTGGCCACAACCATAAATGCTACATTTGGAGAGGTGTTAACAAGGCCTTTGATCAAAGTAACATCATTCCTACTGTAAAGCACGGAGGTGGATCACTGATGCTTTGAAGATGTGTGAATTACAAAGTTGAAGGTGAAGATGAATGCAGCACGTTATCAGCAAATACTGGAGGCAAATTTCCACTCATCAGCCCGGAAGCTGTGGATGGGACGTACTAGGACATTCCAACATGACAACGATCCAAAACACAAGGCCAAGTCGACCAGTCATTGGCAACAGCAGAACAAAGTGAAGGTTCTAGAGTGGCCATCTCAGTCTCCTGACCTCAATATCATTGAGCCACTCTGGCGAGATCTCAAGCGTGCAGTTCATGCAAGACAGCCCAGGAATTTACAGGAACTGGAGGCTTTTTGCAGAGAAGAAAGGGCAGCTTTACCATCTGAGAAAAAAAAGAGCCTCGTCCATAACTACCACAAAAGACTTCAAGCTGTCATTGATGTTAGCAGGGCAATACACACTATTAAGAACTGGGGTAGGTAAACTTTTGACCAGGGTCATTTGTCACTATGATTTAAAAAGAGAAAATAGTCATTTGACAATAAATGGCTTCAGCTACTAACCATTAGTGGAAAAAAAGTTTGTGTGTTATCATTCATATTCTCTGAAAAAAAGGGCAAGAAAGCAAAAATTCTACACATCATTGTGTGATGAATTATCAGTAAGTAATACATCTTGGAAAATGGCAAAAAATTACAAATTTCCAACTGGATTAAATCCCATTTTAAATGAATAGGTTAGAACGGGCTGAAATACTAGCAAGAAACTGACTAATTTGAGCAACGGTGCACATATAAGTAAAGAGTTTCTAATTAAGTGACCAATGAGTGGAAGTACAAGGAAAGCTTTTCTAATAAAGTGGCCAGTAAGTGGAAGCACAAGGTAAGAGTTTCTGATAATGTATGTGACTTAAAACATTCATACTTTACCTGGAATGTTCTTTGAGCCTGGTTTAGGGGTTAAACCCCTGGCCTGAGTGATCTCCACTTCGATTTGGCCACCTCTGTCCACTACTCCAATGTGAACATCTCCTTCAAAGGCAGAGACACAGGCTTACACGTTGTCTTTAAAAAGTGAATTACAATGTTACAGACAAAGGATGAACAGCAGATGGCAGCAAAAGGCAGTAAGCAAGCAAGTGATGTTTCTTGATGTTGTGCCAAAATATCTGCTGTAGTAATTTAAATGCAGAAGACACAGTTAAAGGTGTAGATCAAAGCACTGGAACAGCCTGACCTGAATCATTAAGGGCTGCTGAAAACAAACCTGACAGCTTTCTTCAAATGAGTTCATCTACTTCTTTGATATTGTATGAGCTGAGTAAAAGCAAAACGTACAGTGTACAAAAGGCCTATTTTAATGATACGTTCATATACATTTCCCCTAGGAGCAAGGGGTGTACCCTGGGTAGAGGTACTCAAGTATATATTAAAATACTGTATCAGTTTATTTTTCTAAAACACAACATCAAGGTTTAATAGTTTACATGCAAAGACTGGTGGCAGACACTGCCTCATCTAGATGGCAGTGTTGTGCTCTGTAATCAGATCCCACTGTTCTGACTGCATTAAAGTTTTCTTTTTTGATGGTGTGTTTTTATACAATGAGAGTTTCCTATCATTTGATTATAAGTGCAACATCTTGCATATTGTATTGCAATATATTGCAGTATACTGGATCATAACCCCTGTATCGTGAAACATATGGTATCGCAAGGTTCTTGCCAATACAAAGATCTAACTCAGAGGCTTACCCAGTGGAGGTGTAGCTAATGTCTGACGTCCCACTATCTGGGCAGGCCCAAGGCCATCCAGAAAGTCACTGAACTGGCTCTCTGGGCCAAGACGAGTGGTTGGGAAGATAAACCTGTTAGACATATTATGGAAATTTTTATTTAAATTCATTTACTAAATATTCAAACACATTTACTAAATATTTTTATTTATTCAATAAAAAACAACTGTACAATATTCCCATATCTGTTTCTGCATCTGTAACTCCAAATTTCTGGATTGTATTCATAATTAAACTGGAGGTGAGCATGGCATGTGAATAAAAACAGATTTGTGTGAAATTCTTTGTGTATTGGAGTCAGTGTGTATAGAAATATGGTACAGATCAGGCAGAATCAAAGAAAGCAGGCAGGAAAAAATTGTCAGTATAATATTCAGATGCAGATGCACATAAGTGATTAGAGTTAATGGTGAATTGTGTCTGGCATGGAGCAAGGTTTAAACACAAGTGACCTGAAAGTTGTTTCCTATCATTTAAAAAACAGACCTACAACCTATCCTAAAAAAGAAACAGTGTGTCTCCTTTCAGTGTCTGTTTAGAGAGTGTTATCTGTCCATTACAAAAAATGTACTCATATACAGTTACATCCCTACTCTGTATGTAACTGTATGATAAAGCCAATGGCTGTGTGTTATGTACATTACACAACAAGAAGATGGTATTGCTTGTATTATTCAATAAGTCTCCTGGTCCAAGCTGATATCCTCCCTTACTATAACGACAGCCCCTTAGTCTTAAGGCAATTAATAACTTTTATTTGATAGAATATCAATGGAAACAATGGAAACAATGGAAAACTCATTGTAGCTCATTGTAATGTTATCATGTAATAATATTACTATATAATATAAGTGTATCTTATTGGGGATTTTTTAATTTACAAGGTAAATTTTGCACAAGGTACTGGTGAATGAAGCCCAACATTGGCTTAGGCCCCACCTCCCCAGCATTTTATGAATGACATTCTTTTGTAAAGTAGGTGTATTGCTGTCAGGAGCTCCACAGCTCAATGCAGGGTGGCTTTGTACCCCTCTTTTTACCCTTCTATACTGTATACCTCCGGCATTAATCATTATACTAATAGGTTTATTAGCAGTACATTTCTACAGGGAATAGACAAGCAGCATCACCAATAGGTGCAACCAAAAGTATTGAATGCATTTATTTAAAGGCTTGTCCACATGCATATATTATAGGTAGCTAGAAGATCTGTCAGCAGAAAAAAACATTTCTTACACCAGATGAGGACAAACACAGTTAAGGAAAATCCACTACAGAAATAATAATAATAATAATAATAATAATAATAATAATAATAATAATAATATTTTGAAGCCCTAGTTTTTACTCACGTTCCATCTGAGCTGTTACTATTGGTGCTGCCGTCTGTTGACTCCTTGCTGCCCTGCCGAGTGACACGGTTCCTCATCTCCACAGCAATGCCCGTCTCTGTGCTCCTCCTGATGGTGCTGCGGAGCTTCTTTGTTGCGCCATCTGCAGGGATGTTTAAAAACACCAACATAATCAATGCACACAACACAAATGAAGTACAAAAAGTAATAAGAGCTTGTACAGACCACATGCATTCAGCTTGGCTCAGCCCTGGCTGCAGCTGTTCCATGTAGGTAACAAACCCTCTGGTTTGGATTTGAGTACTATAGGGTTTGTTTTTGTCCCAATATATTAATCAATATGCCTGAAACAGGTTTGGAATGTAAATGATTTTACAATCGTTCCACACTAACTAATAAAATCTATCAGAAGACAGAAACTTCTTCCTTAGAAATTAACAGTGGCATATTTTACTACAAATACACATATTTTACAGAGAAATGTGTGTCAAATATTGTATGTAAATATAAAGAAAGATAAATCAAGTCATTTCTGTAGATCTTTTAAAATGTATGAAACACTAAACTTGAGAATAAAAACAAAAATTATGTTTAACTGCACTTTTACCCACTTTACATTCTGTGAAATAAAACATTAATGTATTAATGTACTGGAGTGGGTTAGTGCATGTCTAGAGAAAGAAAGAAAGAGAGAGAGAGAGAGAGAGAGAGAGGGGGGGGGGGGGTCTTATTTGCGATGAGGTTGTAATGAGGCTTTAGCAGAGGTTCAGAGGTTACCCCTTCATCAACTGTAATGAGCAGGTTTACTTTAAATCAGGCAGATGTGCCTTGGGTCCTTGCGGAAAATTTGTGTGCTAAACTATGTACTGCATCTAAGTTATGCATTGCTAAATGTGAAATAAAGTTTCAAACCAATTTTACACAGTACCCACAAACTGCTAATTAACTGGGCAGCACAGTGGCTTATGTATTTAATGTATTTGCCTCCCAGCACAGATGTCTTGGGTTCAAGGCCCTTTCTGGGTGGAATTTCCATGTTCTCGCTTTTTCTGTATGGGTTTCCTCCAGGAATTCTGGTTTCATTCCACATCCAAAAACAACCTGGATATGTAAAATTACATAGTGACAGATTTTACACCCTAAATTGCCCTGGTGTGTATGAATGAATGTGTATGTGTGTGAGTGAATGCATGTCTGTATACCCAGATACAGATTGACTCAGATACAGATAGTGCTCATTGCAGTCCTCCACGTGGAATTGTTCTTTCCAGTAGAGAGTATGCTGTGCATGAGTGGCTGGCACTTCTCACTGGTTTGTGTTGGTTGAGTGCTGAGTGTGATTGTGAGGGGTGCTGATTGTGAAGTGTCCTTCAGTATCTTTCATTCAATTAACATGATATAAAATGAAATAACCACTGAGGGCAAGATAACCAGTGACAGTAATGACAGTAATGAAATCGAACATATAGTAGGAAACTATTTGACAGGGATATAGTCAGGGAGTATTCGCAAAACAAGACTATTTTCAGAACAAAGCAATTAATGCAAGGTCTCAGATGGAGATGGAGATATGGATTAATCACAGTCAGAACAAGCTCTTAAAAGAAACCAATCGAACCATTGATATATTTTGTTTCACTTTTAAACGTATATCTTTACCTTTGTAAAGTAACAAGTTATTTTGGAGCATCAATGGTATGCTTCTGCCAGCAACGCCCCATTTCACTTACAGCTTCGCATGCGATAGAGGGATAGACTGATGGATGATGAAAGGAGTGTAAGGCAACAGGGCAGATAGAGAGAGGGAGATTGGAGATGGGAGATTGAGGCTGTGCTGACTCCAAGAGAAGAAGAAGATGGAAAGCTTAGGCTCATCACTCTGGGGGCTTTGATGGCATCAACTGAAAGCTGACATCTTGAAGGTGATGTAGGGTGTGTGTTCACGTAGTACAGCAGAGTGAGACGGTTTCATAATCGCCTCCAGGATCAGAGCAGGATAATGCCTGGATCTGGCAGCCTAACACTGGGAGCTTACACTTCCATACAGAAGAGGAGTACACTATGTTGGATCAGTCTACTGACCACACAACATGGGATTAATGCATGCAAACACAAACAATGTCAATTTAGGATAGTTTCTATCACTTTTTCCAGCACTTTCACTTTTTTTTAAAGTGCCATTTACCCAACTGTATTTGGACTCTCCCCTATCATGTACAATGCTCCCAACAATAGGATGAAGACAAGCCCATACGTCCTTAAATACACATAAAGCCAACCAATGTCTCTTTTCCAACTGCTGCATCTTTTCTGGGCAGCCAACGTACTCAGAGGAAAGCACCAGGACCCAAGTTTGATACAACGGCTAACAGACGCCGGTGCTGACCAGCATTCCACCCAAACAGTTCACGATAAGTTTGGCCAAGTATCATTTACAATGATCAACTATAGAATTATGACCACCTCCTTGTTTCTATGTTCACTTTCCATTTTATCAGCTCCATTTACCATACAGGAGCACTTTATTATTCTATAATTAAGGACTGTAGTCCATCTGTTTCCATTCAACCTGTTATTTAATAGTCAGGACCCCACAGGACCACGACCGAGCAGGCATTATGAGGGTGGTAGGTCATTCTCAGCACTGCAGTGACACTGAATGTACCACCACTGGTAAGGTGGTGGTGTGTTAGTGTATGTTGCGCTGGAATGAGTGAATCAGACACAGCAGCTCTGCTGGAACTAAACACTGTGTCCACTTACTGTCCACTCCTACCTAGTGTAGATGTAAAATCAGAGACAGAAGCTCAGGTGTTTTTGTTGATCATCTGGTCTTTCATAAGTGCTCACAGGATGCCGCCTGCAGGATGCTATTGACTAGATATTTGTGGTTGGTGGTATATTGTCATTCCAGGAGTGACACTGAGGGGTTTATACACAGCATTGCTGTGTCTGAACCACTTGTACCAGCACAACACACTAACACACCACCAGTTACCATACTTGTTATCAAAGAACTACAAAGTTCTCCAGTATGGTCAGGTGGAGCTGATAAAATGACTGTAAATGTTGAAACCAGACCAGTGCATATTTAGCTTTAGGTTTGAATAGAGTTTCTCATCCCTGGTCCTAAAGTAAATTGTCAATGAGTTGATTTATTATATCAGGTGTGTCGGGAGCAAGGAAAGAAGTCATGAAGATGACTTGTAAAGATTTGATCTTCAATTCCTCTTACACACATTAAGTTTAACTAAGGGATGTCATATGATAAACCATTCAGATAAAATATATCATTTTAGTCCATATCGCCCAACCCTATAAAGGAGTAGGTGGTGGTCATTAAAATGACTGATAAGGTTTGTTTCAAAGCATGGTAATTAAAAGGTAATATGGTCACTTTCATCTCTACTGACCACTTCATTAGAAAAACACACTTTGTTTTTCCACTCACAGGCAATGTTATTAGAAAGGGTTAGTTGGCCAGTGAGTGTTCCCTGTAAAGTTTCATAGAGAGTTCTGAATTTAGCACAGTGAAGCCCAATATAGGACACCACAAAGTGGCACTGAGAAGTAACAGGATCATAAAAAAAGAGAGTGTACGAGAAAGAGATTTTTAGCCCTACGGGGAAGTTTTTGAAAGCATCACAGTGTCTACAAATCTACATGTGCTATGAAACAAAGATGACAGTCTAATAATTAAACCATAAAACAAATCAGACGCCTTTAATTAAAATGAATGTGTATGAAAAATGCACTGGAGCTGAGCCACAGTATAAAACAACACAGTTTCCCTTTGTTAGCAACAGATTAAGGCCCAGTCAATACAATCAGCTTCTAAGAATGTGTTCAGTTTGACTGCTGGAGACGTTTCTGCTTTACTCACACTTGGTGCCACGGAGCTGTAGAGCCAGTGCCGATTCATACACCAGCTTTTAAATATAACAAATGCACACCTGAATGCTGCTAAAAATACAACTACTAAACATGAGCAACGAGCAGACAGTGAGTGGTGAGTAAGCAAGATGAAAGGTAACACTGAAGCCAGGCTGTGATTCATGCGGGCATCAGATCTGTCTCAAATTCACAAGCACATAAGCTTTTGTGTTTATTTTTATGGTCCACTAGAAGCTTTGTAGAAGTTCACTTTGTCTATAACTAACATTCAGTTAAATATAAACCTGGGCAACTTCTTTCATGTCATTAGACAATCCTTAATAACACTAAGTATTACATGCATTTTATAATGTTCTAGTAGAATGATCCTTTTTTTAACAATAGAGGACACTGGGGACACATGGGCATCCACTGTGATTAGGACATAGTGGAGGAGCTTCAAGCAAGCTAAAATTGTAGGGCAGCAACAGTCAGTCAGTCAGTCAGTATCTTAGCTGCTTCTTCCTGAATGGGGTCACAGCTAATCCAGAGCTCATCGGGCACAGGGCAGGAATAACCCCTGGACAGAACAACAGTCTATCGCAGGGTATCACTGATACACACACATATCACACTCATACCTAGGGGCAAACCCTCGCTGACATGGGGAGAATGCACGGAACACGGGGGAAAACGCACCCCCCGAGCACACGGAATATGTGGCGACTGTAGAAGCAAATGCTAATGTCATTTCAAAATCCAAAACCTTTTAAACAATTTCGAAATCCCAGCCAGACATTTTCACATCTCAAAAAATAGGATATATGTCACCAAAGGGCTGGACGACAGGACAAAAAATGCAATCCAATATATTTTAGTGGTTTATGATATGATATGATATGATATGATATGATATATGATGTGGAAAATACAACGTGAAAATATAGGACAGCCCATGAAATCTTTTATCTTTCAGTCCCATCATTCCACTTGTTTTTATATCCATTCTATCTCTATCTCGCTCACTCTCTCTCACTCTCTCACTCTTGCCCCACTGTAAATACCACAGCAGCAGGTAAGTGTCCTCTGGGACTGTTTGATGAAATATTAAAAGGCAAGGCTCAGAGACAGAGAGAGAAAGAGAAGGGAGGACAGAGAGTGAGATTGAGAGAGAGAGTGAGAGAGAGAGAGAGAGAGAGAGAGAGAGAGAGAAAGAGAGGTGTAAACAAATAGCTGCATATGACTCTCCCTTAGGTGGTCTATGACCTGTTACACTGCAGGAGCACCACACATATGCTGAAACACACACACACACACACACACACACACACACACACACACACAGAGTTTTAAAATGCATGATGATAATTTGATTAGAAGATGGTGATTCAGTTGCATCGTGTGTTCATATACATCATACATGTTTCTACAGAAATCAGAAATACTGAACAAGGACAGGACTGCCAACATAAATCACATATGGCCTACTTTATCAAACTTTTTCAACCCAATATTCCCAGGCTACAAATTTTTCTTAATTTGAGAAAAAAAAGTAGGTATTTGTATGAATTTGACCAAATTGTGATAAAGAAATTACTTTGCCTACATTTATTGGTATTTTTTGTTCTACATATAAGAACTAAAAACACAACATCCCAGAAGTGCTGTTGGAAAATGGTAATCTAGGGTTTTTCTTCAGATGAAAATGCAAGAATTTTCATGAGTTATTTGTAATGATTGGATTGACAAGGATGTTTACAGTTCTTCACATAATGATGAGACCATCATAACAGACAGTATATAGTGTAGGTTGTTATGATATGTGTATGTCTGTAGATTACTCAGAAAGCTTAGAAAATGGTATGTAACTGCCAGCAAAGTGTAGATCTGAGGTTCTAAGAATTAACATTTTTGTATGCAGGCCTACGTTGAGGCAGAGAAAGAATAGAAAAATATTTGTTTCAGTCAGTCATTATCTAATCCACTTCATCCTGAATAGCATCATGGTGGATACAGAGCCTACCTGGAATCATTGGGCACAAGGCAGGAATACACCCTGGCCGGGACGCGAGTCCATCACAGGGTTAAAGATACAGTATATGGACAAAAGTTTTAGACCACCTGCTCATTCATTTTTTGTACTGCAATCAAAGGTATTAAAAAGAGTTTCTCCTCCTTTTTTTGAAGAAACTGTTTCTATTTTCCAGAGAAAGCTTTCTACTACATTTTAGAGCATTGCTGTGAGGATCTGATTGGATTTGGTGACAAGAGTGTTAGTGAGGTCAGAATCTTGGACGATCACCACCCCACATCATCCCCAACTCCTCAACTCATCCCAGAAGTATTGGATGGAGCGCCTTTATTCCACAGTTCCACTGCTCCACAGCTAAATACTCCTCTACTGGCCTTAGACAAATTGCCAGTAGATTCATGTTTATCAAACACTGTACTGAATCCAAACAAATGCTGCCAGGTGGTAATAGAAATCAGGGAGAATGGAGTGCAGAGTTACATTTTGAAAAATATGGAAAAATAAAATAAACAACCAACCAGTGGTAAAGCTGCCAGACTAATAACAATTTAGTTTAGAATTTAGATCACACATACAGGGATTATCTGACCTAAACTGCTTCAGGGGGCTAATTTAGGGGAAGCATTCATTATTGAATAAAGTTCAGTTCACTGGCTGCAGCTACTCACAGTATGCCTCATGTTGCGGACACTGTGCAGAGTTTAAACAAAAGGTGAGGGCTAAAGGTGTAAATTTTAACCACGATGGCCACCCACTGAGGGATAACACCCCCGAGCCAGCAGGCAAACACACAGCCAGAATAACATGTGTGAAAAAGTGATGAACAGCTAGACCCTCGCACCCTTAAACTGCACCACTGAGATCACTCACTGGCCAGTTTAGAGACTGTATCCCATCTGTTGTAGCGCAGTTTGCTTTAGTCATCCTCTATCCCTTCTTCAGGGGTCCGTTTCTGACCTCAGGCATGCTCTTGGCTGGACAGTGCTGGGTCTGATATACTCTATACACAGCATAAACACTACCATTAAGACTACCGTGTCAGTGTCAATGCTGTGCAGAGAATGGACCAACAACTCAATAACATCTGGACAACAGTGGCCCTGTGGCCATAAACTGACCAATAATTAATGAGGTACAGGGGGCTACAATAGATTGGCTACAGTCTGTAACTGTACATTTATAAAGCAGGGCTGTAATAAAGTGGCCAGTGGGTGGAAACTCAATAGATGTTTCTAATGAAGTGGCCAATGAGTAAAAGCACAATTTACATGTTTCCAATAAAGTGGCCAGTGTGTGAAAGTACAATGTACGTGTTTCTAATAAAGTGGCCAGTGAGTGGAAGCATAATGCAGATGGATGATGGTTTATGCTGTTTTGGCTGTAAATTGCATGTGCT